>JALJCO010007363.1:0-302724 GCA_023101725.1 Atherinomorus stipes
GCATTCAGACTTGTGTGGTGTTGCTTTAGATGTGTTATGTTGGAAGTATTTATGAGTTCATACCCAACTGAGTCGCCACTCTGCTTTTGTTTTGTCGGCTTTTTTTCCTCCTCCTTCTTCATCAAAACTGAGGTGCTCCCAGACAGGTACTTAAAATGTGACGGTGCTTCTTCTAGCTCAACTAGCTCACGTGCTATGATGTTATTAGTCATTAAAAACAGGATGAGAAGCGCGCTGCACCAACCGGAGGCAAAGTTTTACTGGTCCATCACTCAATTATGTCTGTTGGCATGCAAAAACTCAAAGGTAGAGTCAGAAGTTTCCCCCTGAAAATAAACGTTAGACTTGTGCAAGTGAAATCCGTTTCAAACCCTGCCTTTGGGCCTCTACTTGCGTGCAGTGGTGAGTTTGATTGTAACTCTCCCCCTGCCTGTAATTTGGGCTTTCGCTGTGTTTTGATCTGGTCGGGACGTTTCTGGGTGGAGATTTCTGTTATATCACCAGCCAATGACAGAGCTAAGAGCATGATGGTGTGTGGGAATAAGCTCATGATTGGAGCAGACGCCAGTCACTGCAACTCTCGAAGGAAAAAAAAAGAAAAGAAAGAAAATCGGCAGATGCACCGAAGAAAAGGTAAGAGCTTCAGATAGTGCTCGTTGGAAAACCAGGGTTAATATTGTTTTACCCGCTTCTGAGCTCTGAAGGAGGCTTGAAGCTGAATAGGCTTAAGAAAGAGGCCACCATTAGCCTGAGAGGGAGGGGCTCAATTTGAATACTGTTGATGTATTTTACCAATGAAGTCTCGCGAGATTTTGTTGTTCAGTTACGAAATCTCGCACATTCTCTTTAAATCTTGCAAAATTCTGTAAGAGAACTGTGAAATCTTGCGAGATTTCATTAATAAAATAGATCGATACTGCTTAAATATCAATATGATATCAGCAGATGAAAATATCACGATATTTCAGTGTATTGATATTTTTTCCCAGCCCTACTAAATAAACAAATCCTGCGCCCAACAGTTAGGTACAGGGTCATGCCAAACCGAGAGTAGTGTACCAAACATTCAACACAAATACATGTTACAGCCCTAGTTGGAGCATAAGATAATTTAAGACCTACTCATGAAATTTAAGACCAGAATTGCCTAATTTTAAGGATATTTTAAGGTATTAAATGCAGATTTGTAAATTCAAGACTTTTTAAGACCCCGCGGGAACCCTGTTATCATTAGCAAGCTCAGTAGCATCAGCAGTCCCTTGGCGGGTAAAGAAAAGATATACAATACAACAAAACAACAAAGTTAAACTTTCAGGTGTCACATGGTTATATTACAATACAATGCAATGCACACACATGCACACACTCACGCACACTTCTCAACACTAACTCCTGTCTTTACTTGCAAAGGAACATAGGCTTTCTTTCTGTGTTCATATATTTGTACATGCTCAAATGTGACTGGCAGCACGGCCTCCTTAGTGGCCAGTCACAACAAAGTACTGTGATCTCCTAAAAAACTGTGCGCCGGCTCGTCTGATTCACTATGAAGCATCGTCTCTCAGAGCTGGCTCTTCTGAGCGTGACACATCACTAACGCAGACACACATGTTTTAAGGATGTGAAACACCCAGAAGAACCAGGGGAATCTCCTCTCTCTCTGAAGACAGAGGAGGATAAACTGTGATCTGTGTCTGGTCCCGGTGTCTGAACGGTGGTTTGATGACCTGCTGTCCTGATGGGATTTACTGGGCTTACAATGATGCTAAACTAGGCCGGATCAGACGGCTCTTGCCAGTGTGCCTGGAGTAACCGGTGAAACTCATCACACTCAGAACACCTGGAATCATCTGGTGAACCAGACACGGAGCAGAGACGCCCGACGACGACGTTATCTAGCTTTGTTCATCACATAAAGCCGAGCCGCTCTCTCTCCTGCATCTGCCACGGTGCAGACAGACCAGTGACAGGAGAAAGAAAAAGGAGAGACTCCTCCTGCGTGCGTCGAGTGCGCCTTGGCTGGACATCCTTCGACGCGCGTCGGGGGTGTCAAGACGCAGGGAAACAAGCGTCTGACTTTTTAGTGACACAGCGTCCAACTTTGGGCGTCAGGTGCGATTTTGACGCCCAAATCGTGTTTGGTCTGAACGCACCGTTAGGGTTCATTAACACTGTGCTGAATTCATAGCAGTGGTGCAGTTAGCGGCTAATGTAAACATTGGAGGATTACCCACAAAGCAGTAGGCGCTCAGACTACGGGTCTCCTATTAACTCAAAATACATCACAATTATTATTGTGGTTTGTATTTTTTCCTAGTCATGTAATACCAGGCTTAAATTTCTTTCAAACCTGTTTTTCTCTACTTGCTTTTATCCTTTCAAATCACGTGTGCACCTGCTTTTTTGCGTTTTTCTATTTTCTTTTGCACTGTTATAAATGAAGCTGTAGACAAGGCTTATGGGAATCAAAGGAAATATTCACAACCTAGAACAACGCTGACCGTGGAAGCATCTGCAATCTGGTAGCAAGCTGAGGCTGAGCTCAGAGTGAGAAGGATTGTTGATTGGCTCAGCGGATGGAGCCGGACACCAGCACGATAAGACTGTTTCTGTTACTGAAGAGGCCAGGGAAAAGAAAGTGTAGGGGGGAAGACTCGGCCTGGAGGGACAGGGAGCCCTGGACATGACACGACAAAAACAATTTGTAAATGTTAACAAAATGAGGCAACTTGTGACTTGTTCCTTCATCACCACCAATAAGTGTACAGTCTGACACACGATTCCAGATTACACTGTCAAAGTTCATGTCGTTTATAGTGTAGCCTACAGAAGGGGGACTAACAATGGCTTCTCAAGTGAAACCCAGCGTTACGTGTAAATTGTTGTCAGACTATTTCAGTTTAAGGGAAATCTGCTCATCTGAAGTATGATGCAAAAAAAGTTTTTCTGTTTCTGTTTCAGTTTTTTCTCATCAGCTACAAATGAACACAAGTGATGGTCTGCGTGCGGTCTAAGGGTGGATTCACAGCCCCTTAGCTGGGAATGTGCTGAGTTGGACTTCTGCTTCCACTGCTCTGATGTGGAAACTGAGCCGTTCTGCATTACCTAATGGATGAACGAGTTTTCTTCTTTGTTGTGTGTCTTGTCGGAGCAGCAAACTCTGGCGGAGAGGAGTGCAGCCAACCAGAAGTGTGAGAAATCGCTGTTCACCCCTCATCCACTAGGGGCTGACTCTGAAAGGGACTCAATCCACTGACGGTGCGTACACACCAAATGCAATTTGGTTATTAAGGGCATCAGGTTTTCATGCAAAGTCAATGGCTGATGCGCCTCCAGGAGGTGTTGAAAAGTCTGCAGCGCATTTTGCGCGTCGGGCACGACTGACGTGGTGTGAGTGTGTGTGGATATGTTCTGCATCAAAGGGTTAAATGGGACTAAAATAAATAATTGGACTTCATATTCAAAAGCATATTGAGATGACTTGTTTTTAATTGACTCTATACATATAAAACATGAAATACATTGATGAAATTGAATTCATGTTGGTCTGGAGCATAATAACGTTTAACTTCCAACCAACATTAGCTATCAAAACCAACTGATACATGGTATTTTGAGCAAAAGAACAGCAAAAAACCTTCCAGGCTCTTCCAATGGCCCTGGTGGGTTAAACAAAAAAAATCTATTTTGTATTTATAAGTGTTATTTTAGGGTGAATGTAAAATTTCTTCATATCAAGACTAATCGGTGACAATCAAGTCTCAACTGTCTATAACTTGTAAACCGCACCACTGAAGTTGTCATGTGCTTTGATCAATGAAGGTCATGAGGCCTTATCTAAGCAGCAGAACTGAGCTGAACATTGCCTTGGGTCGAGAGGCTTTACAACACGGCCACTATTCGTGGAATAAGCTTCAGAGAAAAGAGGGACATGCTATCAGAAGGCCTTCTGGGGAATTGTGATGTAACACATTAATACTGTACTGCAGACTCTTGAAACCCTGATGTGACATACATTAAGACTATAGAGAAGAAAATACATCAATCTTCTTTTTTTCTGTTCTTTTTTTTCTTATTTAAAAAAGAAATACATCTGTCTTAAAGTGTTAATTTAGACTCACTTTTATGAGACTCAAAATTATATGTCATGATCATACTAGTATGATGTTACAGGAAACAAATCATGTTTGTTTGATATTTGGAAAATGTGTGCAAAAATTAGAGTAATAAACTTCCAAAAGGTGAAATAAAGCGTGTTTGGTTTTATTTCAGTGTTTTCAACCCTTACAGTATATAGGCAGCCCCCCCCCCCCCCCCCCCCCCCCCAGACCTGGTTTATCTAGTGAACATGACAGTGTCTCTGCTCTGTGTGTTGCTGTCTCAGAGTTCTGCTGGGGTAGGTACCTACACCAGTTTACAGAGGTCTTTAGGCTTATTTTAGTTTCATTACTGAGATGGAGGAGGAACCAGTCGCTCCATCGAGGAGCAGCCAGAGTTTTTCCTCCGGCAGATGTAGAATGTTGTGCACATCGTGGTAGTGGCTTAGAATGGATCAGCTGTAGGTTTTTATTCCAGCATGTTACCTGTGGTCTGAACTTTAAGGATAACGGTTTCATTAGGACTTTAAACAAAAATGAACCTTTTTTGTCATTAGTGGGGTTTTTTAATCACCACATTTCATTCATTTACTGATAATTAGTCTGTGATGAAGTTTAGAAATGCAACGTGGCTTCACGGCATCCAGCTGTCACATGATGATTAATATAATTCAGTTATTATATCATGTTTCATATTAACACTGATGCTGTTAGTGGAGGGTCACCTGTTAGAGTTCATGAAGACACCATTCAGCAGAGCTGATTTTAAGGTTGTTAGTGCAGTTTAGCCTGGATGGAAGTTAAAATCTTAAAGCATTATACTATTAAATGATATCAAACATATTATTAATCATACAATACATGTAATATCATACTTATTACAAAGCCATGTCATAGGGGTTACTGCTAGTATTCATTATTCATCCCCCCGACTTGGCAGCAAGGACATTTTCTTCACCCAGCAAGTAAAGAGAATTTTTGTCATTTTTGTCTTCAAACACTGAACTCATGATGTAGGCTATTTTGGGAGGAACTTCCAAATAAATTGGAAAACGAGTGTATCAATCAAAACCAGTTAAAATGATCTTTGTCTGCACTGAAATTGGCTGGACAGGACCTTCAAATGTGGACACGAACACACTGATGAGTCAAGTCCTAGTTTCTGGCTTTGTGATCATAGTGTCTTGCTGCATGAACAGCTCATAGCTGCAGGCCTTCTTATTGGTGGATGTTGAGAAAACCATTTGTCATTCAGTATGTGGATGCTGATTGTGTTGGACTGCTGCAATCCCACCAGCCTCTTCTCTAACCTCTAAACTGCTGAAGCTTGGCCACCACCAGGCCATGTATAATAATGCTTGAAAGATTAAGAAGTGCTGCAGGCCTCTTTGTCATAGCACACACACATACATGAAAACACATCTGTCCATACCTGCTGCACTTTTTGCACTCTCATCTGCATATCCCTTGCTCTGCACTATAAATTCCACCAGAAACAGGCACTTATTCTTTCATAAATCTCCTGCGTGTCACTTTCAAATTACAAAGATTTATTCACAGAAGAGGCCTGAGCAGACTTGATAGAACAAGGGAGAGCATGAGGAAGGGTAAAAACAACGCATCTTTGTTGGGTGTGTTGTTGTTTCAGAAATGCAACCTGTTTTCATTCATTGGGGCATCAAATTCTGAAGTTTTGTATCAGAGAAACATGAAATGTCCATGAAGGACCAGGATATCGTGTGGCTTCATAACCCTGTAAATGTCATGAAAATCAGTGTATTCATCACCTTTAAAACTGCAGCAGCTAATTATGATAGCTATAAGATATAAAGAAGAAAAGACAGATCTTTTTGTGTGTTTGCTTTGAAAATAGCTTAACCTGTAATCTTAACTGGCCACTTTTCAGTCTCCATCTGAGAATGAAAAATGATTCAAATATAATACTGGAAGTATTGGGACGCCTCTCTAAATCACTGAATTCAGTTGTTCTGAGCAAGGTTCGGAAAGATGTAGTTGAGCAAGTTTGGCTTGCACTGACCTGTGCAGTCCTGACCTCAACCCCACAGAAAAGGATTCCCTAATCCAGTCCTACAAGAACCGCAATCCTGCAGGTTTTCAATGCGTTCCTCCTCTAACACACCAGACTCAAATGAATAGATCCAACAGCCAATGACATTCAGGACAATGACTCATTAATGTGAGTCAGGTGTGAGGACACATTGAAAGCTTGCAGTATTGCGGCTCTGGTAGGGCCGGACTGGGAAACCCTGCCATAGAGCCTCTTTGGGAAGAACCAGAGTGGAGACTGTGGGCCACCTTCTCCAAAATCAGTTTCCTCACAAATTCCCTTAAACACAAGCCTTCAAAGGAGTTGAAGATGTTACAGCTGCTCCATGTTAAACCTTGTGGATTAGGGATGAGATTTTATTAAAGTTCTGATGAAAGGAAAAGCGGATACCCCAATACCTTTGGTTATATGTTTCATCCTGCATAATGCCCGACGAGGTGTCCATTATCAGAAATTAATGGTCCGACGTGGCCGTTAATTTCCGCTTCATGTCGGAAAGTTCATGCCTCCACATCATCCATTCATTTCTAATAATGGACACCTTGTCCCGCTTATACCATTGTCACTTACGAAAGAAATAAATGTTAAGCCAACTATTAATATGTTAAAGTTTTTCTTACTGTTAAAATAGTAAGTCCTGTTGCCATGGTTACCAAGTTGTGTTTGAGTCAGCGCATTGATTTAGAACAATCGGGCTGTTCGTTCGGAACTTCTTTTCTAGGTGTCCCATGGCACTTTTCAACAGACACCCTGCAGCCAATCAGAATCGAGTATTCACCCAGACCATGGTATAAATATCAGTAAACCAAGCATTTAAAACAGTGCACAGGAAAGAAGTTAAAGGATGTCAACGGCTGCAGAATATTGATATCAGTATGGTCTGTTTCCATGACACTACAGGAGAACTGCTTAGAAATCTATGTTCTAACCTCAGATGACACATTAAGCAAGAGTTCCATCTTAGTAGCAAATGTTGATTGTGTCTCCAGTATGAGTATAACCCAAGTCCAGTTATATCACAACATCAAAGCCCCAGAGATCATCCGAATATTACTGCTGGAGTCAGCTGATGAATGATTTTTAGTTAGATACCATTGTTATAAGACTGCATGGTGGTGTGCTGGTTAGCACGGCAGCCTCATTGTAAGAAGGTTGTTAGATCAATCCCAGCTGGGAGGGGTTCCATCAGCTGTCTTCCTGTGTGGAGTTTGCATGTTCTCCCCGTGTATGTGTGGGTTCTCTCCAGGTACTCCGGCTTCCTCCTCCCACCATCCAAAGACATGCATGTTAGGTCTTCGCTAAGTCCAGCCCCCCATGGTTACAGTTGCTAAGTCTGACTAATTACTAATTTCTGCCTACATCAACATGGATTGCTCAGCAATTTCAGTGAACATATTCTGAAGGAAATTGTGTTAAATTTCTGGAGTAATAATTAGGGAATATCAGAGGGAGCTAGACAGAGAGGACTGCAGGATGTAGAATACATCATCATTTGTCGGCGTAGTAATGTTGACGAAGAGGATATTCAAATTGAAGCGAAGGCTCAGTGTTCATACAGAAAGACTCAGCAACTCAACGTCTTGATGATTCATGTCCAGAACAAATGTATAAAGGAACAACAACGTTCTTGCATCGCAGAGTAAGTTAACATATTGTTTTATTTTAAGCTAACTTAACTGGGGCTCAGGTGGTAGAGCAGGTCGGCCAATGATCAGAGGATCGGCGGTTCGAATCCCAATCCCCCAGCCATATGTCGTTGTGTCCTTGGGCAAGACACCGCTTGCCTCCAGTGGGAGCCTCACGTGTGAATGTTACGGTGGTGGTCGGAGGGGCTGTAGGCGCAAAATGGCAGCCACGCTTCCGTCAGTCTGCCCCAGGGCAGCTGTGGCTACATACATAGCTTACCATCACCAAGTATGAATGAATAATGGACCTACTGTGAGCGCTTTGAGTTCCTTGAAAGGGAAAAAAGCGCAATATAAATCTAACTCATTATTATTATTATTATTATTAACTGTCATGTATGAATCCAGATAGTTTTAGGTATCTGACATGTTTTAGCCTGTTGCTGGATGTTTTCCTTTTGGGTTCTAGTGGACTAGAATGTTCCCACATCATGGGTTTGATCAATACATTGGATCTGATAGGAGTAGCAGTTACTGGACTCGGAAACTCGCAGAGAGGATCGTATTTGTCTCTATGTTTGGTAACTAACGTGACTTAGTCGTGTTTATCTGGTGTATTTGTTTAGCCTCTAGTGATACACAGCTACTTTACTACATGTTAAAACAGTAGCTTTTACTTAATATTATACTGCTGTCTTGTCGCAAACAACTGAGCTAGTTGGTGTTAGCGTCTTACCTTGGAACAAACAGTTTGTTCAGCTCCATGTTCAGACTAATGCAACTGCGAGTGAACAGTCTGCAATAGTCTGTTAACTATAAATGACATTTCTGAAAATCTGATCAAGATGTGGCACTCATTCCTCTGCCCTCTTGTATTTGGCCCTCATGTGTTTCCGAAGTTTCCTGTTTTCTTTGTTTACTGCTGGGTTTAGCAGGACTGTTTGGACAATTGTTTTTCACAAAAATCAAACAATAGAAACCAAATATTTGAAGAGGAAAAGTTGTGTGGGCAAGAAAAATTACAATAAAGAGCTGAAACTGGAGAGCAGGACATATAAGCGTGCAACAGTATCTGAGTGCAGAAGCACAGTTACTGTAGGAGTTGGATTAGACCATAGTTACACTCAAGCACTGACTTCTGAGTGCAAGGCCAGAGTTTTGAAGGAGAATAGTTAAAATAGCTCAGCATAAAAACAAATAACCCTGCTCTCATGAGAAAGATGGCACTTTTAATAAAAGACAGGAATAAAGCCTATAGGTAAACTTCTCACAAACGTATTTTAGTGGCTGATGGTTGAAGCAAAGAATAAAGCCCTTTCTTGTTAATATACACTACCGGTCAAAAGTTACAGAACACCCCTGTTTTTCCAGGATTTTATGGCAAGATAGATGGGGTTGTGAGTAGAGGAGGAACATTGGGAGAGCTCTGGGAAATGGTAGCGCCAGTTTTTAAGTCGATCAAAAGATCCTGAAGCAGAAAAGATTTAAATTGTTAACTCATTTTTTGCTGCCTGAAAGAGTCCATTTGTATGAATGTAGATTATTCTTGTGAATAATCTACTTTTTCAGGGCAGAGAGACCTTGTCCTTTTTTTTTAACCACTGGCAGCTCATCATTTATCTTTTTATCTTTATTGGGCTGAACTGCTTGAAAGCCAACAATAACTCAAACCACTGTAAGGTGTTTGAAAACTTTTGAGCAGGGGTGTAACACTGCTTCTCCTTAAAAAGGAGAAGCAGTGTTGAAATTTGAAGGACTGTATAAATCCTAATCCCTCCTGAGTCTCCTTTTTTAAAGGAAAATTATTTCCTTCCATCCATTTGTTTCCTATACTCATCTCTCCATTGTTAAAACCATTTATCTTTGATCGTTAATCCAACTAATGTCATTCATAACTTTAAAATCTGGGGTTTCACTAAACCCAAAGTATGTTTTTTTATTTCACCAAAACTAAAAAAAACTAAAGAAGAAAAAACACAAGTGACTCTCTGTTCAGACTACGTTTGTACACAACAGAAAATGTGTAAAAACTGTCGGCATAACCTAAATCTGCCTAAATCTTATTTTTTTAATGGCTTAAAATGAAAAATAGCCTCATTAATTCAACCAACTGTTCATTGTTTTAATGTCAAATCACAAGACTGCTCTTCTTCAGATACCAAAGAAGCATTTTAAAACCTGAACCATATCTTCCAAAGAGAAAAACATACGTGGAACTTGAATCTGTTATTTTTCTTTAATTATAATTCTACATACATAGCTTAAATCACTATTGAAATATGAATGCCTGTTATGGTTTTGTCTGATGGAAGGTAGCAGTGAGTTGTTTTCCATGGATAGAGTAGCTGTCACCTTTAAATTTGACTTTCTTTAGACAGTTTTTGACTCGGACCACTCATGATGACTGGAAGCCATGTGTGGCATTACTTCATGCTTGCTCTAATCATCACCCCGAAGTCACAGTCACCTGTGGCGAGTGAAAAGCCCACAGACAAAGATCATGAGGATGCAGAGTGGAGGTTAAATGGAAGATGGAAAAAATAAGATTTAAACTTTGCATGCCAGAGACGATCATGGAGAATGTAACGTCCCTGGTGAACAAGATGAGCGAAATGGAAGCCCTGGCCCATCGGGTGTACAGAGTCCAGTATCGTGCGCATCTCTAAATTTCAGCTGCATGGGCATCAGACTCTCCTGTTACCATTCCTGGCTTCTCATGGTTTGGCCCAACGGAGATGGCACTGCGAGTGGCAGGGAGAAAGGTGGGGAAGTGGCTGTGCTTGGAACTGTAGGTGGTGCAACTCTCGTCATGTTTTCCTCAAATAGTGAGTAGGGGTGGGCTGATATTACCAAAAAATGATATCACGATATATTTTCCAAGATACCTTGATGACCATATCACAGACGATATTGATGTCTTATTGAGAAGTCAGAGCTTCTGTAAAATCCTTTCACTCATACCCACTTTTGATAAAGCCTCTGCAGTTCCATGGTTTAACATTATTACACATATGTGTTAATATTACTGCTGCATATGGCATTTTACAGATAAAATGCTTCAAGTTTAGCCATTTTAACTACTTTAATCATCATTTCATTAAATTTTTTACATACTGAGCAACACAAACTGGGTATAGATGTAAAATGCAACTTGATATTTACAAACATCAGCCCACGCAAGTAAGCTTTTCTATTTCTTCCTTTATCTTACTAACCATTCATGTGGAACGTCCAGCAGCTCATCTCTGTCCATTGTCTTCACATGCAGCTCCACTCACTTCTTGGACGCTGCTAACGTTAACATAAACTTGTGCTGCAGTGGTGCTGCTAGCTGCCTGGTAGCTAAACATTTAGCGGCTTTTAGTAGCTTCATCCGTCAGTTCCCACCCAGATCTGTGTCCAGCGCGGCCTCCGGAGCAAATCACGGCCGTTTTAATAGTTTGTTTTCTTGTGGATCCCTGCACTCACGGATGCTGCACATCTCTCACGTTACGTTAAAGGCTGGTTAGAGTTGACGTGCGGCGAAAGTCGGGACAACCCAGCGACGCTGCTGGAACTGAGCGAGACCCGGTCGGCCGCCGACCACCCTGGAGTACCGGCCGGCTGTTCTGTGATTCTTCAGAACACACAGATGTCGGTCCTCCTGGACTCCACACGTAATCAGCTTGTCAGATGCTGGAGAAGTTTACCTGCCTGTGGGTTCTGCCGCTCTCTCCGTCGCCGCTGCGTTCATGTGCAGCGCGGATTTCTGACAGCTTATCCTTCCTGTGAGGCAGCAATGCAGCTTCAGTTAACATTTTTTAATGTCCATTTAACCCTAGAGAACCCAAGAACCCTTTTTTTCTTTGGAAAATTATGAATTATGCATTAAATGATTTCTATAGGTTCATTGAACACCAAAATATCCACTTTTTCAATTTTAACCCTTTATTCCCTAATTTAGGATTTGTGCCAAATTTGACCCTTTGGGCTTTAGGCGTATCATTTCAAAGAATCACAATAACAAACACTGTCAATGTAAACTATTTTACATTCAGGAAAATAATCAGTTAACTACACAGCTACATTTAAAAATGTTTTTATTGCTTGCTTTCCTTTGATGTACTGCCTTTTGCCACCAAATTTCCCTTTGCACAGCACTATCATCTTATTGATGGACTGTTTTTGGCAAGGAGCTATAATCAGGCACTGTCTCCTAAATTAATCCAAAAATGGTCTCAGTTTCCAAAGTCTTCCTTTTTTTTTTCTTCACTGGCTATTTTGTTGTCTAAAAAGTGCGTGACAGAGAGCAGGTTGAATTGGTTGTGACTATGTCTGCCATAGGCCCAAAACGAACTTCACTTTCCCAGTACTGACGTACTCCAGATATTTTAACTAATCCCATCCTGAAATACATTCCTAGAACTTGTTCTCTTTTACCAAAGTGTCTACAATTTCCCATGCTTTTGAACACTGTATTGATTTTTACACTCTGCTCAACAATATTTTCCAACACATCACTGGAAACATATCAACAGGAAAACATATCAAGTGTTGAAAGTAAACCAGTGGTGTGTCTGTTGTGGCATCCTAGTACAACTCAACCTGTCCACCTTGAAGGTGCACATCAGACAACTCAAGCCTATCTTTCTCCACCTGTAAGTTTTTGGGGCATAATTTGGCTCCTTGTGTGAGTTAGCAGTCTCAGCAAACGCCACATCTTCATCACCAGACGAGTCATTGGATGAGTCACTGGCTTGGTCGAAAGATTCACCGACATCACTTTCATATTGTTGAAACAATTAATCAGAATTGCTATTGCTGTTCAATTCAGTCCGAAAGTCTCTATCATCAACTTGAAGTTGCTCTAATACTTATGGAACAGTGACCTTTCTCCGATGCCTTCACTGTTCTGAAAAGGCAGTGGCCATACTCCTCTCCTGGCCATAGATATAAGATTTTACTTTATTGTCTCTGGCCCTGTACTACCAAGGTAACACTGTAAAATATATCATACAAATTAATTTATTTCAAGGCTTCAGCAAAATACTGGATCGTCACCATTGTCCATGTACGAAGTCACTCAAAACCAAAGGGTCATTTTTGACCCAACATTTTTTAACCCCATACACCCAGAGGGTCATTTTTGGCACATCGTTTTTTAAGCTTGTTCAGAGTCGCTAATTAATCCAAAAAGAACATAAAACATACTTCTAGGCATTCTTCAAGCTTAAACTAAACAGATTAACAAAAATCAAAAATTTTATTAACCTCTGGTTTGCTGAAAAGACAATTTTGTTTGGGTAGGTTTCCAGCTCAACAAAACAGCATGTAGTCCGCCTTCTTGTCACTACCACAATGGCTCATGTTATGTCAATATTCATCCACTAGGTGTCTCTAGGAAGGGGTCAGAAGTGGAACTCTGGGATTTTGGAGTCAAATTTGAATTTTTTTTTTCTGTTTGTTCATTTTGGGCAGCGGCAATTAACAGCGGCCAAATTTGACCCCGTGGGTTCTCCAGGGTTAAAATGATTTATTTCCCGGGATTGTGTGGCGCAAACAATATAGCCGTCACTACTGAGTCAATGATGGGGAAACAGATGCTGCAGGGTTGAGGTGTGATTGAATGACGTCATCAGGCCGAAAATGCGTGATCATGTGTTATCACGGTATTAGATTTTCTACCGGTGTCAAAAAAACTACCGGTATTATCAGAAACGATACGATATTGCCCCCCCTAATAGTGAGTATGTGGAAGTTATCTTGAGGCAATCCCATGCATTTCATGCTGCAAGTAAAATGTATTTTCCTGTCTCCAGAAGCGGCACACTTTATTTTCGCTTAACCAAATTACAAGCAACACGTTGTGATTGGATTGAAATGAATATGGTAAATATCTTAACTGTGAACTTGTGCACAGCAGCCTCCCTCTTGCTCTTCTCCTGCTGTCACATTGTCAGAGGTGTTATGCAGTTTCCTTAAGTGGAGAGACCTTTGAAGTTGTAGTTAGAGAGCGAGCAGCTCTGCTCTCCTTTGTATGCCTGTCAGGAAGGATGTGATTCATGTACTTCTTGTGAAGACCACCATTAATTTCATGTAATACAGCTTTTATCTCCATTCCTTCGACTGCTATCGCTTCCATTTTCTTTCTGACTGTCTTATACCTCATGTTCTTTCTCCGCCTGTCCTTTCCAACTCCCCTTTTCCTCTCTTGTAAGGCCGCTTTATCTCTGGCCTGTCCCTGTTTTCTCATCTCCACTCTTCATTGGAGGAGAGCTCATGGTTTGTTCATCATCCCTTTATTTACTCACTGAAAAATGAAAAACACTATTAAGCTTTAATGATTTTATCTGACTTTGTTCATTTGTTTTTGTTAGTCATCCTCATCACAGTGATTATCAACATGATTTTTGTTGACATTACAACTTTATTTTAGTCATTCTCAATCACTGAATCATGAATATCATCATTGATATTGTCTAAAGAAAATATTATTTCATTAAAGTAATCGGACTGTTCTGCATTGCATCCTAATTATATCCTCTAATATCATCATCATCATCACCATCATCATCATTACAATCATCATCAATGATTTAGTTTTCATCTTCAGTCCAAATAATATTAAGCCAAAGATTGGGAGAACCTATGAGTCTGTTTATATGCAGTTATCACATTATCAAGTGATCATGGAAACATGATACTGTGATACTGTACATGTC
The DNA here is from genome assembly GCA_023101725.1 of Atherinomorus stipes. Lineage (NCBI taxonomy): Eukaryota > Metazoa > Chordata > Actinopteri > Atheriniformes > Atherinidae > Atherinomorus > Atherinomorus stipes. The sequence goes on from JALJCO010007363.1 coordinate 14,492, forward strand.
ATCAGATTAACACCTAAATTACCACCAAAACTTTAACATTGTCATGCATGTAAGCATGTAAATCAGATTTTTGGTTTGTTAGTTCACACATGTACAAGTTTAAAACTATAAATATACCAGTATATAGACTAATCTGACAAGCGTTTTGTGTGTTGCGCCATCTTGAGGCGCCGCCATTGCCTGGGGAGCGAGTCCCAATTACCTCATATCTGCCAACATGAAAAGCAGTGTGATGATCTCTATAGGGGATTATCACGCTTACCGGAACTTCCCGGTATTTGGACACTTCCTCTTCCGGGCCATGTTAACGACAGCCGTTCCTGCTCTGTTATACTGTTTAAATCGGATAAACTCCAAACATACTTAAGTTTTCATTCTAGACTGAAGTGATACTAAGGAGTGAAGTGGGCAGGTTAGCATTAGCCAGCTTGATGACGTGCCTAACTTTGTGCGGCTGAAAACACACAAGCATCTGAAAACGTCTCCTTTCTTGACAGTCCCCAGTTGTTCCACTGGAAACGGGGGGTACAGACCCGATTTTCAGATGTTTGTGTGTTTTAAGACGCACAATGTTAAGCACGTCAGTAAACGCTAGCTGGCTAATGCTAGCATGCTGTGAAGTGCCGGTGTTGTGCCCCACCGGCGACAAACGTGTGTTTTATAATAAAGTTCGGCCCTTCACCGCAGCGAATCGATCGCTTTGATCCACTTCTTCCTCTCTCTCACTATATATATATATATATATATATATATATATATATATATATATATATATATATATATATGTATATAGATAGATAGATAGATAGATAGATGGTTGTCCTCAATATTATTCACCAGCTGTCCTTAAAATAAGACGAAATTGACAAAAGTAATAAACAATAATTCTATAAAAATAATGACATTGATTTTGAATTGTGGATCATAAGAAATATTAAGAGCAAACACACAAAAAATAAAACAAGTGAACAAGCATGACGGGGTTCAGAAGCAAATATTTTGTTGAACAGCACTTTCAGACAATCAATCGACGTCTGCACCTGTTGACAGGTATGTTGGTACAAAGGTGCTCTAATGTGTCTGAGACTGTTTTGTTTATTTGTTTTATTATCATTATTATTATTATTATTTGCAACCACAATCCAAAGGCAATATCTTATTTCACTAAATTATGATTTTGTTAATCTTTATTTATTAGTTTATTAAGTTTCATCCTATTTAAATTACTTTTGTGAATTTAGTCTTTTCTTTAATTGGAATGGATGAATAATTTTGAGGACAACTGTATATTTTATATATATACTGTTTATATATACATACATTATCTGCCTGTAGCTCCGCCCCTCTTGCTGCCGCCACTCTTGGATGATGTGTTCATGTGCACATGTGCATTTTGACAGCAGAGTTTTTTACTGCTGCTGCACATCTAAAGACAGTCATGTAGCTTCAATTAAGAAATGTTGACGTTGTCGATGTGGAAGAGTTTCACGTTGGAAGACATGGTGCTAATAATGTAGCCGTGACCGGCTGCTGAGTCAATGCAGAGGAAACACTTATCCAATCCCTGATCAGGATCCAACAGCCAATTCACAAGTCTGAAACCATGTGATTGGCACCTCTTTCCGATCACATGATCAGATCGGGACATCGGGTAATGGAAACAGAAGCTCCTCGGAGCTCCGCACATTCACGGCGCGAGTTTATCCAAACTGGCCTTGCTTACCTTCATTAGAAAGCTCATTTCATTGGCTAGTAAATCAAAGACCCACGTGGAAGCGCTTGCTTTATTCTAAGAGTTGTCCGGAGTTAAATCTAAACAGAAATTGATGGGGACACTTCTGTTTTGTAGGAGGGAAGGTGAGGAAGCCAAACGTACCCCAACAGTGTGGCTACGCTGACAAAATAAAATGTGTTCATTAGCTTGGCTGAGCGGATTTTTTTTTAAGATGGTGGAAAGTTGATATTAATTGATTACTTTCACAATATGGAGTATTTTTTTAATTAAACATTTTTTGATTATTTAATCAAAATGAGGTAGACCTTCATGAACAGAGGGAATATAAACAATTCAAGACTGGACTTATAAAATGACTTAAGGACCACTTCAAAAGTAGGGAGACGCAATCACTTCTTATTATTTACGGTTTACCATGCTGTTATGTCTTTATTAATCATGCTTTGATGCTCGTTGTGTTCATAAAATGAATTTAGTGGTTGAACTGTGGAGAATCTACGCTTTCTAAACATGTAAGTCCATAGTGACAAAAGTTTAACAGTGGTTATTAAAGCAATAAGCCCCAAAAAGCCATGAAAAGCCCACTTTTGGGGCTTTTTGGAGGGGCACTCTGCTTCGAGTCATGCCCGCCGTAGAACCGCTGTAACCCATTCAAGGGGCTAATTGCTTTTATAAAATGGTTACCTTACATATTGCTTATAAAATAAATAAAAATAAATACACACATACAAAAATAAACAATTTATGGGTAATAATAAAATAATACAATGGAGAACTATTTGTTCTCCCACCACATAAGATTGAGTGGACAGTATGGTTGTTAACAACTCAGCTTGCCCACAAGTTGGAGGGTATCTCATAAAATGAAGATATTTGGCCTACAATTTGGCCTGTCACAACACGTACACGCATATTTTATTTCCTTTTTTTTTTTTAATCTACTTATTTATTTATTTTTTGGCATTAAAAAAAGTTAATTTCAAAAACTTCGACCAAAGTGAAGCTTTAGTTTACCTCGTTTATGCAACTGCGTGTGGACATTAATAACCGGGGTTTTAAGGTCTGAAACATCACTGCCTGCAAACAAAAAAAAAATGCTCTGATCACATGTGCGACCAGTATGAGCCGGATCCTCGTTTCAGACGAGTATCCGGTACGGATAATGCATTTTTGACGAGTACGAGCATGATACGAGTAAAACTCATCAATATCCGTGCTCGTGCTAAAGGAGAATCCTTATTTGATCACTGACTGTCTGCATGCTCTGTGATTGGCCAGTCACACACAGCGCCCCGCCTCCTACAGACACACATCTCTGCTGTTCCCCACTCTCACGCACACACAGACAGTGATTGATCTCTGCTTGGCTTGGCTCCTGCTCACGTTGCTCTTTTCTACTCAGATTTTCTTCAGCTCGCCTTCATTTCTGTTTGTACGATATTTAAAGTTACTAATTAACTTTTTTCATAACGTACGCGATGTATTTGACAAGACGGAGCTGAAAATGGCTTGCCTCCACCCCCCACCCCCAGTTTGGCTGGTGATGTAAAAACTTCTGAACTCGTTCTGAACGCAGTTTTTAAGAAGGATACAGTGAACCAGGCTGATATATTTCACTGTTTGTTATGACTGGATGTTCACACGAATCACAAGTTCACACAGATCATTAAAACATAAACAGCCATACAGACCAGTTACACACACACACGCACACACAGCTGAACACACACAGTTATTAACGTTTTTATTGTAGGCTATATTATAAAAATAAATATATTATAAATATTACAAATTAAGCTTTATATACTTTAGGCTTTTTATAGGCTTTGAATACCGTAGATATTTTTAAGGTGTCATAACCTGCTGTTTTACATACACAATCTTTCTTAAATTATTGGATTCAAGTAAGGTGATGGATTGGGACGTTCTAGCAGCTTTATTTTCTTTTTCTTAAACTTGTTGAGTGTACATTTCTACCTTTAATTCTTCTTTAAAGGTGTCATAATCTGCTGTTTAACATACACAATCCTTCTTAATTTATCTTCAAATTAATTTTTAATTATAGTTGGGTAGGACGAAAATTTAATGAGCTCATTTTAACCTCTTTTTATCTCCAACTATTGTTTGTCGCAAGAATACGTACGAGAATCAGACCTTGTCTGTAAGCGCATTCACGAGGCAACGTCAAAGCCAAAACAAAGTTTTATCAGGACAGAGCAGGTGAAGGAAATGATGTCCCAACAGAGAAAAACGTGATAAAAACGTAACAGTACGGTTGATGGAGAGGATCCGGAGTAAAAGGGCTGGACTCTGATGAATATAAGGAGCGGACGTCTGACGTGAAGTTAACCAAACAGTGTTAGCTTCTGTAGCTACATTAGCAGCTTGTCCGCTCGTCTACCACCGTTTACTGGTCTCTGACACAAAAGATAATAAGTTACACAGCAGCAACACTTACCGACTGCACATCCTCACTGAGAAATATGATCCACTGCTCCCTGGTAAAACTGTCCCTCCTGTTAAAGCACCGAAAACTGCTGAATTTCTGCCTGGGCAACTCAGCATGGCAATCTCCCCCCTCCTCCTCCTCCTCCTCCTCCTCCTCCTCCTTGTCGCTGGTGTCCTTTCTGACAAAGCTGGTCTACTCCGTGGCAGATAATCAGCTGCCTTCAGGTGGCGCTAAAGAGGCTAGCTTAGCAGCTAGCAGCCTCTCTCGTTCACGTCATTCGGAGAAAGAAATCCAAACCGCGTACTGTGGAGAGCGCGTGCTTGTGGACGATTCTGGTGAGAAGAGAGACCCCGCACTCAAAGACGAAGTCACTTTCACTTTCCGGAGTTTCTGGCACGTTATTACTGAGGTCCTGTTCCTGTACACGTTTTAACGTGAAAAAGTGGGATTTCCCGGTGATGACACCTTTAACTGTTACACAGCACCACACACACTCTTTCTCCCTGTCTTTTTCTCTCTATATATATAATGAGTGCTAGGCCTACACACACACCTTAATCATTGTTTAACTTTGTGTGGGGAAAAGAACTTAATGTTGGGTAATTATAAATACGAGACAAAAATTGCAGTTTGATCATAAAATAAAAAGAAAATGGACAAAAAATAAAGTTGTGTTCAGTATGAAAACTTGTTCATGCATACTTCATAGTTCATAATTTCTGACTAAATGCATTATATGCACTCAAAAATATTCATGTTATGATTAAAAAAAAACTAAATAGTTTCTTTGCTATTGTGATCAAAAAGATTGAAAACTCAACTCTGAGGCTGTTCTGTAAATAGTTATCAAATAAACAACAAATCAAGAAACTTCTGATCAATTCGTATTAATTCCAGACTTAAAACAATGTGCTGATTTAAGCCTCACCCAGTTCCAGTTTAAGCACCGCACATTCCGAGTACCGATACAGATACAGATAATTTAGATGGTTGAACGGATACAGATAGTGGTGTACTCGCTCATCCCTACTAGTAACTCTGGATCACTTAGGCCTACTGTCCAGGCGAACAAGCTGTGAACCGGGTCAGCGGAGTTTTCACTTGTTTAAAACGGCGATCAGACAGATGATCCGCTCAGATCCGATGGCCTGCTCAGCCGATTTCTATTTTATTTTATTAACTTTGCTCCTAAAGATCCATGCTTCATTTGTTTTGTTAAAGCCACAAACGCTTTCCCTCCATTTAAGCAGCAAACTCCACCTTCCCACCCATCATCACTACCCCCATCGTCATCATCATCATCATCATCATCATCATCATCGTCTCTTCAGTTATCACCAGAATCACTGAAAACACCAATTCCAATTATCATCAACACTGATGAAAATGTTACCAATCACAACTGTTCATCACCATCATCCTCGCTGCATCAATAATTAGAATCATCAATGAGAAATATGACTTAAAGCATTACAATGCCAATCATCCTCATCATCGTCACAGTCATGCAGAGCCTACAGAAAACCAGAACTGTGAACCATTTCATGACATGTTTATATTCCTAAGCTTCGATTGTAATTAGTAAAATTATTATTAAATCCTCACAATAAACATCATTAACACAGCATTTATAAAATCATCAGTATGAATGAGATCATCATCTTCACACTTTATTCGTAAACTGGTGTCATTACAGTCAATAATACCATTAACATTATCACCAATTATATTAAAACTGTTAATAATGATAGCAAAAACAATGTCTATGTAACGGTCACTGCAAATGTTATTGTCATAGTTTTAGAATTGATACTGACAGGAATTCCTACTGTGGAAGTCACTTGTCCATCCACACACACACACACACACACATACACACACACACACACATATACACACACAAACAGCCTGTCAGACTGGTTGCTCTTGATTGCTGGTTGCCTTTACTTCCCCACACAGCCTACAGTGGCACTGAGCCATGGAAATGTCAGGGGTCAAGTTTACGTTGATGCTAAAGCGCTGGTCACCCTGGGCCATCATAAAGGTCGGCACCATGGTGACAGCTGGTTGATATCGTTGTTGGGGAGTCACTCATGAGTCACCGCTTCAAACCCTCCATGTGGCATTAACATCATTTTCTGATTTCTCTCTCTCTCTGTCTGTCTTGTTTTATTTTCAGATGCTGTCTTGACAGATCTGCCCGGTGCAGGGTGAAGGAAAGGTCAGTCCGTAGAGCCAACGACTGGATCCAAAATGGCTAATCGTAGGTTTTTTTCTGGCTAAGATATGATTATCTTTAACTCAAATCCATCAAGCCGTCACAGCTTACATGTACGTACGATTAGGAATGTTGATCACACCTAATGAGTTGTAAATAATCAGTTCTGCTAACTCTGACGCATTGTTAAGGTCAGTCCAAACTCCAAGTCATTTGTTTTATTGTAGCCAATTACATCTTAGATTTAAAACTGTTAATGAAACATGCCCACAAAGCAACCACCTCTGGCGTTGACAGAAAAAAAACTAAATTAAAATCACCAGTCATCAAATAAAAACAGTTGTGGAGTTGTTATCTATTTTTTGTGCTCTCCCTTTTGTAACTAATGGTATATCCAGTAAAAAGACAAATGTACGCGTCCCCTAGTCAAAAGAATAAAAAACAGAGTTTAAGGTGGTTTCACACAGGACCCATTTACGTCGACCTAACTGGGTTTTGGTACCGAACACAGCGTGACTGGGTCTGTGTGAACATGCCACTCGCGCTCGTAGTTGACGTAACTTGCCCGATCTCGGACCGGCTGTACAGGGTGGTTTGGGAGCAGCTTGTGTCTGCCTGGAATGTGGCTAGAGTGATGTGTGAAGGCACAGCAACTTTAGCTCAACCTAAATCCCAGGTACTCTGCCTTTACCTAAACAGGTATCCGTATGCAGCTGTACTATTAGGATATCCTTCTTATTGACAGTGTCATATAACAAATAAAAGTGTTATGGCCTAACTATGATGTTTAGTATCATCTTGTGTTTGCTAGCTACTAATGTATGTCAAAATGGGGCGTTCACAAACAGTGGACAAAATACCAACAAGGGTTAGCAGGCTAAGCGTTAACTCATTGACTGCCAGACCTTTTCTGAGCAGAGCTCCATATTGCCAGGATTTTTAAGCATTTTCACTGATTTTTGGAGATCCACAGAATATTGTGTACTATGCCAATGCAAACACTGAATGTACCAAAGGAAAGCTTAGACTCTCTACTTTTATCAGAAAAAAAAAACATTTGTTTCTAGCTTTTTCCATTCTTCAGTAATCTGCAGTAGGACATGAGTTTGTTGCAGCGAAAATGCCTGTTTCTGACCAAAAAGCTAAGAAAACTAGCTTTGAATGCTGCAATGCGCTTCAAGTGGAAAAGTGTCTTTGATGCCAATATTTTTTTACTTTAGTAACACCTTCATCATCTGAACAGCAATTTACTTCTATAAAACAACAAATACAACACTGAGAAAAGAGTTTTGGTGGCAAAATAATTATTTACTAGCTGAATAAGCCACATGTTTGTTTCACAACATAATATTTGGCAGAAACATTGAGCAGAAACATCTACCTCTATTCCTCCCTCCCTCCTTATTCAGGTGCCACAGCTTAGGTGCGCAAGCACAATCCCCCCCCCCCTTCCCCCGCGGGGAACACCCTCCGTGCTGCTTGCCTTACTTTCACTTTCAGCTGCCGCACTTTGCTGCTGTATTTCCATCGTGTCTTCGATCGATCGTGTCTGTCTGTCACCGATCACTTTTCCCACAAACTTTCCTCCTTAATCCACCTCGCAACAGAATCGAGCATACTTCCTCTGCTCACCATGCTGCTGACTCGTGCTGAATACACAGACACCGTAGAAGCACATCACTTCCTGGTAGGTTTTTTAAGCTTGTCTGACACCGCCATCAGCAGGATCGGATGAAAATTTCCGAAATAAAGACGATCAGCACTTGGTTCTCTCTGACAAGTTCCACCAGAGATAAAAACAGCTCCCCCAGTTAAAACCAGTAATTAACGTGTAAACACGAGATTGGTAGTTAACGTTCGGATTTGAATTAACATGTTTACATGTGAATGGCAGCCACAGAGTTAATGCTCATGTTTACAACTCACCGGTACCTGGCTGTTCACCCATAATATCTGCGTATGGTCGGACTTTGCGGTTCAACAGAATCAATCTGCATCTTGCTCTGGTTTGTCTGGAAATCTGCCTCCAGGTCATGATAACATTGTTTTCCACACGCAGCCGTGTCTCATCTTCAACACACTCCATCATTCACGTGTGTTTTGTTTACAACACATCTATGCTTTACAGCTGGGATGCGTCTACTTCCGTCTGGTTGCCGTGGATACACAACGCTTCAGTCTGTAGAGCGACTGCTGGACCCAGTGATGAAAAAGCAGATGTGAAACAGAACCGCATTAGTTGAAAATTGAAACATTGTAACCTTTTCACTGCTGCGGCAGCGCCTGGCTCGACCAAAATATGTTAAAAAACGACCTAAGAAGTTGATTTGCCTCAGAAGTGTGCTCGATATAGAGTACACTTTGTTCAAACTCGCTCTCTGGGTTTCAGCTGAAATCAAGGAGACCAACTTTGTAAACAAAATGTGCAAGAGGGAAATGTAAATGCTAAGTTGGCAGTCAAGACAGTCAAGGCTTTCCTCTGAAATGCAGTTGCGTGAAGTACAGGTGGTTGCAGTCTTACATGCACTGGACAGTGGTAAATGAGCTCTCAGCTTGGGGAAGTAGGGGGGATTCCTGGAAGGCAAGCCATGAGTGTTTTACACGGTCACTTTTGCATCAGACATGTTAATGCACGGGGTCCAAATAAAGTAGTTGCTGCTCCAACACAGACATACCGCCTCAGTTACAGAACTGTAAAAACAACATTCATGTTGTTATCATGTCATGAAATCCTCAGTTTTTTTGTTTTAGATGGGAAAAACTCTTTTCTGAGTAACTTAGTTTGGCATATTGATTAGGAATCCTCCCTGATTTTTAAGGCAAGGCAGAAAATATACTTGCCATTAATTATGCTCATGTGTGTTGATCATTGCTGCCTTGCATATTTTTCATTGTTCGAAGCTTTGATTGTGGATATCTTTATAAATTAACGCTAGACTTTTGGATGATACAATGTTTGAATAACCAGTAGAGGCAGTGTAGGAAGCAATTTGACCAGATGTAAGGTCACAATCTTGACAGCAATAAAAAGTAAAGTTTCTAAGACAAGAAACGTCATGCTTGGTTTATGAGCCTTACCATCAATGATGCTGTTACTGTTTGTTTGTTTGTGATCTCAGTGTAAACCCGATGCTAATCTCTTCTGTTGTCACCATGTTTATTGTGTCATTAACACCCTAAAAATTTGGCAACTCTATCCAGTCTGAGCTCTCAAATTTCCACTGGTGGGGTCCTCCAGTACCAAACATTGTACAAAAGTAAGTATGGGAACAATTTTACCCATGACAGAGCCCAAAAGCTGTCCTCAGCAACTGATGAACAGATTTCTGGCTGGCTTACCCTGTGTTCACACCAGAAGCAAGTAAAATTATTTGTGCATTGAAATTATATGTACGTTCAGTCAATGTACAGACATGAGTAGACGCAAATTTGCTTAGGGCTGCATGTTTGTAGCGAATTTGCGACATGGAAAGCCACAAATGAGTGTCTTGCACATACAGATGGAGTGTCTTGTTAGCAAGAATGGGGCATTTTATTTGCAAGAGTAGAGTTTATTTGGCCTGTCCACTCAAGATAAAAGAAAAAAATCAAACTCAAGCGTATCAAACATGAAAATATATAAAAAAGGGACAAACATAGAAACCTAACCCTAACCCTGCATTATCTGTGGTATCAAATCCGAGATGCTGGATCCTCCACATCCACCTTAAACACACCTGAACAGGTTAGTCCCTGTAATATGAAGGCTTAATATTAGCATCTATATTAGCAGCAAGCTTAGCGCTGTAGCGGCATAAACATGAGCTTGTTGATACAGTATTTTACAGTAGTATTGTACAGTAGTGCAGATAGCCATTTCGGAAGGCCTGGTCATCAGTCCTACTCATGCAAACTGCCAGGCCTGTCCTCCCGCCTGCAGAACATTAACACACCAAGCTGTACAGAGTAAACCGGACTGCCCTGCTGAGCAGTGGGGACAGAGTCCACTTGAAGTAGAAGGTTACAGTGGTTCTGCAGCCTTGAGTCCAGTGGGGACCGATAATACTTACAGCAGATACCAAGGTGTTAAAGTCTTGTCAGACATCTATCTGACAAAGACCAGCAGCTAAACTGTTTTCTGGCTGGTCCCTGAACTGCAGAAATCTCTAATCTGATGAAAAAAGCTGGCTGTTGCCGATGTGGCAGCTTCACAGTGGGCTGTTCTGGAGCACCACAGATGATACATAGCAACCAAGGTTGCAACTTTGAATCTCAAGTCTTCAAGGAGATGTGCCAGTTGTTTAGCATAAAAAATACACACACCATACCTTTTCAGCCACAGTCTGGTGGCCAGGTGGCAAAGTTTACTGCAACACTACAGAAGATTCTGGCTACAACTGCAAAGCCTTGGCACTGGGACCTCATGTTCCCATATACTGTCATGGCCAACAGGGGAACAAAACACAGTTCCACAGGATCACCTCCAACTTCATGGTGTTTGGCAGGACGTTTAGCAATCCAGTAGATCTTATTGTAGGTCTGCCCCAGATCTGAATGGAGCTCCATCTGTTCCTGAATATGTCCAGCACTTCTTTGAGCACTTGGGGCCGGAATGTCTGATGGATAGCAGTAGATTCTGTGAAATGGGCCAAGAGACAATGTGATAAAAGCTGCGGCAGAACACAAAATCAGGTGGGAGAAACTGTGTGGTATCTTATTAAAGGCACAGAATGTTAAGAATAAGGTCAAGAAGTTTCTCCCAGAATATGAAGGACCTTATTTCATTCTGGGACAGCTGATGTGTCGCATCCAACTGACATCATGGCCACTTGAAATAATATGTAAAAAATGCATATATGTGCAGCATTCTGTCTGATTTCTGTGTCCTTTCCATGTGTACTTTGGTCTGTTTTCAGAAAGCTTGTGAATGTGTAGCCCTACATAACAAAAGGAGCAGTACCACCAGAAACCACTGGGGCAGTATAGCTGACATGCAACCAGCGAAAGGAACAAAAAGGAAGCTGTGATGTGTTTAATGGCTGCACAGACCACCACCATCTGCTGCCCTGCCTCTTTTTCTGTCTCTTTCTGAGAATGTTCAGTATCATCATCTCCACCAGGTTTGCTGTTGACTGAACAGACAGATCAGAGGTGAACTCTGAGCTCCACACGGCCCTCTAGAGGATGTATTCTCCAACAACCATGCCAACATAAAGGATGCGTTGGAGTGTGTGGGCACTGATGTTTGACAACTTTGACAAGAGCATGTCTATGCACGTAAAGGTCATATAAAGCCTACAGAGTGCACTGATAGCTGTCTTCTGTGGGTAAAACACTAACTACTTGTCATTAATCCCCTATACACCCCACAACCCACTACTTTGTTTTTTTTTTCTTCTAAATGCTTCAAATACCCAACACATTTGTTGTCATTTAATGGAAAACTAGGCACATTAAAAGCAGCAGTACAACACATATGATCTTGTAAGTGATTTATCTGACAGTCACTCATACAACACTGCAGTGTGTGTGTGTGTGTGTGTGTGGGGGGGGGGGGGGGAGGTCTGGTATGGAACTACCAGTTGACTGCTTTTATTAGCATTGCATCACTTTGTACTCCAGTTTGATTTAAAAGATGTTTGTACGTCTTGATCTATGTCTATGTTTTTCTGTGGCTGGCATAAACATAAACGGATACAGACAAGAGTTACACAGTACTGTTGCCATATACTGTTCTGCCATTGTTCTACTTCAAGGTGCATGTGCAGTACATAAAAAGTGTCCCAGTAGTAAAAGTGCAGTACTTCTATTACTGTTTGCGTATTCATAGCAGGCCAAAGACCTGGCGTCTGATCAACAAATCTTTTTACTTCAGAATTTCATAGCAGTCGGGATTAGAGCTCATTGAATTCTCTAAACACTACAGAAGAGTTCCTTCATTAGTTTCTTGTGGTTGCACCTTTGAAAGCAACACATGATAAACCTCATGCCATCCCCATCATTGTGATTTGTGAAGATAAATGGGACAAAGGAGTTGTGAGCTGCCTGATCATCGTGCCTTTTTCTGTTCTTTGTGAACTTGATTCTTTGTATAGAATATTTATTGAACAGATGCAGTTTTAGTCCTGGATGTTGACATCATGGTGTGAGTGGAGTTGGCTTCTTTATCCACTCCGTCAGGGAGACATGGAAGGTTCTTGGTAGATCAGACTATCTGGTAGATACTGATTGCCTGAACCTTGTTGAGGAATTGACCAGCCATCTTATTCCATAACCGATGTGCAAGTCTCCCCTGCCATCTTTCTTGTTCCTGTACCATGACAGCTGGTTGGTGTCAAACTCCTCCACTCCCTGGAGTGATGTGGCTGGTAGGAGGCCCTTCTCTTTGATGGGGAGGAGACTTTAGTTCACCACCACCACATACAGTTTCCCTTCAGCATTTTTCATTCATTCATTTTATTACAACTGTAAGAATTTTGCTTTTGTCTTTTCCTTACCTAACCTCATTTTTTCAAGCTATTTTACCAGACCTCTGCTAAGATTGAACAAATTACCCATAGCTAACATATGATAAATCTCGATATATTCATTCATTTTTCCCTGGGATTGTGTTGCAGAGGCGAAGCCCAGATGTCCCACCTCTATCTCCAGAGTTGTTCCTGGGCCAGAAGGGATTTATAATCCCTCCTGCATGTCATGGGTCTTCTCTGGGACTTGTCTAAGTTGGAAACCTCCAACCAGATAGATGTAACTATAGGAGGCATCCTAATCAGATGTCCAAGTTATTCCTTTCATGTAGAAAAACAGTACTTCTACTTCAAGCTCTCTCCGAATGGTCAAGCCCCTCCCAGGGGAAAACTTTACTTCTCAAAGCTGCCTCTTTAGCATCTCAGGAGACAAAAAGGAGATCTCAACCCAGCCTCATTCAGGTTTAAAATCATTCTCATAAATGTCTTTTTTGTTTCTCCTAAAATTCACTAGGAGAAATACAGTAGTCTTATTAGAGACTTAAATCGCACGCATGCGCTGCAGCATCCGGTAGTTGGGGATGCTGCATGCTGCCTTTGCTTCTATCTGCGATGCTTCGTCTGTGATTGCCCTGTACTTCTGCAGCATATAGTTCCCCCCATTGAATGCCGCCTAGTCAGTCCTTTGATGAGAAATCAGCTTCTCATTTGTACTTGATCAGAATGTGCGGGTCACAGAACGTAATTGGAAAACATGTTGGGATAATTAGTTCACTTTTGCCAAGTGGTGCGAGTTGGAACCACCAGATTACAGCAACTACACTAAGCTAAGCTAAACTAAAGTCAGTTCTGCCAGATTCAGAAAATGACTGGGTCAGTTAGAAAACGCTTGTCCAACTTAGGGGTAGGGGGGTAGGCTCATTTTCACCAAGGGGTGGCATATGCCTTTAATGCAGACATCTTGAGAATTATTTGAAAAATGACTGAGATCTCCTTTGGAACAGGAAGTGAGACTAGGTTGAGATTTTGTGCAACTTTTCTGTCTGGAGACGAGGTTGAGAAACAGGAGAAACAAGCCATTGTCTCATTTAGCTTTCACGTGAATCTCACATTTGTCTAGGAGAAGTAAATGAGACCTTTATGAGATCTCCTTTCCAAAATGATTTTCCTCTGTTCCTGCGTATGAGCCCTGCTATCCTCAGAATCACCTTCTGTTACCATCTGTGGCTGAAATGAAGGAAACTCATTTCAGCCACTTGTTTCTGTGATCTTATTCTGTTGCATGACTGGACCAAACATGGACCAGTAAATCATTGGCTTGGGTTTCTGGCTCAACTCTCTCTTCACAACACCAACTGGTGCAATACTGCACTAGTCTGTCAATCTCTTACCCCAATTTGTCATCACTTATGACCAAATCCCAAAGACACTCCTCCACCTGAGACTTGTCTTAATGTGGAGGGAGCACTGCACCCTGCTCCAGCTGAGAACCCCAGCTTCAGATATTGAGGAGATGATTTTCATCCTGGCCACTTCACCCTCAGCTGTAATGATCCAGTGTGAGCTGAAGGCTGTGACCTGTAGAAGCCAATGGAGCCTCCTTATTCACAAAAACAGAGATTAAAGCCCAGAGGCCCGTAATTCAGATGTGCTTCTCTCTGCAACTGCATGTCAAGATCTTCTTCATCTCATCAAATATGGAGGTAAATGCTAGTTAGTTGAAAACACTAGCATGTTCAATCCTTATGTTTAAAACAGAGATTGTATGGTAACTTTTGTTAAAATAAAGCAGCAAGCAAAAGGTCTGGCAAGATTTTCTGGTGTTATCAGAGACGTTTAGGGACTAACTTGAAAGAATGTATCGTTTACATGCTTCTGTCAGCTGCAGGCACTACCGCAGACCCCTCCCTCTCCACAGGCCCCTCCCTCATCTGAAACACACAATAAAGCCTGCAGGAAGCATCAGATGCAGACAACAGTAGACACTTACCTCTGCTCCATGAACCAGAAAATACAACCCAAAGCTGCCACTGATTGTCAGAAATTAATGTCTCTAAATTAAAAGTGTTGACAGAAACATTTTAATTGTACAGTGACATGTTTTAGACTCAGAAAACCCTCAGTTTAATAGTTAAAGTATCTAAAATGGTGTACTTTAACTTTTGGTCTGTTCGGTTTTAGCCAGGGATAAATTTTTATTTCTTTTCCTACTTTTTAAAAATTTGCAATACAATTAAATGTATTTGGTCAGACAATAATAGAGCTGGAGTTTACAATATTAAAGTTTGTGTCTGTTATTTCATTCAGTTGTCCTAGAAAAGATATTCAAATAAAGACAATCTTACTTTTTGGGGAAATTTTTATTATGCGATTAATTAAGATTAATTAATTACAAGGCATGTCATTAAAGCAACCCTTACCGATCCTGCATTTCAGAAAGCACAGCAAAATTATTTGAAAATCAACAGTCCTGCCTCTCTCCAAAGACCACCCCCTCATTCCTTCCACCTCCAAATGCAGAAAGGTCTGACAGGAAGGTCCCTCGGCCAATCCAAGGCAGGGGTCCCACTGCAAGGATCGGTTGGAGTTTTCATTGAAAATTTTGAGATTGGAATAATATTTCATTTTGATTAATGCTGGGTCTGTCTTGTATTTCAGAGTTCCATGACCTCATTCAAAGCATTTTACACTATTGAAAAATTATGTAACAATGCAACATTAGTAAGGGTTGCTTTAGTTAGATTAACTTTTTTAATCGAGTCAAGCCCCAGTTTAAAACATCAAATTGAGCGAGGCGAAACCTTACAATAGCATTACAGCCACAGTATGCGGTCACCTCATGTTCATGTGATGACTCTTTTGTGTTTTCTTACGCAAATACTGTTTCAGAAAATATGTCCAAATGAATTCACTATAATAATGAAAAAGGAAGGAAAACAATGACTCTCTAGGCAGGCACTTACTCCTGAAAGGACAAGAAAAGCACTTTATATGCAAACCAAGAACCAAATGTATTCAAATAGCCACTATGTGCCAGTCCACTTTGTGCTCTCCAGCCTTTACCGATTCATTCAGCCTTTTGTTGTCCCCCTTTTACTGGCAGGATGAATATCTACACTCTGCAGCATCACAGGGGGTCTAATGTCTGTGTGCAGAAGAAAAGGAGGCAGTGTTTAGGCAGCAAATGTATGTGGTAACACACCCAAGCAACAACCACTCTTCCCTCGATAGACATTCACAGACAAATCCACACACACGTACATGCACACATGCATAAGGGTTAATATGACCACCAGCTGTGTGGCGTGGCTGCATGCTCCACCTTCCATCATGCCCAGCCAGGCCTCATGCTGGGCACAACACCCGCCTGACAGTATGGACTGGCCAAGCCGCGACAGCTCACATATGGAAAATCTCTACCGTCGATTGGGAAAGAAGTGTGTGCTTGTGTGTGTGTGTGGGTGTGTTTAT
Organism: Atherinomorus stipes; assembly: GCA_023101725.1. Taxonomy (NCBI): domain Eukaryota; kingdom Metazoa; phylum Chordata; class Actinopteri; order Atheriniformes; family Atherinidae; genus Atherinomorus; species Atherinomorus stipes. Next base: position 30,811 of record JALJCO010007363.1, read on the forward strand.
GGTTAAATCATGGCTAATAATGTATCTGTGGCAGCTGTTTTGGCACGGAATGGTGTATGGATGCAGAGGTTGAGGCAGGAGTGATGGGATTCAGCTTCAACAAAACAAATTTTATCTTTAATTTTCAGGATGTCAAGGATGCCTACTTTTGATATTTCTCACCAAGATTTAAGGCAAGAATCTTTTGAGCATCTAGTATCTACCTGGCTCAATGAAAAACAAAATTAAACAGGACCTACTTGAGAATAAATTCAACCAATATTTGTATCATGACTGGATGTGATATGCAAGCTGTTCAGGTCCACTCAGAAAATAAATAAAAAGCAATCCAGTTACTGTAGAGAGCCACCTGTGAGATTCTAAAAACCTTAGTAAGTGAGTTTTGAGGCCTAGAGGAACAGAGAACTTTGCTAATAGTGGAGTGAGGGTAAGCCTCCCTGGGATAAATTATTTAAAGTAAGCTACGTTCATTAAAGACTCACAACATACACTATATTGCCAAAAGAATTTGCTCACCCATCCAGATTCTGGGAATCAGGTGTTCCAATAACTTCCATGTCTACAGGTGTATAAATGAAGCAGCTCCGCATGCAGACTCTTTCTACAAACGTGTGAAAGAATGTGTCGCTCCCAGGAGCTCAGTGAATTCCAGCTGAATTCAAGTGAATGCCACCTGTGCAACAAATCCAGTGGTGAATTTCCTCTCTCTTAAATATTCCACAGTCAACTGTCAGCTGGATTATAGGAAAATAGAAGTGTTTGGGAACGACAGCAACCCAGCCAACTTTCTGCAGAGTCAGTCACTACAGACCTCCAAACTTCATGTGGCCTTCAGATCAGCTCAACAACAGTGTGCAGAGAGCTTCATGGAATGGGTTTCCATGGCGACCAGCTGCATCCATCCATACATCACCAAGTGCAATGCAAAGCGTGGGATGCAATCTGATGGACGAGTCTGGGTTTGGCGGTTGCCAGGACAACGGTACTTGTCTGCATTGTGCCAAGTTTAAAGTTTGGTGGAGGGGGGATCATGGTGTGGGGGTGTCTTTCAGGAGCTGGGCTTGGCTCCTTAGTTCCAGTGAAAGGAACTCTGAATGCTTCAGCATACAAAGACATTCTGGACAATTCCATGCTCCCAACTTTGTGGGACCAGTTTGGAGCTGGCCCCTTCCTCTTCCAACATGACTGTGCACCAGTGCACAAAGCAGGTCCATGAAGACCTGGATGCAGAGTCTGGTGTGGAGGAACTGGACTGGCCTGCACAGAGTCCTGACCTCAACCCCATAGAACACCTTTGGGATGAATCAGAGTGGAGACTGAGAGCCAGGCCTTCTGGTCCAACATCAGTGTGACCTCACAAATGTGCTTCTGGAAGAATGGTCAAAGATTCCCATAAACACTCCTAAACCTTGTGGACAGCCTTCCCAGAAGATGAAGCTGTTCTAGCTGCAAAGGTGGACCAACGTCATACTGAACCCTATGGATTAGGAATGGGATGTTACTGAAGCTCATATGTGAGTAAAGGCAGGTGAGACAATACTTTGGCAATATAGTGTATCTTCTCGAGCCATCAAACAGTTCCAGCAGCCGATTGCAGCGGCGGTGTCGGTTTCCAACAGTTATGTTATTTGTCCGCAGCCGTGAAGTTGGTTTAAGTCCAACAGCTTTCGTGATGTTCTTCAGTTTTTTGTAGAAAGTTTGAATTAGTTTTTAACCCATCTGCCATTTGGTTGACTGTACTTTTGATGTAAGACCTAATGAGATAAAAGGTGTAGCTTGGACAAAAGCGTACCCCAAAAGCTCACGTTGGCAACTTTAATTATTTTCAGTAAACGGAGTGGTGGGAGGATGCCAGAACGCCTGGACAGAGCTCATGCATGAAGGGGGAGAATGTGACAAGAGATGACAGCACTCACCACCACCATGCAGCTTGTCACTGATTACCAACTTTTCAAACCAATAAGAATCCCAGAGTGACTTTGATGTCTGATGGGAAAACTAAATAATAATTGTTTCATGATGTCCTGACAACTAGTGTTAGTTGTCAAATGATTTAGTCTTTTTAGACAATTATTGATGACAGAATGAAAAACATATTAATGATAGTAACATAAGAAAATGACCTGACTTTAAAATTATATATGTATAAAATTGTATTAAAGGCAACAGACAGCATGCTGATGGACTTCCACATGTCCGACACTGATTGTCCTGAATGTCGCCCCTGAATTGACCAAATTAAAAAAAAAAGAGTTTTCTGCTTTTATTTTAGTTTTAATGCTAATTATTTACCCTCCTGTAAAAACATCTCTTTTTATCTGTTCTGTCTGACCAGAACTTTCCAAAGACTCAGATTTTTTCCCCTAAGGCTATTATACTGTATAACCCTTGTTTTTATGCACATGAAAAACCTTCCAGCGAATCCAACACACTGCAGAGTGTGACATACAGCTAGATGAAGAGGTGTGTTTTTCTGTGGACTCCAGCCATCTGCAGTTTATCATTCCTCCAAGTCTCAATCTTGCTCTCATCTCTAGCATTTGGAGACACTGAGGTCCGTGATGCCAGCAAAGGTCACAACTGGTGATTTATTGGTCCTCTTGTGGGAGACCGTCTGCGGACCCGAGATGCCTCCCGTGCTCCTGGATCACAGCCAACATCCCTGACACCAGCAACATGCTGCCTGCAGATAAAAACCTCCTTTCACTTTGCTGGGGCATAGTTCATATTACTGTCTATAGTCTATGTATCTTTTGAATTTATCTGAACAGAATTGGCAGATGCCCCGCGATGATTACCAGCAGGTTTATTTCAGTGTAATATTAAATGTCTTTGTGCTGGCCAGGCATCTTTCAGTGAATGTTTCCTTTTCAGTCCTGCTTAAAGAGATGCAGGACAGGACAGACACAATCTTCATCAGCCACTTACACCTAGGAATATGTTAATACTTCACTTAAATCACTGTATGAGATTTTTAGTTTTTTCCTTTCTCAAAGGATCTGGAGAAACATCATTAACAAAAAGGTGTTTTTAACATTTATGATAGAGCTAAAAAACAATATATATTGTGATATTCAATCAGAAAAACAGAACTTTACTTTTGTTTTACTGTACATTTTGGGTAATTTAAAGGTTGAATATGGAACATTTTTATTAAAAGCTATATTTAAAAAAAAACAATACCTCCACAAGTCGTTTGGGGGTGTGCAGAATGAAAGTACAACATTTCCCAGAAAAATTATATTTAGCCTAAAAATAATTATAAAATTAATTTTGACGGATTCGATAATGGCATTTTATTTACATCTATAAGCCAATAGACGCCGCCATTGCAGGTTGCCAGATACGATCTCTGTGTGGAAACAATATTTCGGTCATAGTCAGGCTTGTACAGGGGAAAACCGTGGAGATGACGTGTGAAGCAGCTTCTTCAGAGCCCTGGAGATGTTGTTATCTGTTTCTGAGGAGGAGTGACCTGAGAAGAGCAAAACCTGGAGTAAATTTAGGTGAAGACGTCACTAAATGGACCCACATTAACGTTTTCCACGGAGTCAAAACACAGAAATGGCGACTTTCCTCCGGGATCGGAAAGCTAGCTTGTTTGCTAACGTGGCTAACGTTAGCTGTCAGTTATAAACTCTGCGTTACTTGTTGGACATGCTACAGACTGTTGGTCACTTGCGTATCGGCAGTGAGTCTGGCATCCCAGCGGCTGGAGTTGTTTTTCTGCCATTGCAACTACAACCTAGACACACGTGATGTCGCTGTTCTGTCCGTGTTCCATATTCAACCTTTAAGTCAGCATTTTACTTTATTAAACCTGTGCATTTAGAAGAATAGGAGTGCTCACAGCAGGATGTACTCTGCTGAAGATTCATTTATACATCTGGAAATACTCTGGAGGGGCTGTGCACAGGAGCAGGACATCATGCAAAATGTAGACTGGAGTGGAAGAGGTCTTTCTTTTGCTTTTTTTATACATACAAAGAATTGCAAAAATGTCTCAATCTTAACTAGCTGGTTGCATAAGTCACTATTTAAAAAAAATCCATCTTTTTATTTCAAGAACTTTTATTGAATTTTTTAGAACATATTGAAACATTTATAGGGAACCAGGGAGTCACAGAGATAGAACAAAAAGAATAAAATTACAGAAAAATTTGAACAAGAGAAAAAATAATGGTTCAACATAAGATTACCGTAGTGCCTCTTATTGTAGAGGTTGTTCCATCTTTTAGTCCAGTGGTTACTATAATACATCAGTTGGCTACTAGGATGCAAGGGGACTAGAAAGTTCAGAGTACATGTGTACAAGTACATGCGCCAAGTTTCGACAAATACATACACCAGATGCTGGCAACAACCCAAGTAATGCACACATACAAAGAAATCCTAACATTTATGTCCATAAATGAATTTATGTGTCATGAAATGACACAGGCAATAAGCATTGAACATGCTTACTGAAATTTATTCAACACTTTTTTTTGTTGTTGGTGATTCCAGCCTCCAGACGCCTCCTTTATGGAGAAACCAGTGGAAACGTTGTTCAGGTGGGATTTTGGTCCATTCTTCCACAAACTGCCTTCAAATCTTAAAGGTTCCGGGTCTCTTCTTCTGTCAACTCGGATCTTCAGTTCTTTCCAAAGATTTTCAATTGGATTAAATTGACTGGTCTGTTCTAGCAGCTTTATCTTCTTCTTCTTCTTAAAGCAGGTGAGCGTTTCTTGGCTGTGTGGTGGGACGGTCGTCTTGCTGAAAGATCCAGCCTCTTTTCATCTTCAGCAGCTGCAGATGCAGCAGATTCTGGTCCAGAATGTCTCTCTACTTTTCTCCATTCATTCTTCCTTCAATGATATGAAGTCTGCCAGTACCACATGCTGAAAACAAGCCCCCACCATGATGTTCCCACCTCCAAACTTTACTGTTGCTATGGTGTTTTGGGGTCCAGTGCAATGCCATTTCTACTCCAAACATGTTGTGTCTCGTGACATCAGAAGAGTTCAGTTCTGGTCTCATCTGACCAGATTATGTTTTCCAGAACATCATGGGTTTGTCCAGATGTTGTGTTGCAAACTTCAAACCAGCATCAACCTGCTTCTTCTTCAGAAATGGAGTCTTGCGTGGTGTGTGTGCATGAAGGCCATGGCGGTTGAGTGCATTCCTTCTGGTCTTCTCTGAAACAACTGCAGCTGCTGGTTCCAGGTCTTTCTGAAGCTCTCCACGAGTGGTCCTGGGCTGTTGGAGAACCTTTCTGATGATTGTTCTGACTCCTCTGTCTGAAATCTTGTGAGGAGCACCTGGCCGTGGCCGCTTTATGACCATGCCGTGTTCTTTCCACTTCCGGATGATGGTCCCAATGGTGCTCACTGGAACTTTCACAAGTTTACAAATGCACCTGGAACCAATGCCTTCAGTGTGTTTGCAATAATAAGGTTGCGTAGGTCTTTAGGCAGCTCTTTGCTTTTACCCATCATGCAATGCTTCTTGTCTGACACCTTGGTGATGAGAAACCTTTGTAAAGGCATCAATCAGGACTAAACCAGCTGATATTACTTTGCACTGATAGAGGACAGGATTACTTTCTAAATACTGACAGACTCCAGCTGCTTTCTTGGTTTCTAAATGCTGTCTTGTCTGATAAACGTAGCTCACACTGTCTGAAGTGCCCATGTTGTTAGCAGTTAGCCTTTAGCAAACTCTGACTGCTAGGGCAGCTTGACATAGTTTCTCTAAATAAGGTTATTGCCAAATAAGGTGTAGCCAATCGAAATGAAGTCAACGTGGTCTCCGGGTAAAGTTCCATATCATCACCGGACCCAACTGTATTACTGAGGAAGTGAGGTCTGGCGTTCAAAACAATACCCCGCTGTAAAAAATGCCGTTTTTTTCTGTGGAGATTCGACATATGCAGCAATGCCAACAACATAAACTAGTTTTTACTGCTGTCATCACTCCTTTAAGCTTGAAAATAATTAAAAACATTTGTATTTTGTTATAAATGGACTGTGATAAATATACATGTGGATGCAGAAAAAACACCATCAGAAAAATGCAAAGACAATACAATGTTTAAACAAATCCGTACATGGCATCGTTTTCACACTCTGCATTATCAGAACTGTCTGACAGCAGCGTAGTCTTTCCTTATTTACCTGTAACAAGGTCCTTAGTGGGAAGAGAGGGGAGTACTTACAGACCTGAGCATGGAGCAAATGTTATCTTGCTCCTCATATCCTCCTGTTTATTTAGTTTGTGCCAGCAGATTCATGCAAAAGAAAAAAAAGTTAACTAGCTGGTTAGAAATAATCATGGTCACCTCAATGCAAACATGCTGCTTTAATTATGATGCAGAAACAGTGGAACCTCCTCTCTTTTCATTTCTTGTGTGATTCTGTCAGGGCATCTGACAGTCAGGGGTATCAGGAGAACTTTGGTGAAGATGTTTATTTCCATCAATTTATTTCCATCTTGAAATAAATTGTGTTGGGGTGAGTCAAACTGAATATTTATATCAATGAAACTCTGTCTTTATTCCACCAGATGTCTCTAAGTACATGTTTGTAATATCTTTAAAATTGCACAAAATTTGATTTGGACACCACTCATAAAAGGTTTTAAGTCCAAGAGCTAATTTAATGAAACACATTCTCACATTAGATGCTGGTATTTTTTATTTTTTATTTTGAGTCTTGTAAATATATGAATGATCTAAGGAAATTGGCGCCTGTGGCTTATCACCTCTTAATATTTCATCTGGAATGAGGAAATTCTTCAGTTCTGGCCTTGTAATGCCAAAACCTCATCAGGTATGGACAGTTCTCACAACCCAAGATGTATGCAAGTGAATGAGCTGCTGAAGTCTTGTTCGTGGCTTCATGTCAGTCGTATTGATCATCGCTAACAGCAGGGGAAATCATTGACTGTCCAGCTTGACATTACAAGGTCGCAAAAAATTGCGTTGAATTTAACTCATGACTGTTTTCATCAACATATAAAAAAGTTTCATGTGTGAATTTTAAACCTCTGCTGGAACTGACTAACTGAAACACAAGAAGTGTGAGAGGACTATTTGTGCTCGGCTTTACAAAGACAATGTGTGTTCATGCTTGCCTTGCAGTCGCCACCTTTACATGGAGACTCTTCTATTTTGCGCAGAAAGATGTTTACATTATGTGATTTATCACAGACGGAGGTCTACAAACTGATGGTCACCACTGTGGGTTCTGCAGGACTTTCCAGCAGCAGCTGGACCTCACGCACTCCTGCTGCAGACGACCAGGAGGGCAGAGACAGAGTCCAAATTAAAAAACAAACCTGTCGCTGTTCCGGGAGTTTCGTTGTCCACCACCATCTGTCAAAATGAGGAAACGTCACTCGTTGCACATTTACGTCTAGTTGGAGCATGCTCTGTAAAGGCCCATTTAAGCTCGACACAGAAGACGGACACGCAGACAGACAGACAGTTTAATTTGGTGCGTATTCGAGGGGCTTGTTGGTCCGTCACACGACACAGAAGACGGAGCAATACCAGCGGAAACCGCGGGGTCAATGTTTGGTGGTGTAGCTGATATGCAGCCAGCGAAAGGAACATACCAGGGAAGAACAACAGGAACCGGAACAAAAACAACACAAAAACTGGCAGGAGAAAGAAGACGCCAAACAAACAGAGAGCATCTGTAGTCATGGATGGAGCTTTGGAGGAGAGGCTGTGCGAGTGTCTGAAAATACACTCATATCTATGACATCACATCACCAGGGCACAGGGACAGACAGCACTGCTGCCTCGCGGACAAACTGGTTTGTGAACCATGGGAACGCAGAAGACGCATGGAAGTGTGAAGGCAGCCACACAGGGCGACGCATGAAACTGACGTCGCCATTTACGTACGTAAGGGAGAAAAAATGGGCCTTAAGACCGCAACCTCACAACTTTCTGATTCAAGGTTAACATGACACCACCATCACTCTGGGGAAAGGAATATTCTACCTCTGTGGAACCGAATGAAAATCAGTTCAGTACTTTTCATTCGGTGTCTACATGATCCGTTTCATGCTGATCGGGCCTTCAAACTGATTGCAATCAGCATTTGGCTCCATGTAAACGTGGTGCGTGCGCACCTAAGCAACGGTGGAAGGAGAATGAGGAAGAGGGGAGGAGTAGAGAGACGTTTCTGCTCTATGTTTCTGTCAAATATTGTGTTGTGAAACAAACTTGTTGATGAAGGTGTTACTAAAGTAAAAAATATTGGCATCAAAGACACTTTTCCACTTGAAGCGGACCTCAGCATTCAAAGCTATTTTTCTCTGTTTTTTGGTCAGAAACAGGCATTTTCGCTGCAACAAAGCCATGTTCTACTGCAGATTACTAAAGAATGGAAAAAGCTAGAAACAAATGTTTTTTTCTGATAAAAGAAGAGAGTCTAAGCTTTCCTTTGGTACATTCAGTGTTTGTATTGGCATAGTACACAATATTCTGTGGATCTCCCAAAATCAGTGAAAATGCTTAAAAATCCTGGCAATATGGAGCTCTGCTCGGAAAAGGTCTGGCAGTCAATGAGTTAATTATAATTGTGGTTTATGTTATGTGTTTTACCTGCATATGCAGGTTGGTTTTTTTGGTCGATCGGCATGATGACCTGTGAGAACCGTTGAATGAGTCAGCGGTGGAAAGGGAGAGGACACGTGCTAAGGAACAGCCATGGAACTGTCAAAGTGCTGAGATCTCTGCACACTTAAACTCATCACACTACCCGGGTAGATGGACCTAAGTTTTATTTATTTATATTTTCTCGGAGCTCTGAATTTATTTTTTTTTTAAGGAAAAAAAACAAAGGACAGAGTGAAACAAAAAGAAGGGAACAACATAAACCGAACTGATTGTGAATCTTAATTGTTTATTGAGACTGGAGTTTCTTTCTCTGTCTTATTACTGTTTTGAGGGTTAAGTGATTCTTCTTACTGCAGGAGAAGGTAACTGGGTTTAAGTTTACCTCATTGTAAAAAATTCCAGCCATTGGTTCTATGTGAAACATACATTCTGGCGTATTCATTTTCCTACTCAACCATACACCTACCATTCTAGAGAGTGACATGAGAGATAGTACTACATGTTACACATGCAACAGTTTTAAAGCAGAAAAAGAAGATAATTCTCCTACAGAAACACCTTCAACAGAAACTCATTTTTCCATGAAAACACATTTTTTTGTGTTAAATAATTGAATATTGTTATGATCACAAAGTGTCTGCATTTGATAATATGGCTCCTTAAAAATGTTTTTCCTGTAACTTAAAGTGTTTCTTAGTCCAGTAGTCCATCACCAACAGTCCCGAAGAACCTGACCTGAACAAAAATGGAGCTACTTCTGAGTTGGATGAGGACAGATGTTGACAGTATGTGGACAAACTACTGCAACCTAGTATTAGAATATCCAGCTGTCATTTTCACAGCACATAATATTAACTAATATGTTACCAGGAAATCCCATAAAAGACTTCCTGTGTATCAGAGGTTGAATAACCAGCAATTTTATGTTCGGGCTGATGGCAGAGAGACCAGCGACTAACAGCAACAAGATTGTTACATGTATTCCAGCTACTTAAAAAGAGAGATGGAGAATCTCCACCACTGATCATCATATGTTCAGATAAACATGTAACACACCACCTCTCCTCCATCACTCAGCCCAAATGGGAAACTTGTGTGATTTCACTACTGCTGATCTGAAAATATTCACAGGGTTCTCACGCGTCCTGGAAAACCTGGAAAGTGATTGAACATTTTTCCAGTCATGGAAAACACATGGAAAATGAGAAAAAAAGTAAATGTCCTGGAAAAGTTTGAGTTTTCCTGGGAAATCATTTTTTCCTCTCGCCGCTTCATCGTTTCGTCGCAGCTTTGTTGCCGTTCTGTCACTGTTTTGTTACAGCTTCATCCCCGTTGCGTCACAGCTTCGTCGCCATTTCTACTTGTTATGGTGTCACATAACAGTGATGTCATCAAAGCCGCCACTGTAAGAATGTCTGTAAAAAAGGACAAATCACCACAAAAAAGCCGCTTGGAGCTAACAGGGGGGGTCCGACTAATGTTTGGTAACAAAACATTGTTGAAATGAAGGAGTTTGTGACAGATAATTGTTATGTCTAGGAAATACTGGGACCACGACTGTCTGAATACTTAGCTCCTTTATTATTAGCCGTGTGGCGTTACATCACTGACTTGTCTCAGAGCAGTGACGTCAAACTGTGGCGACGCTGTGATCAGTGCAGCTGCACACCACAATAATGCCTTATTTAGAGGCTGTGTGAGGTTTCCTCCATCACTTCCATTATATTGGACATACTCTGATCTGGAGTGGATCTTAATATCTCCTAAAGGAATTCAAGTTACTCCAAAACTTTTATTTCTAGTATCATTTTTATAAAAAAGTGGGAGCCAGAACTAGGTTGTACCTCTTCTTTGCGTAGTTCTGTGTGTGTTTGTATGATCTGAGGATATTTAAGCCACCTGCGGGTCCTCCTGTGGGGGATTGCTTGTTTTGTTTTCCGACAGAGACCTTGGAATGTTGTTTAGGCATTTCTGTACAGATGCACCAGTGAACTGTGGAAGTGGATTTTCTCTCCTCTCTCTCTCTCTTCTCTCTCTCTCTTCCCCTTCCTTACTCCTTTCTCTCTGTTTCACTTTCTATCATTACCTCTTTTAACTTTCATTTCTCCCTTGTCAGGCCCCGCAGTATGGTATGGAATGCTGTTATAGACAAATATTTAATCAAAGAAATAAAATGAATAAACATCATATCAAGGGGAGCCTTGTGTTCATAAAGCTCCCCTTGGCAAAGCAAAACTGTTCAACACAATAAAGCACTCGGATTTCCATTCTGCTTGCTATGATGCTGGACAGGACAAGTAAAAAAAAAAAAAAAAGTTACTCCAAAACTGTCTGAGTGAGGAAATGAACATATTTCATGCTAGAAAATAGATCAAGATTGAAAAAAAACTAACTTCCCCTTTTACCTCCGTGAGTTTCGAATAGGTTATTTTATGCTGGTGGGAGACACTCATGCAGCGTATCTGTCAGAGCTCACCGTCATTGGATGTCTCTCTAAAAGACCCCATTATTATTTTCACTCAGTGATTCACTTCTCTTATAAATATATTCAATTTACATGTTTAAACAAAACTTCTCACATGGTGGAGAGAAAAAACACAAACAATATTAAAATAACAGGTATGAAAGCGTCTTGAGTTTTCATTATTGCCAGATAATTGTAAAAAAATAAAAATAGAAGCTACATTTATCAGATATATTTGGGATTGGGGGGGGGGGGGGGGGGGGGCTATCAAAATTAAACACTATTGCAAATAATTAAATCTGTGACCACAAATTAATTAGTACATTGTTTTTTTGTTTTTCAACTATTGCATAAATAAGTTATTACAAAATAACATGTTGACAATCTGAATTCTCATTATCTCAGCGAGAGAAGCTGATTTTGGGCATTTAGGTTATCTTCCTGTTTTCCATCCAGTGCAAACCTTGGCTGGATAAATTAGCTGTATCCTGCCTGCACGCTACCCCTCTCTCACTGCTTTTTCAGCATCTCAGAGAAGCCATCAGCCTCCAGTTTGTTTGCTGCAGACCTGTGCAGTTCATCAGTAGCTGCTATTCAGGAGTGCAGAGCAGAAACGTTGCTTTGAGTGTGGAGACAATAATGTGTGGAGAGCAACTCCAAGGTCTTTAAAGGGTTCTGCAAAAGAGAGAAAAGAAAAACCTAAGCGAAATAAAGAGAGATGTGGAGGTTTGCGTGAGGGGGTGGAACAAACTGCATGCTCATCTCAAAGGAGACATGCAACCTTTGGTCTGGTGGTAGGAACTTTATAGCCTGACCTCACCTAGAAAAAGCCTTTGTGTCTTCACAGGTGCAGTTTGCATCGCGCCGTTCCACTCATCAGTGAAACCTTTTCAAAAGCTTGTCTGTTTTATTAGCGCTGAATCACACTGGTGTGACCTCGTTGTTAGCTTTATTTTGTTTAATCGCTGGCGGCACGAGACCTCACTTGTGATTAAACTAATGACCATAGGTTAAAAGTTCAACTTCACTCCTTGAATGCACAAACACTGAATTGGTTTGAAGGGAAGAAACACACCTGAAGCTAAAACACAAGCCAAGAATCACCACCAGCAAGGTCCAGTTCTCACAACTCCTCGGTACCAGAACTGTTTGCACAGGTACGTTTCATGTACCTGTATACATGAAAATTTAAGGCAACTTAAACATTTGAAATCAAAGGTTTGTATACTTAAAATGTTTGATTTCGTTGTTAAATTTTGAGCAAAAAAAAAAAAAAAAAAATCATGTAATTAATGGTGATTAAAAATTCTAATTGTGGCCCAGCACTAATTTTTATGAATCGTCCATAATCTCTCAAAAAGTCAATTTGTTTTCTTTCAAAAATGAATAAATATCATAAATCTATAAATAAAATTAAACAAGGAGAATAAAGTTTTAAACTAATAATGCATTTGATTAAATCTTCTAGAAGTAATCTGTGATTGTAACTTGTCTGTTCTTCTTCTACTTTTTTCCATTTAAAATTTTTATTGCTTCTTTTTTTTTTTTTTACAGAAATAAAATAAATGAAAAGAAGAACAAAAATGCAATAACACATGATCATTAAAAGAAGAGCATGATCTTCTCTTGCACAATAGAACGCTTACATTGAATAAACTAGACGAGCATCAAAGCAAAAGAAAACAAATTAAGGGAAAAAGGGAAAAAAATAGATATAGACAATATGGATCATATGAATAGCGACCGAGGGCATTTTCAGACATGATATGAAATATACATGGGAGCTGCAGGATAAATATCTGTGAAACTGGTTTACTACATTGAACACCAAAAAGCTGACAAAATATGAAAGTAAATGCACAGTCACAAAATTATCTTGAAATTTTAGGAAAGATGGGAATTTTCTGAATTATACGCAAAATGGATTTCCATAGCTGTTGTTCCTCATTATAAAGTTCAGATAAGTGACATGCACCTTCTTCCACAGCATTTCTAAAAACACCTTAAGCCACAGTTCTTTCCAGTTTATCGCTATCAGTCTTTTAGTTGGCATGCATCCAGTTATCAAGATTTGTTTATGAATTTTAGACAAATGTAAATCATTGTTACAATTCAACAAACATACAACTGGATCACAAGGAAACAAACAAACAGCAATTGTAGTCAACAACTGCTAGCATTTTCCCAGAAAGCTTTAATTTTACTGCATGCATAAAACCATATGATCAAAAATGCCAACAAAGATCTGAGTCATTTACAGCAGAGGTTCTCAAGCTTTTTCATGATGGGGCCCAATTTTTCAGTCCAAACTGGTCCAGGGTCCATTCATATTTTATTACTGTATTCGTGTAATGATCTCATTTTATTTAATAACTAAACCAATTTCACCTGCTTTTAACAGACTGAACGTAGTAAAATGTGCCGTGATAAACATACACATTCTAAACATAATATAAAATAAAAATATGTGAGATGGTCACAAGCACATTTACATCACGTGTAATTCATGGAAAAAAATCAGACTCCGACAAGAACAAATCAGAATTAGGCTATAAACACAAAATCTACAACATTTTACTACAAAAAGAGGGACAGCAGAAAAAACTGATGGAAACTGATTTAAAAAAGAGAGAAAATGGTGCAGTAATAGATCACACTGAAAAAGAAAAAGCTCAATTTAAATAATATGTAAAAACCTGGATTTTATTTGTTTAGACAGGCCATTAAAGCACAAAATTTCATTCAACAATTTATTTATTCAAACCATTTAAAAAATTTTTTTTAAAGAACTTCCAAACATAACAGACATTTTCTGCATCAACAGCTGATTTTCTGTATTTTTTTCCTTAAAAATCCATTCTTTCCAACGAGTGTTAGATGTTTGTTTCTATGAAGCTTGCAGATGCAGTCTAAAATATATTCTATGAATAAAGTTATGATTAATCATTTGATTCTCCACTGATTTGGATATTTTATAGAGATTTCCTTAGATGTTCTTCTTCTACTTTTTGCAGAAAGTCCGGTCCATGGAAACCTTTCAGAGAACACACTTTAAACTTACAGAATCCACATTCTGAGCTGTTTTTATCAAATAGGACTTAGAGTGAATCTACATATCAGAGCTTGTGTCCTCTTTACTTCCAGCAATATTTCTGACTCCAGGACCAGCCCGTCTCCCGTCCCTCAAATTAGAGAGGTTCTTATTTGACTGTAATATACTTTCAGGATTAAAGGTGGCACACAACCTTACTCCAAACATTAATCGAATAGAGGGCTTTCAAATCTGGCATTTTACCGTGGGAAAAGACATAGTATTTTGCTGTCGGGAGAATGAATGGAAGAGGCATTTAGTGACAAAGAGGTGGCCTTTTCCCTCTGCCGTGTAATTCAAAGGCGGCTGGAAGATTGTAGCTTCATCAAACTCTGAATGGCTGAATGAAATAGTTGAGCAGTGAAAGTGGTCATCATTGCAGTGTGACAAGAGGAGAGAGGAGATAGGAAACAAAATAATGGATAAAAAAATTATAGCTAAGATTGCTGATGGAATAAATACAGAAAAAGACAAAAGAGAGAAGTAGTTCATTTTCATGCACGGCCGCATAATTAGATTAAATTTATGGGTAACAAAGGGGTTTAAGTGTAAAAAAAAAAAAGTATCTCCGTTTTGTTTGTCACCCCTCTCTTCCTTTGGCAGATGTCTGAGCAGTTGTTAACATCTCTTCCTCTCCTTTGGCTGATGGGGTGAAAAAGATCCGCCGCTCCCCAGGACAGAGGAGACCTCATTTTTATATGTGAACGGCTGTGAACATCGCTGAATGACACACTACAAAGGTTGGATGTGCTGCTGCCCTTTCTCTCTTAAATGGTACGTTGGCATTTAGCTTCACACGTGTCAGCGGAACACACACCTCTCAAGTATTTGCACCCAAACTGTGTGGAAAAGAGTGTGCGGCCACACTGACACAGAGGATTTTATCAGCTCCCAGAAACCGGAAATAAGGAAGAGACAGTGTGTGAGTGTGAGGAGGAGAAAGGGAGCAAGACAAAGGATGATAAGACAAAGAGCAAGAGAGCAGATTCGTATGCACATTACATTTCATAGAAAGACAATTTACATTTTGAGTCCGTATTATGTTAATTTTGAGTGGCCTCTCCAGATAATTCTATTACGCAGATAGCTCTCCCATGTTGTCCAGGGCAGGAAAATCATTCCACCCTCACAACACACACCTGCTGATGAGCGCCTCAACATGACGGAAAACAAGAGCTAAAGGCAGGTGTGTGTGGCCAAGTTGTGTTTACGTGTGAGTGTAAGGAATAGCATGTGCAGCCGCAGAGGTTTGCAAAGTGGAACTGTGTGTACGCAGTTTTATATATCAGAATTTTTTGGGTGCACTCAAACTTTTGGTTTTGGGCATACGTACACTTTCAGTAAGGATTCTATGCACAGTTTTATAAATAAAATCTTACCAAGTATATTTTTCTAATTTCTAGTCAAAGTACACTATATTGTCAAAAGTATTGTCTCACCTGCTTTGACTCACATCTGAGCTTCAGTAACTCCAGCCTTTGAGGACAACCTGGGCTTAGCCCGGAGTTGCACCAGGTGTAAATTTGAAAAAAATTAGACGAGCTTTTCTCTAGTCTTTCGCTACAAAAATGTGTTTTAGAAGGCAACAATAGACATAATGGAGTGGATCAATTGTCATTTTAATTTTAAAAAATTTACTAATCACAAAATCAACAATGAAATGTTGACCATTATGTTGCTAAAACACATTTGTTGCACTCACGCATAACAGTTCATACAGTATTTACCTTTTGTCTCTTTCTTTGCAATCCTCATCACTGACCCTCCTCATCAACACATGTTCTCTTCTCACCTGCTCTTTTTATCTCATTATTTGATCTTCTTTTTCTTCCCTAATTTGTTCTCTTCTCATCACTTGTTCTCCTTTTCTCCTACTCATTTGTTTTCTTCTCCTCATTTGTTCTCATTTTCTCCTCATTTATTCATTTATAGGTTTCACAAATCAGAAACAGTGCTTTAATTAACCTACAGTCCCTAAAGAACATCTGAGTCCAGGTTTGAAAAGTCTACGTGTTGTAATTTTTTACACAGGACCTCGTTAAATGTTGTCAGTAGAAAATTATTTGAGTGGAATTGCCCTTTAAGCCAAAATCGAAAAAGAAGCTAGGATTGAGTTGCTGCGAACTTGACCTAACTTCAGCCTCGTTTTTTATGTTGGGGGACTTCATGTTGACTTTTTCATATTGTTTTTAAGGAGAAAAAAGAGTTAACACTGTGATATCTACCTTTTATTTTCCTGCTGAAAAGCTGATGATGTATCTGCTGCTTTCTCTCATGTTTTCTGTCCATCTCTGCTCTCATCATCTGCTGATACTTTCATTTGACTGCTGCTCTCCTCTGCACATGCGCACACGGAGCTGACAAACTTACTTTAGCTTCGTCTGACATCAGATGGGGGGGGGCTAATCGGACCTCGGACTTCACACACATACACGCTCACTTACACGCCACACTAACGGAAGCTAGGCTGGACCCGCACATTCATGGTGCATTCGAGTGCTGGTAGAAAGCTGGGTCATTTGGATTTTCATCTGACTTTTTTTCAGGAAAAGGTGTTTAAACAGTAAATTCATACCCGGGGCTAAACTCAAAACATCCGGGGCTGAGGCCCCGGGAAAATCGGCTGGCGACGCCACTGTTCAGTAACATCATTCCTGATCCATAGGGTTCAGTATGACGTTGGTCCATCTTTGCAGCTAGAACAGCTTCATCTTCTGGGAAGGCTGTCCACAAGGTTTAGGAGTGTTTCTGGGAATCTTTGACCATCTTCCAGAAGCACATTTGTGAGGTCACACTGATGTTGGACCAGAAGGTCTGGCTCTCAGTCTCCGCTCTGATTCATCCCAAAGGTGTTTTATGGGGTTGAGGTCAGGACTCTGTGCAGACCAGTCCAGTTCCTCCACACCAGACTCTGCATCCAGGTCTTCATGGACCTGCTTTGTGCACTGGTGCACAGTCATGTTGGAAGAGGAAGGGGCCAGCTCCAAACTGGTCCCACAAAGTTGGGAGCATGGAATTGTCCAGAATGTCTTGGTATGCTGAAGCATTCAGAGTTCCTTTCTCTGGAACTAAGGGGCCAAGCCCAGCTCCTGAAAACACCCCCACACCATAAACCTCCCTCCACCAAACTTTACACTTGGCACAATGCAGTCAGACAAGCAAGATGGAGAAGCGTGATTGGTCCTCCAAAGAACGCCTCCACTGCTCTAGAGTCCAGTGGCGGCTGCTTTCCACCACTGCATCCACGCTTTGCATCGCACTTGGTGATTAATGGATGGATGCAGCTGGTCGCCATGGAAACCCATTCCATGAAGCTCTCTGTCACTGTTCTGAGCTGATCTGAAGGCCACATGAAGTTTGGAGGTCTGTTTTGACTCTGCAGAAAGTTGGCGACCTCTTCTCACTATGTGCTTCAGCATCACTGACCCGCTCCATCAGTTTACGTGGCCGAACACTTCGTGGCTGAGTTGCTGTCGTTCCCAAACACTTCCATCTTCTTATAATCCAGCTGACAGTTGACTGTGGAATATTTAGGAGGAAATTTCACCACTGGATTGTTGCACAGGTGGCATCCTATCACAGTTCCACGCTGGAATTCACTGAGTTCCTGAGAGCGACACATTCTTTCACACGTTTGTAGAAACAGTCTGCATGCCGAGCTGCTTCATTCATACACCTGTGGACATGGAAGTGATGGCAACACCTGATTCCATCATTTGGATGGGTGAGCAAATACTTTTGGCAATATAGTGTATCTAATCACACTCAATAGACATAATCACCTAGAGAGAAACTTTTCAGTGAGATATAGGAACTTGTTTTAAGACAAATGCATTTACATTAAGAAATCTCATAAAGAAAATTTCATTTGTTCGATTGGAAGATTAATTGCTTTTAATAATACTAATAAAAAATAATCTGCCAATAGAATAAGTGAAATTTTCTTGATAAGATTTCTTGAAATAAGATGCATTGTCTTAAAACAAGTTCCTATATCTCAGTGAAATGTTTCTCTTTAGGTGATCATGTCTTATATTGAGTGAGATATTTTGACTAGAAATTAGAGAAATATATTTGCTAAGATTTTGGGTTTTGAGTGGACATGGTTTGGATGTATTCTGCACATCCAAAAGGTTTGCTGTTACATACCCTTAAGCAGATAACTTTTGTTCTTGTTCCCAGAATAGCAGGATCAATGAAATGGCTTGTTTTGGTTCAGTTATTTCACACTTTATGAAACCCTTTGTAGCAAAATTTCTCGCTGAGTATGTAACCAGCTTTACACTGGAAACTGATGCAGCAGGATTCTGACTAAATCGGTTTGAGTTGGGAGCGATTGCATCTCCATATGTTTTGGACAGACGCTTTTCAGTTGGAAAAGAAAATTTAACCTTGTTAGCAAGGTTAAATTTTAAAAACTAAGTGTGACTAAAGAAGAAACATGCAGATATATTAATTTAATATGTTGATTAATCAGACAGCCTGAATCAAAGCTGAATGTCTTACAGCTTACACAGTAAACATTGTCTTCCTTTGGCCTTTGGTGGAGAATTCTCCTCATATCTTCAGTTAAAAGCCCAACAACGTTAGCACAAGAATGAAAGTGTTGGTATTTAAGTGCCTCTACAGCTGCAGCACTTCAGGCGGGTTTTAAGGCTAGTACTTCTTCACTGGTAATAAAGGTCAGTAAGTATTGTCCTTGTAGTTTATGCAACAGTCTAATAATGTGCAGTCCTATTTGATTTTAGGGCTAAGTGCCTTGCACCAGTACACGACAGACAATGAAAGCTTTGACTTTACGAAACCAATATAACTTTCTTAGCAGATTGTGAAGCTTGTGATTAAACCAGATTCTGTGTTTTTTGAGCTCACGTTTACATGCTGTAAGCTGTATTTGGTGTTATTTCTTTAGTGGAAAGCATTTAAATCCTTAAATGTGACAATGAAAGGTTTTCAAAGTGTCTGGGGTAAAGATGGCAATGCTCTCTCCCCATGGCTTGTTGAGGAATGCTGGTTCTATGCTAATGCCATTGAGGATTTATCTCTTTTTCTGTGAATTTCCAATGTTATCTGGAAAATGGGCTTGAATAATTTGCAGAGTTTCAGATAAACTATGCGGAGGCTTGCAATGATGTTTCATGAAAATGTTTTAACTGAATATGTGAAATCCGGAGAGTAACAGTTGCTCCTGCCTGTGTTCAAGCTTCAGTTAATCTTTCTTTTGCATGATTCTGTCAGGTGGAAAAGTTTACCACAACGTTACTTGTCTTCTCAACTTCCCCTAGCAAACAGTTGTTGCCCAAAATAGACAAGATGTCACAAGAACTTTAAACTCATCATCTAAATAGCTAAATCGGTCACCTCTACAACTATGAGCAGCAGTAACTTGGACAAAAATGAACATGAAAAATGAAAACCTTTCTGGGAAGTGAAATGCTGCTGGAAAGCGATGCAGGGACTCCTTGAAAAAGAAAAGTTGTGTGGTTTAGCCTCAGGACACTGCTGGGCATTGGCAGCTCTGGAACTGTTCAAAATAAATGTCACTGTGCAACAAGACATGACTGTTTTTTCCTAAAAGAACAGCGGTCCAACAGGACTAACTTTTGTGTTGAAAGCCAACATCAGCGAAGCATCAGGGGCATAGCCTGTCTTTGATGATGGGTGGGGAGAACTATGTAGTAGTTATGTAGTACTACTTTAATCTAGCCTTGGATGAAAGTCATGAACGTAAACTAACCAATACAGGCACACACACAGTTTATGTTCCGGTAAGAGCAGCGTACCTCTGTATCTTTATGTAGAAAGTCATTTATTTGTTCTTATAAGGCTAAAATAATAATGAAGAAGCAACTCAGTGGAGATTACAATATTGATTGAAAGATTAGATCTACAATATGATTAAGCTAGGGTTGGCAATGTTGGAAACACGGTTCACGCAAGCATTATTTGAAAAAAACACCACCCGAAACCACGCCTTCCGAGTGCAGGGACGTGTGCGCCAATGTTTTACGAGCAGGTTAATGATAACAGCCGAGTGGATAGCTCGTTAGCTTAATAGTAAACAGCTGACCAGCCACATTTCTAAAAGCTTCAATCTACTCACCTCCAACTCCTTCTGTGGTGTAAAAAGTCCACACTGCAAATGTCAACGCCTCCAAGACTTAATCCTTAACTGCTGTTTTGTTTTTTGGTGCAGCAGCAGTTAGCAGTTCATTAGCTATATTTGTTTACAGTGAGTGGGGGGTCACATAGGGGACGGAAAGGGGAGGGACAGAGACGAGACATAAAGGCACAGATTCGTTCTTTCTACCTGTTGCGAATGACCAGTTCCTACTTTTTGGTGTGAATGGCGGGGGTTGGTCAGAGTTTTTACAGACCTGCGGCTCTACAGAGGTCTGACTGTTTCCTTCCTTTTTATGAATACATGATGTGTTGATACTGTCAGGATGGAAGGACCAAACTCGGGGGCTGACATAAGAAGCATCTCTGCTGGTCAACTGGTTAAGGCAGAGTCCTGCTTCTGGTTTGGTTAGAGGTTTTGATGGGGGATGATGGGCTAGTTTAATT
The DNA here is from genome assembly GCA_023101725.1 of Atherinomorus stipes. Taxonomy (NCBI): domain Eukaryota; kingdom Metazoa; phylum Chordata; class Actinopteri; order Atheriniformes; family Atherinidae; genus Atherinomorus; species Atherinomorus stipes. Next base: position 51,544 of record JALJCO010007363.1, read on the forward strand.
AAAAATGTTTTTATGAACCACTTTATATGAATGCAGTTACTAAAACCTGGACCAATATGGATGGTTTAATGAATTCAATTTAACTGGATTATAACTGGACAGGATTGAATTGGATAAAACTGAACTTTATTTTTAAGGCCCATTTATGCTTGACGCAGGAGACGGACACACAGATGGACGCAGATGGATGGACAGTTTCCTCCGTCTCCTGCGTCGGTTACGTGCATAATTTGGTGTGTTTTCAGAGGTCTTGTTGATCCGTCACTCGATGCAGAAGACAAAGCAACACCATCATAAACAGCTGGGTCAGTGTGGAGCTGTATCACTGATGTGACCAGCAAGAGGTAAAAACATAGAAGAAGAGGGGGAAACAATAGGAGAACATCAGGAGAAGAAGAAGGAGAATACGGCAGCTTTAGAAGAAAGGCTGTGTGAGGGTGTCAGGCGTGTTGGGTGGTAGTAAACAACTTTACTGCCGTGCATTATCGCTACCAACCAGTTAGAAACTGACATCGGGTCACAGTTGTGAACTCTGAATTCAGTACTGCCCACTAATGTTTGAACTGGCTCAGTATTCATGGCAATGTAAAATCACACATGGAAGGATGAGGGCGGCAGCGCATGGTGAAGTTTGAAATGGATGTTGCTTTTTACTAGGGCTGGGAGATATGGACTAAAAGATTTATTCTGATATTTTCTGCCATTGATTAAATAATGATTATGATGATTAATAAATATGGGGGGGTTATCAATGCACCGTGTGTGATAGCCTACACCAGCCTTTCCAAACTTGGGTCCCACACTAACTTCATGAGATTGCTAAATTATTGTAAAACACATGAAATGAATAATGATAAAAGGGATGTCAAAATCAACATGAAGGAAGATTTGTGAAGTTGACCCATCTTTTTTTATAAACAACTAAATTATTACTCATGACATACTAAAAATCTATGTTTGGCATTTTCTCATTGAGAGAAAAGGATTTTGGAATTGTAGGTGTTTGATTCGACAGTGAACTGAATCTACTAAAAACACTTTCTCCTCCTTGTTTATAAAGTTTATGGTTCCTTCAAAGCCTGTCGGCCGATTCACATCTGGTCCAGTCACGCCGCGTTCAGGTCGTGCCGCGGTTTAGTTCTGACCTCCACAGGTAGCGTAAACCGCTTCACACCCGGAAGGTTTCAGACGTTTATTCTCATCTCGGCATGACGTGTTCAGGTGCAGAGCAGATGTCTGATAGCAGAGTCGCCACAGCTGCTGCTTCTGAAGGAAGAGATACAGGTGTGGTCTCGTGACTCTACCCACACAGTCGAAAAGGTTGAATATGAAACATTTTTATTAATTGCTTTATTAAAAAAAACAAACAAAAAAAAAAAAAAAAAAAAACCTCCACGAGGCGTTTGGAGGGGTGCAGAAAGAAAGTACAACTTTTCCTTAAAAAATTACATTTAGCCTGAAAAAATATAAAATAAATCTTTGACAATGCTGATATGTTAACATCTACTTGCCAATACACACCTCCATTGCGGGTTGCCACATATGATCTCTGTGTGGCAACAGTATGTTGGGCACAGTTGAGCTGGTACAGGGAAACAGTGGAGTCGGCAAGTCCAGCAGCTGCTTCAGAGCCCCGAGATATTGTTATCTGTCGTGTAGTAAATTTAGGTATAGCTACACTGGATGGACCCACATAAACATTTCCCACGGCATCAAAACACGGAAATGGTGACTTTCCTCCTGGATCAGTAAGCTAACTCAGCTAACTGGCTTGGTAACATGGCTAGCGTTAGCTGTCAGTTATAAACTCCTCTGCAGTGTTGGACTTGGTGCAGGCTGCTGGTCACTGACGTATCGGCAGTGAGTCTGGCAACCAAATAGCTGGAGTTGTTTTTCTGCTGTTGCAGCTACAACCTAGACACGTGATGAACGTAGCCGACCTGCACAGTCTAGAGACAAAAATGTCCTTTATTTAAAATACCAAGCGTACTGACGTGGGCAAAACATAGGCATTGTAAATTTTGGTAACGGTTAATTTTCAATACATCATCTACGCCTACTATTTATGAAGTGAAATGAAAAATACTTCATTTATCTCAGGAGGGAAATTCAAAGTTGTAATAGACTGTCTGTCTTCTTTTAACATATATATAACACAACAATAATAAGTATAAAAAATGAACAGTGCAACAATAATGAACTAATCAGTCAGTCTTATTCTTTAGTGTGATGCTGCTGTTAGGAATGAATTTCTGTACCGAACCTGACGCAGCCTCCCACTGAACACACTGTTGATTCTTCACTGTGTTGTGGAGAGGATGGGAAGAAATGAATGGGAAGATCAAACTTAGCCAATCTGCAATTTCAGAGGCCAAGTTGTGAAATAGGTAGTACATATTGTGTTGTGGACCAACGTAGGAATGTCACGTTTTGGAGTGAGACTGGGTTGCTGTAATATGGACACAACATAACAAATGATTTCTTGTTGTCTTTCAGTGGGCAGGAAACTGTTCTTCACATTTTTATCGGATTGATTCACCACGGTGTGGTGGTTAGCACCGCAGCCTCACAATAAGAAGGTCACTGGTTCGATTCCCGGCTGGGGAGGGGGTTCGAACAATTCCAACCGTGGCCTTCCTGTGTGGAGTTTGCATGTTCTCCCCGTGTATGCGTGGGTTCTCTCCGGGTTCTCCGGCTTCCTCCCACAGTCCAAAGACATGCATGTTAGGTTAATTGGTCACTCTAAATTGCCCCTAGGTATGAATGTGAGTGTGAATGGTTGTCTGCCTCTGTGTTGGCCCTGCGACAGACTGGCGACCTGTCAGGGTGTGCCCGCCTCTCGCCTGATAATAGCTGGGATAGGCTCCAGCAATCCCCGCGACCCTGAACAGGATAAGCGGTACAGAAAATGACTGACTGATGACTGACTGATTCACGACCTTTATTCCCATCAGAGGAATTTTTGTAAATGTGCAAACTTCCAGCATCTTTAGAAACATAAGCAACAACAAACATCATCATGTCCGACTCCTCAATGCTTCGGTTTGCAGCAGTCTGATGCTGAGACACAGCAGCACAGAGGGACGCTTTGTTGGTGTGACAACTGTCACGACAGAAGATGCTTATTGGAAATGTTGTTTTGCAGAGTTTAATTTCCAAATGTTGACACAAAAGCTGCGTTTCTGTAGAAAAAAGGAGAGAAAAGGAAACAATAACAGACTAAATGCTAGGTACACCAATGTAACCTCACCTGTCTGTGTTCATAGGGTAAACGTTGAATAGATTTCCTCCAAAATATACATTAAACTGTAAGACTCTGTGACAGTTTTATTGTGTCTCACTAAAAATAGTCTGAGCCCTCTGTGTCTCCCTGCGGCCCTGTCAGAGGCCACTTTCTCTGGCCCCTCCATCTCTCTGAGCAAGCAGGGATCATTAATGAAGTGGCCTTCTCATGGATATTGACTAGCCTGTCAGCTGGCCTGCCACACTCACTAATAGGAGTCATTGGTCTTGGCCTAAGACCTGACAGAGAAGAGGCTGAAAAGGAAGAAAATTAGAGAGAATGTTCCTTCATTTCATGGTGGCTTCTGTCTTTAGTCCCTTAGCAGCTGAATAGAAGCTCAGGAAACTCAAGTCTTCCCCACGGTGCAGGAGAAGCTTCTTACTCCAGAAACAAATGCTTGGTGAGAAGTGAAAGCAGCTTGGAAATGCACAACTGCTTTTAGATTGTAAGTAAAGCCAGAGTTGTAGCAGGAGTGCAGCAAGCCAAAGAGAGCTCATTAAAATAAATGTGATGGTAGACTGGCACTCTTAAAAGCCCGAGGCTTCACAGACTTTTAGTGATTTGAAGTAATAATACGGGACATTTTCATATTTTCATATTAAATGGTCATGTATCACAGGCTGATACAGCACTGGTTCACTGTAATCACCCTTATTCAGCCCAATTCATGAAAACAGCGTTTTGCTGTTTCAAACCCCAAACAGAAACATTTAGATGTGTCCTCTTCGGACAGAATGCAATCTGGGGAAGTTTTAAAGGAGAAACCAGATATTCCTGTCATCAAAGTCACTGTGATTCTCTGTATCACAAATTTGATTCAGGTTTCACCTGCAACATCCCCCTGCGACAAGCATGGATGACTTGCATTAAAGAATGTTACTGAATAAAGGGTGGAAACTTCTGAGTAAAAGGTACGCTACTGTGATTGTACATGACTTAACTAACCACTAAAAAAGTTGTCTGTGATGCCACCAAAGGGGGCTTTCAGAAATTTACTAACATCTGCACGAACTTAGAAGCCTGAAAACTCAGAAGGGATGCAGATGTACGACTTAATGTTCCAGCCTCAAGTAGGTTTTGGTACACACATTGGACACATTGGTATTTACCATGTACATTCCTGGAGCCATCAGTGGCCTGCTGAGAAACCACAGGTCCCACCTTGTTTTCCAGCCTGGGTCATCACGTGCCAGCTGCGTTTGCTTCACGGCACAAAAATGATAAGTGCTGTATAAGTTCTGTTTTACTTTTTGTTGTTGGTCTTTATGGTGCTATACCTATTGTTAAATTAATTTTACATGATTATTTTTAGCACTTCTAATCTGGCAACTGTCCAGAAAAAAAAATTATGTCCGGATGTTGACTGCTTCAGAGGGTTGAGTTTGACATGCACTTTTATATAAAAACAAACAAAACTGCACGTGGATCAAAAGTAGCAGAAGATGGCTTGGATTTTTAAAAATTTAAGAGATGCAGAACAACAAATATCCTCCAAAAAAACAACTCAGCTATGACACAAAATTACCTAAAAGGCCCACAAAGCTCACTAAGTTATATAAAAAATGAAAAGTTATAAAACTATAACTTTTATAATCTACTAAGTTATTTAAAAAAAAAAGACCCAATACGGCCAAAAGTGGGGCAAAACACAGCAACAAAAATATGTAAAACTTCCAGTGATCCAAAAGATGCAGTCAGGTAAAGTGATGCTCGGTTCAGATGAGTGCAGGATGTGTGAATTTATCATTCACTGCAGCACAGAGAAAGCTGCGGAAGCTGACCACTAACATCCAGCTGCTAAACTGATAAATGAAATGTCAAAGGTCCTAACTTCGCTTTCCTTTCTGACATCTTTAGTATGCATACTAAAGATTCCACATAACAGACTCAGCACACATTCAAAGAGTCTGTATAACAGACTCTTTGAATGTGTGCTGAGTCTGTTTGAAAAAGAAAAATGGGCTAACCTCTCAGATCTTTCCTGCAATGTTAGTCCGTGGTTTTACCAGACTTTGATGAGCTGTCCAGTGGTTACTGCTGGGGTCTTTGGTCTGGTAAAACCCAGGTTCGAGTCCCTCACATGGTGCTTTGGTGAACCACGATGGGCCCTGGAGCAAGGTCATTAAAGGGTAACTTTCTTTTTTTTTTTCAAACTGGATCTTATTTCTAGGAGTTTCTACGTGCATTTACTCACCAGTAAAGTTTCTGCATCACTTTGACTCCTTGGGAAGATGTCACGTTGAGTCGCTTTTCGGTGAACGTCCAGTATCATGGCGGAGAAGGGGCAGGCACTATATAAGACATTATCTGCAAACTCCTTCATTTCATCAATGCTTTAAGTAGAATGAACGAACGAATGAGTACTATTATCTTGTGAGTTCAGCGTTTCTCTAATTGTGTTTTTGTTGTTGTCTGGGTAACAAGCTGCTTGTCTCAGCTGTACTATGAAAGCGCGCATTGTGAACGCGCGGCCCCGAAAAGTGTGTAGAAAACCCTGTTAACTAACGGAAAGCTAAATCTGGACTCACAGGACAATCGTACTCGTTCGTTTGTTCATTCAACTTAAAGTGTTGGCGAAAATCAAGGAGTTTTTCTGCAGATAACGTCTAATATAGTGGCTGCCCCGTCTCCACCATGATACTGGACGTTCACCGAAAAGCGACTCAATGTGATATCTTCCCAAGGACTCAAAGTGATGCAGAAACTTTACCAGTTAGTAAATGCACGTAGAAACTCCTAGAAATAAGGTCCAGGTTAAAAAAAACCTTCAACCCCACCAACTGCTGCCTGGGCACGGTCGTTGGCAGCCCACTGCTCTCTGGTTAATTCACACATGGGTTAAAAGCAGAGCTGAATTTCATAATCAGGATTAATATAAAGTAGTTAATATTTTTTCAATGACCATTAAGCTCCAGATATTCTCAGTGAGAAAGGAAGAAAAGCTGTGCATCTGACTATTTTCAAAGATACTTTTCACTGCAGTATTACCAATTCTTTTTTTAAAAAATACATGGAAACATGTCTGGAGGGGATCTTGAATAACTAGAGAGTTGGTTTTTAAACTGTGGAGTTGCCTGGACGTTTCATTTGAGCACAGCAATTTGCATTTGACCCTGAATGGAAGTGAAATTAAGAAGTAAGTCATATGCAGTCATAAAAAGGGTAAAAGTAGCTCATATAATATGAAAAGAGACAAACACTCAGGAAAAAACCCAGCTAAAAACTTGAAAGATCAAGGTTTTGCAGGAAGCAACCATGCTGAAAAGGTTTGTTTCCTGGCCTTTCTTTAGTAGATCACAATGTGTCTGTTAATGTGAGGTTCCCTCAGTGCTGGAGAACTGCATCAGTGATGGTGGGGTGTGCGTGTGTGTTGGGGGAAGGAGAGGCCTGATGAACTTTACTTTCTATGAGGAGCTGAGAAGGGCTCATCAGTTTGGTCACCAATCAACAGGCTGAAGGACGATGGTGTCATAAAAATCAAAGTCTGCTTTCTGAATGACCACCGAGAACGAGGCAGAGAGGAGAAAAACGGTGGGATGAAGAAAATAAGAAAAAAAGCCAACAGAAGGGACAGAGTGTGTGTGAGTTTAAGTTTGTAGGTGTGTTTTAGCTTCATATCACGTGTACTAGAGCTTCCTTAGTGTCAGCCAGGTGAGAAGGTTATCAGCCTCAGCAGACTCTCCTCCATCTATCACAAAGCTCTTTGTCTGAACACTCACAGTTACAGGATCCCAGGAGGTCCATAGTTCACGATGAACCTTTAGTCCAGAACCATCTTTAGGTCACACAAAAAGACTGGGCCTCTCACTCTCAATCAGATTAATACCATTCAAGAGTTGTGGTGAGTGCAGGAGCATGACCACCATTTGTACAATGTACATGTACAACCAACCTCTACAGCAGCAATATAGGATCAGTCTGGAGACCTTCTTCACTGGTTTGGCATGTTCAAGCTGTTTCAAAAGCCTTGTGCTACGGTGGATGGTGCATTTAAAATTTGCGCATATTGGTAATTTCCAAGTTAAACATGCTAAATTACTAACAGATCCATCCATGACTAAAGGCAGTTTAATGGTTTTTCCTTAGAAAGTTCAAAGAGCTTAATCTAAGAGTAGAATGGGAGGCAGGTCATTTGGCTATCAAGCCCCACTATTATGGAATCAGCTACCAATTCAGGTTCTGGAGGCTGACACCCTCTCTACCTTTAAGATCAGGCTTAAAACCTTCCTTTTTGATAAGTCTTATAGTTAGGGATGGTTAGCCTTCCCTTAGTTAAGCTGCTATAGGTTTAGACTGCTGCGGGACATCCATGATGCACTGGTTTCTTCCTCTCCCACCATCTCTGTCTCTCCATGTAGAAACCTGTGACAGTATTGCATCATTAACTGTGTTCTCCTCTCTCAGCAGATCTGGCTAGATAACGTTGCAGTGTTTGTTGGTCTCCCTTTCTGTCTTCTCCCCCCTAGCCGGTCGAGGCAGATGGCCGCCCTACCTTCTGCCGGAGGTTTTTCCTCCCTGTTAAAAGAGTGTTTTCCTTCCCACTGTCGCCACCCCTCCGTGCTTGCTCAGGATGGGGGATTGGACCGGGTCAAGTCAAGATTCGATCCAATTTGTTGGTTTCCTTAACTAGGCTATTATGAATCTGACCTGAACTTCTGTCTGTTTAAGCGCCCTGAGGTGACACTGTCATGAATGGACGCTATACAAATAAAGTTGAATTGAATTGAATTGAAGTGAATTGATTTGAATTGAATTAATTTAAAATATGTTTAAGGAAACCCATAGTCCTTGGGCCAAACCAAATATTGGTATCACTTGAGTGGGCAAAACCTTACCTGTACCAAATTGTTTTTAGGGTCAATATAGATAAATTCAAATATGATAGCCTTTTCAAAAGAGCAGCTTTTTATATCTTTTTTACAATTTGTTATTTTTCTCTATAGGCGGATTTTCATTAATTCCAAAAAGGACACAGACAACTAGTACCACATTCAAAGTTATGTAACACTGTTTTTGGACATCACACTGCTCCTTTATTATAAATAAAACAAACTTGTATCTAATTAAATTAGTTGATTAAGTGGGTGTGACCAATTATTTGGTGATGGAGAAGTTATTTCAGGAATCAAAGCTGAATGGGACACAGCTGTCACAACTGAGTGGTAAGAACTAATTTAGGAACGCCATGCACAGGAAGACAGGGTCTTGCAACTTCCCATGTCCAGCAATGGGGGGGACGCAGGAGCCAAGCACAAAAAAGCCATAATCCAGGAGCAAGTAGGGAACCTAGAAGAGGAAGGATGAAGGGCAAGGGCAGTGGAGCTAGTGTCCCAGGGTGCATGGACCCAAGAGGAGGAACGCAAGGGGATATCTATGGAGATTGGTGCCTTTCTGCATCTTGTTCATGCTGGGGTAGATCTGTAACACACTTCTGACCCCGACAAGTGGGGTACGAGACAGGACCCTTTGTCTCAAGCTCTGTGGGGAAAGGGGTATCTTGGCACACATCCTGTCAGGGTGTAAGACAGCACTTGCCCAAGGTGCCACAATAAGGTGCTCATGGTATTTGCTGACACCGTGGAGCAGGAGGGGCACAAGAAATGCCAACCACATGGAAGATCAAAGGGATCTTCCAGGGATCAGAATCAACCTTAGCCAGGGTGTTGCAGGAAGGTGGCGATAGTGAATGGATTGATATTGTCTTTGATGTTTACAAGGACATGTCAAACATTCAGAAAGGATTAACAGAGATGCAGACATGTCTGTCTGTCTGTCTGTCTGTTTCACAGTATCCATCCATCCATCTTGAATAAGGTATTGGGAAGAAATATAATTAGTCAAAAGTATCCTTAATTAGAAACTATATTGCAATGATTAAGAACTGACAATCAGCTAATTTAAGCTCACATATTTACACATGTATTAGATAAATTTATTGAAACACTACTTAAGAGTTTATTACAAGTCTCTATGGCTGGCCAATAGTTCAAACACACCCAAATAAAATCATATAATGAAATAAAAGTGATTTCCAGGAAAGGCAATTTTTTCGTTTTGAACAGCAGCAGTCTATTTCTTCAAGGGGTGATATATATTATAAAGCTGCCAGTCAGCAAGGTCTGTCATATCAAAACTTAATGTAGGGATGTATACGAATAAAAAAAATCACCACTAGAATTTGCCCTCCCAGGTGATACTGATATGTGAAATTTTGGGTCTTGGCCCAAGGACTACCAAGAGCTTGATGAAGAGTGACTGCACTTTTTGTTTTGATTCTTGAAGATGTTTCACCTCTTATCTAAGAGGCTTCTTCAGTTCTGAAGGTAAACACTACCACAATGCTCAGTTCACGCAACTCAGGTTACTGCAGGTTTATTCCTGTAAGCGGCTGGTAAACTTCAGTCAGAGATGCAGCAAAGCTCTGAAAGCCTGCTGCGTTTCAGATCAGGGTCTGGCTTTTCATCCACTTTCAGACGATCTGCTCCTTTTTAATTTGAGCTATATAAAGCTGAAAGTCCAAAATGGAAATGCAGTCTTAGGCATGAAGCTGGTTAAGCATGAAGACGCCGTTGTGGTCTCTGAAAGTGGATTTTATTTACACAAAAAGCTCAAATTATATAAAAACTAAAATCCATCAACGGCATTCATGCCAATTTTTCTGATTTGAATCCCCATTTGTTTGCCCAGAAAATCCAGTTGGAGGGATGTGAATGAGCTCGCACCTGATGTTAGGGACTCCTCCACCGGATCACAGACAACAAGACTGACTGAGTTCCACTGACTGAGGTAATGGAAATCACATACTCCTTGTGTGCCAACCGCCATTATAGAGAAAAGAAGAAGACACACAATCATCTTGCAGATTCTCTTCTTCATTTTGTTGTAGAAGCCTACTTGCTGTTGTGCACCCGCCCCTGGTGTTCTGCAGCGCGGCTCCCAGTCGGGTGTAGTTGGCTCTAGATTTTAAACATGTTTAACTAACTACACTGACGTCGCTTCGGGTCGTTCCTATAACACACTTGGAGATCTGAGTCGCTTCCCCAGATGCATTAACAGATTCTTCCACAGACTAGCGAGGCAGACTGAACCCAACTAGCCACAACTGGCGCAGACTGACAATTGTGGGTAAAATCAGGCAAATAATTGTGTAGTGTGTCCCCAGCTTGAGTGAGCCTTTATGTGGATCAAAGAAGTGAACACCAGTCCAACTAAGGCTGGACCGACAATGTACGATTTTCTCAGTCGTGTCTCACAGGTCCACCTATAACTGCATGAAAAAATCTCAGGGTTCCAGCGCTCATCAGCACAATTTATGTTCTCACATTGTACGATGCTCCGAAGCCCGGTGGTCAGATATGACTGGACCACTTACACATCCATAGAGAACACGCCGGACATTGTAGCCAGGAAAAATAAGATGAAAATGTGCCACATCCTTGTTTTCATGTTCTGATCCATATATTTTCTACAGCAGGTGGACGCTGGAACCAGCTGCAGCATCTCTGTGGGTAAGAACAGTAGATTGTACAGGTCAGAGCGGGTCGCGGACAAGTCAGTGGATTTTATTTATTTTTTGTGGACATGATGAATGTTTTAAGGTGAGTGATAGGCACCAGGGTGACACGTGAAGCTGGGCGTTGCTTCACCAGAACAGCCAGTGGGGGAGATGCTTTGCTGTTATGTGATCCAGGAGGAGAGAACATATAAAACCAGGAATGGTGGATGATTATGCGGTTATCTCCCGAGTCCAAACACTAGGGCTGGACGATGTAGAAAAAAAAGATTATCGATAAAAAAAATCTGGATCAATCGATGTTAATATTTATCAAAATTTTTTAAAATAAAAATAAAAAAGCCATTATCAAATTAACAGCTATTTTAGGTGCAGCCCTGGCCATTTAAGGTTTTGCTGAATGACCTACTCATAAAGATCACACTAAAGCCATTTGCAGACTTGCATTATGGAACATAAGCGGTAAAGTCCATCCGCTCCTTAAACTGACTTGTCTTTTCAAACATGCCGCTCCCTTGTGGACTTGTCGCATCCCGGGCGCTTTCATACATCAGGAAATGTTGAGGAAAAGTCAGCACAGCCCCGCTCTCCCTTCAACTCTGTCCAGAACATTTTCTTGTGTTTTCAGCCAAAAAGACGTGCCGCAACATTTCCGCTCTTGTGACATGTAGACCAGCCGGTACATGTCCGCTACATCTCCGAGGTAAAAGACCGGTATTGTCCGTTATAACGCTGAATGCAGTGTTATAACGGACCGAGTGTGCAATATTACCGCTTTCCAGTTCAAGTCTGAAAGTGGCATAACACTGAATTCCAATTCAGCCTTTGCCTGGTCTGCGACTGCGTTTGTGATTGATTTGGTGGAAGGAGTGACTGTAGTATTGTGCTACCCGATAGGCTACAGCGGAAATTGTGCTTCTATATTGAACTTTTTCGGCCCTCTTTTTTATATTGAAAACCCAAATGATAAGGGGTTAGACAATGAAACTGAACACTTGGTTTTAGACCAAGTGTTTCAGACAAGGGTCTCCTTCTGCAGCCAATACAACGACAATTCGTCTTGAAATGACATATACAAGTCCTAAACAGTGGTCAGAGGGATTTTAAGCCATACTCTTGAGGATAGTGGCCAGGTCACTACGTGATGCTGGTGGAGGAAAACGTTTCCTGACTCGCTCCTCCAAAACTCCCAAAGTGTCTCAATAATATTTAGTCTGGTGACTTTGAGGCCATGGGAGATGTTCAACTTTACTTTCATGTTCATAAACCAATCTTTCACAGTCTTGCTGTGTGTATTGGTGCATTATCATTCTGATACACTGCACCGCCTTCAGGATACAATGTTTGAACCTTTGGATGCACATGGTCCTCCAGAATGATTCGGTAGTCCTTGGCAGTGACACGCCCATCTAGCACAAGTATTGGGCCAAGTGAGTGCCATGATATGGCACCCAAACAATCACTGTTCACCCCCATGCTTCACTCTAGCCATGCAACAATTGGGTGGTACGCTTCTTTGGGGCTTTCACACCGAAAACTGTCGGATGTGGGGAAAAAGTAAAGGTGGACTCATCAGAGAACAATACATGTTTCACATTGTCCAAGCCAAGTTTGTGTCTTGCACCATTGAAACTGACATTTGGCATTGGCATGAGTGACCAAAGGTTTGGCTTTATATCAGCCCGACTGTGTATATTCACCTGTGGAGCTCCCGATGGACAGTTCTGGTGGAAACAGGAGAGCTGAGGTGCACATTTAATTCTGCTGAAGATAAATGAAGATTGGCCACCAGGCTGGTCCAATTCAGCCATGAAACCTCCCACACTAAAATGGCAGGTGTTTCAGTTTCATTGTCTAACCCCTGTATATCGATATTGAATTATCGTCCAGCCCTACTCCTTGGACCAGTTTGGTTTAGTTTCTAATGCATTGCTCTGCTGATCTGAACGTTATCTGAGTCCAGTTAACTTGCGCCGTGCTGCTCCGCTTCACTCCAACTATGCAGCACATGCCCAGTCCGAGTTTGAAGCCTGTCAGCATGCAGTCCTGCCCCAGTTCCCTCACGACAGTTGTGAGGGACCGTCAGAAATTGTGGGCTGCAAGAATCGGGAGCTGGTCATGAGGAGCTGATCGCTGCTTGTAACTTCATGTAGACTGTATGAGGCACGACACATGATTGAGCCAAAAATCGGGCCAATCCAAGAAGTAGTTGTGCGAGTAGACAATCGGCTCAAAATGGGTCAAAAATTGCACAGTGTAAGCCCAACTGAAAACTGTTCATCAGGGTCTGGTTCGGGTAAGCTGAATGCAGAGAGCGGACTACAACATATCAACACTGCAGGTCCAATGCAGGGCATAACTGGGTGAAATGGCTCATGGTCAAACGTTGCCAGACGAGGTAAAAGTTCTGACAGAGATATGATCAACCCAAGACCCCAAGGATCTGATGAGGCTCGATGTTTTGCTCCGATGTTGTGGACACAGATGTTGTTCTGCATTAACCAATAAATAAACCTATTTGTTGTTTATCTCTTCCTCTTTTTTGAACCTTTTTCATGCAGTAAGGCCCCTGACCATGACAGAAATACATTATTTAAAGGTCAGTTGCGTGTGACTAAATCCAGTATGAAAGTACACTATGACCAGAAGAATATTGTAATCCCCAACTGAACCAAGCCCCCAATGAGTCGAGAGCCCCGTTTCCACAGTGGGTCAGGCCAGGTCGGTCCACGTTTTTTGCATCTCCACAGATAAAAACTGGGACGGGTACCCTTATATCCGACCCAACCCGACATACTTTTTTGGTACCCTTCCATAGGGGTACTGATCTAACCGATCCAGACCAAAGAGGTGGAGCTAATACACAGCAGTCTTTTGTTTCGTTAAAAAATCCATCACTTCCCATGTGACAAAGCAAAAAACAAAGCAGGGGTGACTCCTTTGTTTCTGTCATGTGTGGTGCGGTGCTTTGGTTAAAAGGTGTTGCACTGCGAGGATGTCATGTGATCACGTAAAAGCACTATCCGGTTAATATTCCACCTCCAGGGTAAGGGTACAGTTTTCTGTGGGGATGCAAGGTGAAATCAACATATCGGTACCAAAACCCATCCGACCCACCCAGGCCTGACCTGACCTGACCCAGACCAGCGGCTGGAAACGGGGCTTAGAGAACTGGCAGGTGTGAATGTACCCTAAAATAGGTCACAAACAGTACTTAACTATCTAAATTTACCAAACAAACTCAAGACAAACTGTTCAACAGAACAAAAAAATTACCTAACAGGTAAAAAGAGAAGTACACTGGCTGATAAGACCAGTCACAAACATACGGAGAAATAAATATTAATAAAAAGCAAGAAAACAAAACACATTCGGTAAAAATGTCGCTTTGATTTGTCAATCAAAAACAAAACTAAGTAAAAAGACAACTCATAAATCAATTAATTATCTCCTTTTTAATGGAGCAGTGTCTGGTTCAGGCCAATCAACGCTTGCTGTAGATGCTGGTGCTGCAGTCCAGAGTACCTATTGTGCCACCAGCTCCTCCAGCTCTGGACCAAACAATAGAAAGCAATAGAAGAACTTAATGATACAAAAGGTTGGTTAAAATTGTGACAGAAATGATTGGACACACAGGTCAGCTATCTCTACAGTCCATCTATAATCCCTTTTCTACCTCAGGAACTTTTTCATTTAGTCAGATTTTTTTTTCTTTTAAAAGGTATAGTCCGGCGCCCCCCCCCCTGAAAATAAACGTTAGACTTGTGCAAGTGGAAATCCGTCTCAAACTGCGCCTTTGGGCCTCTACTCCCGTGCCGTGGCGCGTTTGAATGCATCTCTCTCTCCCTCTGCCTGTAATTTGCTCTTTAGCTTTGTTTTCTTGTGTTCGGGACGTTTCTGGGTGGAGATTTCTGTTTATATCGGCAGCCAATGACAGAGCTAAGAGCATGACGCTGTGTGGAAATAAGCTCATGATTGGAGCAGATGCCAGTCACTCGAACTCTCGAAGGAAAAAGAAAGAAAGAAAGGAAACACTGTGGATGCGCCAAAGAAAAGGTAAGAGCTTCAGATAATGCACTTTGGGAAAACCAGGGTTAATCATAGTTTGGCTTCTGAGCTCTGAAGGAGAAGCTTGAAGCTGAATAGGTTAGCTAGAACGAGGCGGCCGTTAGCCTGAGAGGGAGGAGCGCTAAGTTTGAATATTGTTGTTTGCAAACAGAAACGCTGGAGGGGCTTCAGACTCTACCTTTAAAGAAAACCTCAACACATTTCCACTGACATTACAAAAAGATTTCCCTGAAAACATCAACTAATATACAGTAAGTGCAGGACTTGTCAGATTCCTGGGAATTGTTGAGCAAGGAAAATTTCTATAATCAAGGCTTTTTGACCGCTGTGTTTGATCAATTATAGACAACTTTGAAAACAATTCACACATGTTTTAGTTCTTTAGCTACGCTATAGTTTGCATGATGCCTGCTTCTAACTCCTGGGGGATGCATTTTTTGAAAATGTTGAGCTTGGGGGGTTTGTGCCCAAGGGCCTGGGTTAAGTTGTGCCAGTGGCGCTTATGATCATTAATTAGGAAATACTAAATTGCATTCTATTGTTGTTTACTGAATTCTTGCATTTGATCACAAAAAGTAAAACTTAAAATGTGAAGTTTGTTGGTAAAATAAAATCGTGGAACTACGCTGGATTGGTGGAGAAGTTGAAGGTGACGAGATCAGTGCAAAGTTTCTGAAGCAAAGTTGTAAGTGGTCTGTTAAAATGGGAAGCCCATCTTCGCACAGATGATTGATGATGATTAGATATTTCAAGTTTTTACTTTGTTGTCAGTATGCTTTTATTTGGCGTTAGGTTTTAGTAATACCTGGGTGCCTTCACACCAGGATAGTCAGCAAGACTTGGGCCACGTCTACACGAAGCAGATAATGTTATAGGGGTGCGTTTAACCCCGTCTTATCTGCATCCACACATTCATTTATGAATCGTTTAAGGCTCGACGCAAGCAAAATTATGGCCACGCATTTGCACTTACTGAGCATGCGCTCAGAGGGATTTTTTCATTTGGACTGACGATGAAGTAGCGTTGTTGCTAAGAGTAATAAATGACTATAAAACTTAAATGGCTAGGCAAAATGTCGACTGGGAGTTTTTGTTTCACTTTTGCTCAGGCTACTTTCTTATGGCACGTTTTGTTGTCTGTTGCGGGTTTTATTGTCGCCACCTCATTGAACAACAAAGTTTTCCATACTAGGCTGTTAATACGCCGGCTTCCTATCTACATAACCCCCTTACCCGGCTAAAAAAAAAAAGGCTGGTAAATGTGGACAAAAAAAGGGTGTATCATGCACATTTAAGCACTTACAGGGCCGAGTGTAGACGTAGCCTTGATCCGACTTTGGACTAGGTCCACTTGGTGGGTGGGGGTAATCTCCTGGACTGAGATGACATTCATGCTGAACTTAAGCTAAACGATCTACTGTGCAGTAGTGGTCTACTGTGTGGTACTGGTCTACTGTGCAAGAATATTCCAAAGTAGGGCTGGCCGATAATTCAATATCGATATATATCGATCGACAGAGGTTTTTCAATATAAAAAAAAAGAGGGTCAATAAAAGTTCAATATAGAAGCACAGTTTTCTGCTGTAGCCTATCGGGTAGCACGATACTACAGTCACTCCTTCCACCAAACCAATCACAAATGCAGTCGCAGACCAGGCAAAGGCTGAATTGGAATTCAGTATTATGCCACTTTCAGACTTGAACTGGAAAGCGGTAATATTGCACCCTCGGTCCGTTATAACACTGCATTCAGACGTGCATACGGGTCTTTTACCTCGGAGATGTAGCGGACATGTACTGGCTGGTCTACATGTCACAAGAGCAGAAATGTTGCGGCACGTCTTTTTGGCTGAAAACACAAGGAAATGTTCCGGGCAGAGTTGAAGGGAGAGCGGGGGGGGGGGGGGGGGGGGGGGGGGGGCTGTGCTGACTTTTCCTCAACATTTCTTTTTGTATGAAAGTGCCCGGGATGCTACAAGTCCACAAGGGAGCGGCATGTTTGAAAAGACGAGTCAGTTTAAGGAGCGGATGGACTTTACCGCTCATGTTCCACAATGCAGGTCTGCAAACGGCTTTAGTGTGATCTTTATTATAAGTAGGTCATTCAGCAAAAACTTAAATGGCCAGGGCTGCACCTAAAATTGCTGTTAATTTGATAATGGCTTTTTTTTTTTCTTTTTTTTTTGATAAAAAATAATCTGTATCGATCGCTATTTATCGATGATCTTTTTTTCTATATCGTCCAGCCCTAATTCACAGCATATTTACCCACAAAACATGGGTAAAATGTCCCGCTGCAGGAGACTCAGGACTCTGCTTTGAGCAGCTGCAAGGGGGGACAAGCTGCTGTTACCAACGTAGCAAAGTAGCATTAGCAAGCTAGTAAAAGCTTAAAATATATTCAGGGATCAGAATAGAGGAAAGACAGGTAGAGAAGACATCTGTGTGCTGTAGGGTGAAGGGGAAATTACCACTTTTACAACAGTGAAAGGAGACCAGTAGGGGGAGCCCCAGGCTGAACTTAATGAGTTCTGCTTTAAAAACTGCAGTATTTCTTTGGGTACTTACTAGAAACTGGGATGTTTTTTCGAACCAAATATAGTTGAAACTTTCACGTCATCATTGCTCCATGTCTGACTATGAGCCATTTCTAAAGAAGTCCTACATGCATGTTTGTTTTGGGAAAGTTTGGTAATGCCCAGCGTTCATGCATCTGGTTTACTTGAAGCATACTGAGACCTGCGTTTTTAGGCGGACAGAATCCCCTTGTTTGGTCCAAATCAGAGTCCATTTGCACATTCACAATACCCAAATGAAGCGGACTTTCTGAGCAAACAGACCCTTATCCTAATCAGAGAGGCAGGTGTGGATGTGACCTTAATAAACTACCCACCTCAAAACTTGGTGGTACAGCTGGATGGGAACAGAAAGTATATTTCCCTGCAGCATTGCCAAGGTGAATGTTAAGTTTTAGGCCTGTAGAAGGTTTCAAAGCTTACAAACACTGATGTTTTTTGGTGGGTGGAGCTTTTACTGGAGGCAAAAGCAGAGGCAGACTGTTGACAAGCGGCAGCTAACAATTACCGGTGACATTTTTGTAAACAGAGTGTTTTCAAACAAGTGTTTCAGTGTGGGAATTGTGGGAATATGTCCAGACACTACAGACCGTGGCAGATGTTTTAGTAAATGAACAGCAGCAGATGGATCCAGACACCTTACAGGACAGGATGAAGATCTTCCAGGTTGCTGATGGTGGAGTGGCCAGACATCTAATCCAGACAACATGTGTGTCCAGCAGAGAGAAACTAAAGCTTTTTTTTTTTTAATTGCTGGGACACTTATGTGACAGTGTGGGGTCCTGTCAGGAAGCCTGGAAGGTTGGAAATGTGCTGAAAAATGGGCCCCATAGGATTGTCCATGGATTACATAATGGCCTGAATTTAGAAGCCCATATTGGTGTTAAAATGTGAGGAACCCAAGTGGGCCCCACACACAAAACGCCCAGTTTGAGCCCATGCTGAGTCGGTACACATCATGCCCGGCATATCCCAGATGGGGCCCATACGTATATACATGCTGGCTTAGCTAATCAACTAAGATTTTTACTGAGGTATCAGGATCAGTTTGGAGACTATTTAAATATATGTATATATGCATGTATGTATATATACAGTATATATATATATATATATATATATATATATATATATATATATATATATATATATATATATATATATTTATATATTCATTTTTAAGAAAATACTAATACCGGAGGTTGGTGGGTAGAGAGGTTAAAATACAATGGTTTCTCAGCCAAGACAGGAAACTTGACAGCTACGTGTGCTGCGATGTGTTAATAAAAGTTAAGCTCAGTTCCACCTAATTAAATATAATGCCCAACTAAAAAATGATGGAACAGATTTGTTCTTTTCACTCAAATGCAACAGAAGAAACAAATATTTTGTTTTATGGATCAAAAAAGCTGACATTTTTATTCAACCGGTATTTAAGATAGGAGTCAGAACAGCTTTTGTCTGTGAAATCTCCCCAACTATTTAGCCTTCTCTAGACTCAATAAATTCTGATTTTATTTTCAATAAACCTTGAAAGTGTTTTTGAATAAGAAATTTAAATAAAAAGCCATATAAATACAATGAAAACACATTTTTGTCTTTTGTGCTTTTCTTTTTTTTCCTGCTGCTCTTGAGAAAGCAAATCTTGGCATCAACACTTTGCCTGCGATATCCTCAACATGAGTGCACATCAGCCCATATGAATGTGCCACAAAAGGCTTTCCTCCGGCCCTGTCCCCTGACTAAAAGCCTTTTTGACATGAATTAGCATGTCGTCCTTAAAAGGTAGACGGCTCCAATTTTCCTCTGAAAGGTCTGTCTGTAATAGGTATTCCATCACAAATTTCAGCTGCTCTAACCTTGAAAAAAGACCAATGTACTTGTGATATTTTTTTTTCTTTTTCTCTATACCTCCCTCTCCCCTTTTCATCTACTATTGCTTTACTGCCCATGTTTATAGATAAAAATATCAGAGTAGGAAACAAATATAGTCAAATTCAGGCTTATAGAAAAAAAAAGTAGAAACAGAACAAAAATGAGAAAGATTAAATTTCCATAATGCATTTTAGAGGATGGGCGATGTGTTTCAGCGGGTGAGACTAGAGGGCAAGGGCTTCCCAGACAAACACAACAATAAACCTGTCAAGCACCATTATGCTGTAGACATTACAGGTTGTTACAAAATGGAAATGATGATAATTAGCTAATTCAGCTATAATCTCATTTGTTTGGCCTCACCTCTTGCTAATATGACTTTGACCCTGACACACACAAATGTTCTAGAAAGCATAAATGAACGCCACGATGCTAATTTAGTGGGGACAGATATGGGTTGTTGTTTTGTGAAATAAATAGGTGTTTCTGGTAAGAGTTTGTGCCTTAAAGCTGTTTGTTGTTAATGTCTCCGTTTGATCCTGGAAAACTGCTTTCCTGCCCTAAATCTGGCTGCTGCAACAGAAACATGTAGACTTCCATTTCTTAGGGCCAGCATGCAGAGTAGGAGTTTAAATAATGACACCAAATAATGCACTCTCAACAGATGTCTTAAACGTGCATCAGAAATGCTTTTCAGTGAACCAAGGATTTGTAATTCTCGTCAGAGGCAAGTGGAAACACAATGACTACAAATTTTGCTTTGGAACATATAGATGGGTTTCCTGGTTACAAACATTAGTTGTGTGCGCAACCTGGGGGCAAAAAGCCTGTGTTTTGTCCTGCAGTCTATGGTCAAACACGCACTCATATCATTCATAAAAATGTAAAGTAACCCAACGAAACAGAGATTGTTGTGTTTTAAATTATATTGAATAAATCTGTATTTTGATGACGAATAAAAAAATACAGATTCAGCGTTGCTGTGTTATATTTCTATCACGATTACACTAACTTAGTAAGGGAGTCATCACCCAGAAACGGCTTTTTTCTTGTTAAAACATGGATATTATTCGTGTTGGACCTCATTTGAAATTTGCCTGAAAAACCTGAGCTAGAAAGCGGCTTAAACTTTGGTTTAGACTTTTTGTTCAAACCAAAAAAGGCCACAACAGTCTGCTGTCTGCAGAAGGTTCAGTTCCGGTTTCGTCTTCACCACCTCCATACAGGAACAACTTTCACTAGTCTGGGATTAAAGGGAATAGAGGCAGGAATTTAAAACAAACAAACATGTAAGTGCATGTTTTTAATACTAATGGGTGAAGAAGCGCTAAATACCAAAAATAACGTTTCTCTCTGTTGCCTTGAACAGGCTTTGTGCTGCTAAATGTGCTGCAATTTGGTGTCCGAATTTCCCGCGCTGCCCTGTGGACGTGACGTCAAATGACGCTACATCCGCAGTTTTGATACAGGAAGAATTCGCGGGGAATTCAAACACTGTAGCGATAGTTATGGATTCTTCTGCCGTCAGCAAACGATCCAGATCAACTGAAAGACACTAAAAAGTGGAACTACGAAAAAAAAGCTTATTAAACAACATTATAGCTTTGGTTTGTGCTCCTGTGACGGCTTGGCTCCTGGCTGCAGTTACCTGAAGCGGCAGTCGTGAGTTTCGTTTCTTAATCTTGCCTCAAGTCCCTTTAAACCAGGCAGAGAAGAAATCATCACTACGTTTGGAATGGAGGTGATCCCAGCTGTTAGGGACTAACACGCATTACTGTCGGTAAGTTTCGCTGCTTGTGGAACGTTGTGCCTTATTGTGTATGAGATCGTGGTGGACAGTAGACAGACTTGCTAACTGCTAACAAGCTAACAGTATAAACTCAAATGCCATCTGGTTTACGACCCCCGTACTTTGTATTAAATCTCCGGAGATGCATTGTTATGCTGCGTGAATGTTGGTAAACGGCTCCACCATCAGTTTCTTCTTTTTTTTATTTTCCTGTCTGAGCAGAGAGGACGGCTGTCACACACAGCTACAGTGTTTACAGTTCTAGTGTTGTGATGCAGCCAGTCGTGGCGGTGATGCTGCTATTACAGTCTTCCCACTAGAACACGGGAATATTTTCTTCCACCACGGTGGTTTAATCCGACATGGTGACCACGGTGAAATACTAAATAAATCATGTATTTGAACCTGAATACGTTATCTGAGAGGGTTTTCTGAAGATCAGTCACTCCTACTGTCCTATTTTCACCATGTTCAACTGTTCACATGCATTAATGTTTTGATTTTTGCAACCGAACAAATACCAGGATATAAACATTATATTTCCCCAACACTTTCACGTCATATCTTGACCTCATCTGCATTAAAAGTTGAGTCTTGTACGTAAAACACACGTCTTCTCATAGTTCAATAATGCTTTTCCTGTGTTTTCTTGCCCTCTGGTTGCGCGCGCATCCTATCTGTGATGTTGCTCAGAAACCCATCTATTTTACCCTCACATGTCATGTTTTTTTAAAGGTGTCATCACCCGGAAATTCCCATTTTTATCACATTAAAACATGTGTACTGGAACAGGACCTCAGTTATAACATGCCAGAAACTCCGGAAAGTGAAGGTAACTTCGTCTTTGAGTGCGGGCGCTCTCTTCTCACCAGAACCGGCCACAAGCACGCGCTCTCCACAGTATGCAAATCAATTTCTTTCTCCCATTGACGTGAACTAGAGAGGCTGCGAGCAACTGCTAAGCTAGCGTCCTTAGCACCACCTGAAGGCTGCTGATTATCTGCCACGGAGTAGACCAGCTTTGTCAGAAAGGACGCCGGCGACGAGGAGGAGGAGGAGGAGGGGGGAGATTGCCATGCTGAGTTGCCTCGGCAGAAATTCAGCAGTTTTCGGTGCTTTAACAGGAGGGACAGCTTTACCAGGGAGCAGTGGATTATACTTATCAGTGAGGATGTGCAGTCGGTAAGTGTTGCTGCTTGTGTAACTTATTATCTTTTGTGTCAGAGACCAGTAAACGGTGGTTGACAAACGGACAAGCTGCTAATGTAGCTACAGAAGCTAACACTGTTTGGTTAACTTCACGTCAGTTGTCCGCTCCTTATATTCATCAGAGTCCAGTCCTGTTAGACGGCTGCATTTATGCTGGACTTGATGAAGCTCACAGGTCCATTCCTTATGAAGTCCTCCACACTCGAAAGGCCCTTTCCTGACCATCTTCTCCAGGCTGCTGTCAGCCCTCCGGCTTCTACACCGTTTTCTTCCACACTTCTTCCTTCCACTTAACTTTGTCCATTAATGTGCTTTGAGACACTCTGAGAACATCCAGCTTCTTTTCTATCACTTTTTGTGTCTTTCCACCTTGTGCAGGGAGTCGATGATGGTTTTCTGCACAACTGTCAGATCAGCAGTCTCCCCCATGATTGTGAACTCTTCTAAACCAAGGCAGGGACTTTTTAAAGGCTCAGGGTACTTATGGAGGTGTTTTGGATTACTTACTTGATTAGAATGTGACACTCTGAACCTACAATACTGGAGCTTTTCACAGTATTCTAATTTTTTGAGTTTCAGAATTTGAGGTTTTCTAAAGCTGCAACTTCTAATCAGCAACATCCAAATAAATAAAAGCTTGGAATATATTGATTCACATATTATTTGTCTAAAAAATATGTTAATTTCCTTTAAAGTTGAATTGCAGAAAAATTAAAGGTTGAATATGGAATATGGAAGAAAGCGACAACGTGTGTGGTTGTAGTTGCAACGGCAGAAAAACAACTCAGCCGCTGGGATGCAGGCTCGCTGCCGATACGCAAGTGACCAACAGTCGCAGCACGTCCAACAACTAATGAGAGGAGTTTATAACTGACAGCTAATGTTAGCAAACAAGCTAGCTTACCGATCCAGCAGGAAAGTCGCCATTTCAGTGCTTTTCTCCGTGGAAAACGTTTATGTGGGTCCATTTAGTGAAGTCTTCACCTAAATTTACTCCAGGTTTTGCTCTTCTCAGGTCACTCCTCCTCAGAAACAGATAACAATATCTCCAGGGCTCTGAAGCAGCTGCTTCACTGGTCGTCATACGGTTTTCCCCTGTACAAGCCTGACTATGACCGAAATATTGTTTCCACACAGAGATCGTATATGGCAACCCGCAATGGCGGCGTGTATTGGCTTATAGACGTAAATAAAATGCCATTATCGAACCCGTAAAAAATTATTTTATAATTATTTTTAGGTTAAATATAATTTTTCTGGGAAATGTTATACTTTCATTCTGTACACCCCCAAACGACCTGTGGAGGTATTATTTTTGAAAAAATATAGCTTTTAATAAAAATGTTCCATATTCAACCTTTAACTTTTTCAGGATATTCAAATTTTTTGGGTAGTAGTAGGACGGAGAGGTAGGGGCGTCTCAATCCTGTTAGGACGGAGGGATAGGGGTGTCTCAATCCTGTTAGAACAGAGGAGTAGGGGTGTTGGTCTTTTTAGGACAGAAGGGTTGGCGGCATCTCAGTCCCGGTAGGACAGAGGGGTAGGTGCATCTCAGTCCTATTAGGACAGAGTGGTCGGAATGTCTTGGTCCTCTTAGGACAGGTAGGGGTAGGGGCGTCTCAGTCCTGTTAGGACAGAGGGGTAGGGATGTCTCAGTCCTGTTAGGACAGATGGGCATGGGTGTTTCAATCCTGTTGGGACAGAGGGGTAGAGATGTCTCTGTCCTGTTAGGACAGATGGGTAGGGGTGATATCTCTCAATCCTGTTGGGACAGAGGGGTAGGGACATCTCAGTCCTGTTAGGACAGAGGGGTAGGGATGTCTCAGTCCTGTTAGGACAGAGGGGTAGGGGTCTAGTCTCGGTCCTGTTAGGACAGAGGGGTAGGGGTGTCTAAATCCTGTTAGGACAGAAGGGTAGGGGTATATACCCTTTAAAAAGAAGGTGTATGACAAATTTGTGAATCAGCAGCAACATGGCTGCTCCCGAGTCCAAAGAAATCCACAAATGTAAATATTTTCTCCGTAGATAAAGTTTTATAATGTATAACAACCATTGTATTGTATAATTTATTGTTGATTAAATGTCTAAAGTCATTTTCTTTCTAAAATGCTCATGAAAAACGTTCTGTGTCCATCTGCTTCCATACAAGCCGGCAGATCACTGATGACAGATGAGATTGTTGAAGGGGGGTCCCAGTTTGTAGGGGGGACTTTCAGTCGAACCCCTTGTTGTTCTGTTAAAAGTGGCAATGGGGTAAAAAAGAGAAATGAGACTGGGCCTTAAAATTTATATCTGAGGTCATACGAAAGATACGTTTCTACTGTAAAATTAGGAGTTACATCAAACACTGTAAATAGGAACCAGAAGTAGAGACCAAAGACTTGTACACATTTATGTTCGACACTCTTTAGTGATGAAAGAAATCATGATCAATATTTTCTAATCTATCTATCTATCTATCTATCTATCTATCTATCTATCTATCTATCTATCTATCTATCTATCTATCTATCTATCTATCTATCTATCTATCTATCTATCTATCTATCTATCTATCTATCTATCTATCTATCTATCTATTGTACAGCCTAATTATTATTATTAAATCCTCATCAGTCACTAGATTTATTTGTAGATTGTAATCGAACACTTTGACAAATTACCTGTTATTTTTAATTGTGTAATCTTCCCAAAGGCATATTTAAAAAAGCCAAATACAAGTTTCAGATTCAAATTATTTTTCTGCAGTTCAAGACAAAGACAAGTTAATTTTATTTTCTTTCAGGGCGTTGTATGATGCACAAAACCGTTTATGCATGTTTTTCTCAATTACTGTCTCATATTTTACTTTATTCATTTCATATCCACTCCTACAACATCATCACAAACACACCATATGGTCTTTAAGACATTAAGTGCTATTTGAGTAGTGAAGGTTGAATAAAAATCTACTTGTGAGTAAAACAGTTATGTTGGTCAACCATTTGAGTTATTTTGGTTGGATTACATGGATGAGATGAGGACCGGGAGTTTAAACATCTGTGAAAAAGTACTTAAACAGAAAATGAAGCAGTTCACATCTCTGAGACTTCTCCTTTGGAATTCATAAAGATAATAAATATAGTCAAGACAGATGGGAAGAATTTGCCTTTCACACATATTTAATAAATAAAGTACTTTTTATACTTCACAAATAATCACAAGTAAGGGTGCAAACATCTGTTTTCTTCTTACATACTGTATGGACAGTCCTTATACAGAAGTACATAAACATGCAGGCATACTATATTTCACTCAGCTGTGTGCACTTTCTGTGATCACCAGCTTTAGCATGGACTACAACTGCTATCAAAAAGTACAGGCAAATATAGCACACAAGTAGTCTTGCAGAAAAGCAGCACAAATGAGCACCTTCCTTTCGGATACATCCACACTGTAATCTGCTGGTGACCAGGCACATTCCTTCAGCTTGGGCTGCAGCACATGGCTCTCAGTCTCCTCTCTAATAAACACTCCATAGGGTCTGGGCTTGGGGCCAGAGTATAGGCAGGGGGCGGGTGCAGGGTTGAGTCATGGTTAAGTGTACATATGTGTGTATGTGTGTGTGAGGCATTCTGAGGGTTTATAGGCGGTCTTTCATCCCTTGCCAGCCTGGGTCAAGTGTAAGCAACTAGGGGCTGAACTTCAGGATTTATTGGTTCCTCTGGTTCCTTGGTCCATATACTGCAAGCCCGGGATGCTGGGATGGAAACAACAGTTTACTTCCCCTCTGCACCACCACCGGATGCGGTCCCACAGCCTCCCTGTCTGTCTGGACTGGACTGAGTTCACAGTGCACAAAGAATCTGCTGAGTAAAATCTCGTTCGAGCGCATGATCATCATGCACATTCATAGGTGATCCTCAGTGTGGTGCATTGGTAGCGTCTGCTGTCATTACCAGTAAGTCCGCTAGTGATACAGACGTTCTCCTGCTCTGTTCTTTCAGAGCTCCCAGCTGTAACGCCGACGCTCCCAGATGAACGTTGTGTGTGGACTTGTTAGTTGGTGCTGTGGTGGTTCCCATTGCCTGTTATGGTTTGGTGAGAACACACAGATGATAGCATATGTAACCGGGTCAAATTCAGTTTGCGCAGTCTTTCCCTGTTTTCCCACAGTGGCAATGTCCATAAATGCATCACTTCCTCCACTACATTCGGCAGCCCACGATTAGTGATGCGTAAAAGCTGTGCACGTTTTTTTTTTCTTTTTTTTTTTTTACTCCCGAAGGGAGAGACGTGCTTCTCCCTGCTCCCCCCCTGCCTCCTTTTTGGCTGCCTGCATCTTTGTCCTGTCGCATCCCGGAGCCTCTCTCTGCATTTTCCTCCTAAATCCTAAAACTTCAACCATGGATCTGGTCGGCTGGTCTCAACGCAACGAATAAGATCTTTTCTACCGAGAGACAAGGTGCAGGGGCAGCATCTTGTCCGGATGGTACATTCCCAGCAGGTCATACTGAAGACCTGTACACATTTGGATTCATGATAACTGGGTTCCTGCCGATTGGAGCTGTCGGGTACCTAATTTATCGGGAAATTCGGAAGCTGACGGCAGCTGTTGGCGGGCTGCCGTTCGAGCTGTTTCTTCGAGCCATCAACACTCAGACTCAAACTTTGTGTGAGTTGACTCGCAAGCTGGATGCCCTGTGGGGCAAACTGCGGACAATATCTGACAGCATAAAGGATGTTGGTACCACCTGGAGCAGTTGGAGACTTGGATTGGGGGTAATTCACACAAATTTGGCTGATCTGGATGCCATTGTGAGACCTGCTGAAGACTCTACAGGCAGACAGAAACATGCTTCTGTTTGGACCTAAACTAGATCTCTTATCTCAATCTGGTCCCCGGGGGCAGCCTACTTCTTATCAAAACACGGCCTTGGTTGGATTCTGGAGAAGAAGGCTCTGCACACACACCCACCCATGTTTGTTTTTATATCCCTGTGGGGTAAATCCATTGCCATAATGGATTCCCTAGCCCCTTACCCTAAACCTAACGCCCATAACTGATTGCCTAAACCAAACCCTTGTCCTAATCCTAACCAAAACCCAATTGTAACTTAATCTCTTAAACCTAATCTTGACCCTCAAAAAGGGGTTCATACCCGTGGGGACCGGGAAAATGTCCCCACGAGGGCAAGACAACCCCACGGTAATGGTAAAAATCCAGAACATGGTCCCTACATTGTTGCAAAAACGCGCCCACACACACACACCCCAACCCCCTCCCTTCTCGGGTAGGGAGTGACCTCAGACAGAATACCACCTCTGAACTGCAGTGACCTCCCTACCTGCTTACACACACAGAGACTCACAACACATCCTGAATCTCACTGCCTTGCCGACCCCACCCCTTCCCCCCTCCCCCTGACAGTGGGCTGACGGATGCACTTGAAGAAGCTGCGACCTCGCTTTGCTGAGATTAGTAGAGCTACGATAACTATAATAGCAACTAGCTAACTTATATTATATGCAGTGTATCTATATCTATATCTATATATATATATATATATATGCCCATTGTGTATATGTATACATATATATATATATACATTGTGTATATGTATACATATATATATACATATATATATATATATAGTATAGTATAGTATATATATATATAGTATACTAACTAGTTAGTTAGTATAGTATAGTTATATATATATATATATATATATATATATATATATATATATATATATATATATATATATATGTGTATATATATATATATATATATATATACATGGACACATAACTAGTTAGCTAATAGTAGGATACTCAGTCCCAAGTTAACCTAATTTTAATCAAATATTATGTAGTTATCTTCCACAATTGTTATTACATAATCTTAAAAGTAACTTCTGAACAATGGAAAAATAACAGATGTACAGAGCGCTGTGTGAGCTCATCACACAGTTCGTGACTCAGAGTTAATTATCAAATAGTGATGTAAGTGTATGTGTGAGTAAACACGATGCAGATATACAATAGCTATAATTGTTCATAAAGTAAGAAATAAAATGAAAAATGATTTGTATGAAACAAAAACAAGATATTTACTGCACAATTGGAATAGTAAATGATAAATTAAGTTTCTGTCAATGACATATTGCAACACACATGAAATTACATAGGAAATGAATATGGGTCATTTTTGACCCATGTTGTGCATTAGTGTGCATTAGAGGGGTTGTCACTTAAACATGTTTTCTATCCAATAAGTAAAAAAGAAAATGCTTAAATCAGAACATTTTATGATAAAAAAAAACAAGTTGATTGAGGAATACCGTGAATGCTGAATGATGAAATTAATTTACTCCAAAGTTATGTAAAAGAAAAACTCATCCTGGTCACTTTTGACCCATGTTGCGCATCAAAGGGTTGATTGTATTGAGATGTGTTTTATTTCACTTAAAGATAAATTCCCTGTAGGGGGCATGTTTTAAGCCCGCCCCCCCAATGTCTCCCTTTCATCATGTATCTGCAAACAGGAGCTGAACATGTGGCTGCACCCTCAGTCTGCCCGGTTCTGTTTGTATCGTGTCTACTGTCTGCATAATCTTGGATGGGTTGTACTGAAAACAAAATTTCATTGCACTGGGACGCCGGTACAATGACAATAAGTCTTCTGAATCTGAATCTGAACAATCAAGCAAGTTGTTGTACCTGGTGGTCAAAATGGGCAGCAGTACTGGAGAGGTTTGGAGGTGTGTTGGACCTCTGTTTGGCTGCAGAATCAGGTAACTGTGAATCTTTTGGTACCTGAGACCGAAGTGCTAGCATGAGACTAACATCTGTCTGTCTTTTCAGTGGGCCTCTGCTGTCTTCTTTTACGCTCTCAACTGTAGTTGTCTTTCGTTTTGGTTGTCTCTCAAACGTGCTCATTTTCCCGGTCGATCTGGCTGGTTGAGTCATTTATTACCAGCCTGGAGCTGTATCTCCGCCAGAAAGGACTAAAACTTGTAGCCACTAGCAACACGGATTTAAGTTAGTAGTTTGTGGATTGGTTTTCTTTACTAATATTTTGTTTTGGTCTGATTTTTCCTGGTAATATTGTTTGCTGTAGGGTTTTTGTGTGTGTGTGTTTTTGTTAATCCACACATTCTTTTGACTAAACTTTTTTTTTGTGGTTTGTGCGTCAAGATTTTAATTAAGACCTAATCAACTAAAGTGTTTTTGAAACTTAATTTTAAATACAAGCTGTTTAATTATTTTACCATCACTTCTTCTGTTCCATCAGTTGTCAATCTTACCAGCTTAGTTTGAAATAGGGGAACCATCCTTTTAAGCTAAACACTGCTTTCCGGTCACACATAGGCTATAAATCCTATTTCAGGGAAAATTTAAAGGGTTTTCTTTAATGCAACAAAAACAGACATTTATCACTTTTAACTAAATTCAGTTTGTACTGTTGGATGCCACTTACCGGCTCCGGGGAGCTGGGAAATCCCTGACCTTCACACCACTCGCTCAAACCATTGCGCCAGTTTGCTGTGTGACTGGGTTGTTAGCCCCACCAATGACTGTCTGATAGTCACATCAACAACGAGAGCGGCACTTCCTTCCATGCACACAGGGATCCTGAAGTCGCCATCTGGGTGATCACTCAGAACTCTGTGGTGACACTAAAGCTAGCCCGCCTGACCTGGTCGGTGAGGAGCTCATGTATCTTGTGGTGTTGGGGTTCCCAATTTCCCCTCATGAAGGGACACTACCCCAAACAGGATGACAGCACTCAAGCTTGGCCCCGCAGAAACAACCAGGAGCCCCTCGGTGGGAGACACCCCATGTCCCAGCACCAGAGCAGCAATGAAGTGCTCCAGTCTGAGCCCACCTTTTACTGGATCAGCCTGCTACAAGGGGCACTACCTGGTCACAGGACTGATCTACACCTATGTGCTGGACCTGCAGAATCCCTCAGGCCCTACTCTCATTCACCCTCCAATTTGGTAGATTAAAAATTAAAAGACTGATGTCACTCTACACAGCCCACCAGAGCATTCATGAGTGTCACTTGAAAAAGAATTCCTCATGGAGGATGATCAATGCTGCACAGAAATGCTGCATGCTTCCCTGGGTGCATGCTCATGGATGAACAGACGTGGACACGAGGACATAGATGAGTCAGTCTATCAGCTGATTTTGGAAGGGAGACAATTCTGTATGTCAAAAGTGAGAAAGACCATCTAATCTCAGCAGAAGGTAGCGACGCTGTGTAAATACATGAAGATGCATCTGGACAAAATGGCCACCATAGAAGCCAAAACTAAGCGCACTGTGAGCTTTTTTATTATAAATACATGATTTTTCTTCTTTTTTTCTTTAGCAATCTATTATGTAACAATGTCCCATTTCTTTAAGGGGTTAATAGTGTATTTGGTTTCATTCAGTTTAGACTTGTGAC
Organism: Atherinomorus stipes; assembly: GCA_023101725.1. Classification (NCBI taxonomy): domain Eukaryota; kingdom Metazoa; phylum Chordata; class Actinopteri; order Atheriniformes; family Atherinidae; genus Atherinomorus; species Atherinomorus stipes. The sequence continues at coordinate 82,300 of JALJCO010007363.1, forward strand.
CTTTGAAATGAAAATTGCATGTATGAATGTCTTGTGGTTCTTTGTCAGAGGCTTTATCATTTAAAGGAAAGGTGATGAAAACCACATAAAGAAATGTGTCTTTTCAGAAAGTTTCTCTTGTGCTGTTTCAGAGTGTGGAAGAGGTCAATGTATTCAGCGTTTTACAAGAGAGAACAGATGTAAAGTAACTGATAATAGAATTGGGTTTATGTTGTTTCTTCTTCCATGACCATTGAATTCAGGGAAGACCACATTCTTTTAAAAAACATAAGTCCACAAGTGAATGCTGAATAATTGTACATGACTGCAAATTAATTTATTTCTAACAGATTTTCATAGAACGTTTTAAGGAATGTTTATTCTTACAGTGTCTATGACAAACAGACTGGTAATTCTAAGAAAAAAATATGAATTTCCATGTGTAAGTGATGTGAAGTGCATTCTGATGTGCGATCACTGGCCACTTTATCAGGTTCACCATCTTAGTACCAGGTTTGACCCCCCTGAACTGCGTTAATCCTTGGTGTCATAGATTCTAATAGGTGTTGGTTTTGCTCCAGATTGACATGATAGAATCATACAGTTGCTGTAGATCCATGATGAGAATCTCCCGTTCCACCTCATCACGATGAGAATCTCCCGTTCCACCAAATCCCAAAGCTGCTCTGTTGGACTGAGATCTGGTGTCTGTGGAGAACACTGGAATCCAGTAAACTCATGGTCATGTTCCAGAAAGCAGGTGGAGATGATGTTTTCTTTGTGACATTGTCACAAAGCTACATTATTTCACCACCAGCAGGACTGAATCATTTACACAAGGCAGGATGGATCCATGCTTTCATGATGTTTCCAGCATATTCTGAGCTGAGCATCTGAATGAGGAGCTGAAATAGAGACTCATCAGACCAGCAACATTTCTCCATCTTCTTTTGTCCATTTCTGGGGCCTCATTTATAAAGCTTTCTTACACCCAAAACCGGGCTGGAAGTGCGTAAGCAACTTCTTACGCCAGAGTTGGGATTTATAGAAAAAAAAATAGCTTAGGAATGTGCGTAACTTTAAGCAAACTACCGACCTTGCTTACGCACATTTTGGAGACTGCCCGAGGAAAAGAATTTTGAAAAGGAGTTCCCAGAAAGGTCTCATTTACTTCAAGACAGATCACGATGTGATCCACATGAGAGCTAAATGAGACAAAGGCTCATTTCTCCTGTTTCTCAACCTCGTCTCAAGATGGAAAAGTTTCACAAAATCTCAAACCTAGTCTCACTTCCAGGTCCAAAGGACATCTCAATCATTTCTCAAATAATTCTCAAAATGTCTGCATTGAGTCTCAAATAAGACGAATTCTCCTGGTGAATTTTAGAAGAAACAAAAGAGACATTCATGAGAACGATGTGAAACCTGAATGAGGCTGGGATGAGATCTCCTTTTTGTCTCCTGAGATGCAAAAGAGAAAGCTTTGAGAAGTAAAATTTTCCTCTGGGTGGGGATGGAGCCCCATGCAAGCTCTCCATATGTCCTGTCACTCTCAAACATTTAATTCCTCCTTCATATCAAATATTACTATCGATTGACTTTACAGGATTCAAACCAGCAGCGTTATTGAGCTGAAACTATAAGAACCTTTCAAATAAATAAAAAGTTCGGTAAACAAAAGTATATGTTAAATCAACATTTCATCAAGTTTTCTCTCACTATCATCTTCACCCACCCAATGATCATCAGGGTGATATATTTACTGCATTAATACACAGATTGTGACAACGTGCGCATCAATCAGACTGACTGATTCAAGCATATTAATATTGGGGACACTTGTGCGTAATGCTGCCCATGTATGCATCAGTGCTGCTGGAGGACATACAGATGGAGAATTAGAAGGGAATGCGTTTTCACCAGGATTTCCTGGCCCGATGATGATGATGACTGGCTCATAAGCAGATTTACTTTTCACTGTTTTTGTGAGGTTCCAACTCACCAGCAAGCACCTCCACTTCAGTCAATTACGTTTTATTTTATTTTCGGTTGCCAGGATAAGGCTTTAAATGCCTCAGATCAGCTGGCTCATTTATATGCAGAAACATCCATCAGGTACTTTGCATTGACCATTTATGGTAGAATGTGGGCTTGTAGGGGGCGGAATATGAGCCAAATTCACCTGTGCAAACTTCCAGGAAGAGTGTGATTTATAAAAAAGAAAGAAAGAAAAAATTGCTTCAATCTGTGCGTATGCACGGTTTATAAATCTGAATATTTTTTGGCGTACGCAAACTTTTGGTTTGAGCGTACGTACACTTTTAGTAAAGATCTTACTTTTTTATAAATTTTAAAAAATACAGTTTTATAAATGAGACCCCAGGTGAGTCTGTGTAAATTGTAGCCTCAGATTCCTTTTCTTAGCTGACAGGAGTGGTGTGGTCTTCTGCTGCTGGAGTCCATCTGCCTCCAGGTTGGACGTGTTATGCATTTAGAGGAAGTTTCCTGCATACCCTGGTTTTAACTGATGGTTGTTTTGGTTAATTTTGCCTTTTCATAATCTCCAATCTAAAAGGCATTGTGTTCCAAACAACTACCGCTTGCAAATTGTTTCTTTTTTTGGACCATTTTCTGTAAACCATAGAGATGGCTCTGTGTGAAAAAATCCCAGTAGCTCTGACACATACAGACCAGCCCACCGGGCACCAAAAACCATGCTAGGTTTAACATCATTTCAATCCCCTTTTCTTCCCATACTGACACTAACTTTGAACTTCAGCAAGACATTTTGACCATGTCGACATGACTAGATGCACTAAGTTGCTGCCATGTGATTGGTTGATCAGCTATCTCTGTTGATAAGGAATTGAAGACCTGTACCTAAATAATGCTGTTGGTGTACTTTGGACAGAAATGGCACACAGTAATTTACTTTACATAGGTTATAATCCATTTCTTAGCTAGCAGTCTGTGTCTGTAGAGTTGAAGTCCTATGTTTAAATGGAAATGGTTGCATTCAAAGCATTCAAAGAGTAAGTTGTGACGAAAAGCCTAAGCTTTGGATGTGTTTGAAGTTATTTGAGTCTGTACTTTAAGTCGAGGCGTTTAGGTTTGCTGTCGTAAAATGGACCAGGAGAGTGAACAGCACACTGAGGAAGAATCTGCAGTGATGCAGGTATGGTTGGCTCAATGACAGCGTCCTGGACCATGCTATCCAGCTAAAATGGCTAACATGCTTCTGGGTGGACAGAATGCTTGTCGGGGGGGGGGGTTCTTGCGCCGAGGGACTCTGTGTTTACATCAACAATGCCTGGTGTCACAACACTGTGGTGGTTTGCAGACACTGTTGACCACTGGGGCAGTTTACGATCATCAAGTGCCGGCCATTCTACCTGCCCCGGGAATATACTGCTATCCTGTTGGCAGCAGTCTACATCCCCCCCAGCTCAACCAACAACAGGAGTGAGGCACTGAACGAGCTTCACCAGCACATCAGCGAGCAGCTAGCAGCCCACCCTGATGCCTTCTTCATCCTGGCTGGGGATTTCAACCATGCCGACCCCAAGAGTGTGTTTCCACAACTACATGGACATTTCAACTTTCCTACAAGAGGTAAAAACATCTTGGAAAATTTTTACACTATGCAGAAGGGAGCCTACAAAGCCCTCCCCCTCCCCCACCTTGGAGCCTCAGACCACTCCACTGTTATGCTAACCCCTGCATACAGACTGCTGGTTAAGGTGACTAAACCAGCCAAGAAGGAGATGGGGGTGTGGCCAGAGGGGTCATTAGAGGCTCTCCAGGACTGTTTCTCCACCACCGACTGGAGCATGTTCAGACATGCAGCCACTTACGACGACACCGTAGTCCTCCAGGAGTACACCGAGACCGTCACGGCCTACTTGAGGAAGTGCATGGATGACTAAGTTCATTCTGCCATATGCATGATTGCACTATTGCCACTGTACTGTTACATTGCTACAAAACTTTCTGTACATGTTACAGTTACATGTTTACATTGACTATTTGCACTACTGTCCATCAGGACCACTGTACTGTTACATTGTCAAACTTTACTGTTACATGCTACAGTTACATGTTTACATTGACTATTTGCACTACTGTCCATCAGGACAACTGTACTGTTACATTGTCAAACTTTACTGTTACATGCTACAGTTACATGTTTACATTGTCATTGCACTATAATATCTGCACAACTTCCTACATTAGGATTGCAATACCGTTCACATTGTCTACTGTCAACCCATTTGTAAATTTCTAATCTTCTTTAGTATTGAAACTTAGGGTTCGTGTTTAGATTTCTAGGTTATCCCAGTAGATTCCTATATTTTTATATTTTGTTATGCACCGTGGGTTTGAGAGGACTGTAATTTCATATGTGTTTTATGTCTAACGTGGCACATTTGACAAAAAAAGTTGACTTTGACTTAAACGGAATATGAGCCATAACGTGCATATCTACTCATCTGTCTGTCTACATTTCAAACTTCACCTTTATCACAAGCTCTACAAATGTTTCGACTGACCTCACCATGAGAAGGTCTCTGTGTTATGTTCCTGCTCTTCCAGCTGTGGTGGCTCAGGCCTCTGGTTGGGGGGTCTTCCAGATACTCCATAAGCAGGTCTTTCCAGGGGAAGCCTCACCTTGTTTTACCTGAGAAGAGCTCACAGAGGTGTGGGTGGGTGGATGGATGTATGTATGTATGTATGTATGTATGTATGTATGTATGTATGTATGTATGTATGGATGGATGGATGGATGGATGGATGGATGGATGTATGGATGTGTGGGGAGGATGGAGTGGTGGGGATGGGGGGATGGAGATGGAGGATGGAGGATGGATGGATGGAGGGGGGGGGGGGGGAGGGTGGGGGGGGAGGGGGGGGGAGGATGGAGTTGTATGGGGGGGGGGGGGGGGGGGGGGGGGGGGGGGGGGGGGGGGGGGGAGAGTAGGGGAGTAGGGTGGGGGGGGGAGTGAGGATGTAGTATGGATGGATGTGTATGGATGTGGGGGTGGATGTATGTATGTATGGATGTATGGATGGATGGATGTATGTATGGATGGATGGATGGATGTATGGTGGGTGGTGGATGGATGATGTATGTATGGATGTATGGATGGATGTATGTATGTATGGATGTATGGATGGGTGGATGGATGGATGGATGGATGGATGGATGGATGGATGGATGGATGGATGGATGGATGGAAGGCAGTTGTTGCTCTTTGTTCCTCCATGCGTCTGCTTCTCATTCTGTCCATGTTTCCCCCCCTGTTCGCTTGTTTTCATGGTGTGCAGGTCTTTCTTGCCTCTCTTGGGTCCTTTATGGCCATGCTGGTCATTTTATGCCCCTGCTATCATTTTATGTGGCATCTCTCCCAACCCATTCTTCTCTGAAACATTTGATCCCTCTGACCCAAGAACCAAGCTTTATTCTCCTCTCAGCCCCATCTTCTTCCACCTCATCCGAACTCCGCCCTTGTAGCCTTCTTTTATCTCCCATCCCTCCTCCATGTCCCTGTCATCTATTCCTTATTATTTTTTAACACAATCAAAGCGGCCCCTTTGCACCCTCCCGCTACCCTAAAACAGCGACAGTTCCAGGGAAAGGGTCCCATAATGCACCTCTCAACGACAGTCATTAGCTAACCCTCACCCCCGCCTCATGCCTCCATTTACACATGCTGTAGCCCTCTCTTGCACCCCCATCTCCTTTGTGCTCTGATATGAATGCACTTTGATGCCTAATAAGTGGCTGTGTCCTTTTTGACATGAGCAGCCCGTCCCTGGCCTGTTCAGCCAGTAATTAGCCTGCTCTCCTTACTTAGCAGCCATGTACAAATTAGACCGCTCCGCCTCGCTCTGGTCCTCTCTTCTTCTCTGACTTTCATCCATTTATGAGCTGTGTTTGTACGTTGCTGCTGATCCATCTGACTGTATTTCACTCATTCATTTGTGGAAACTTATTTAAAGGTTCGTTCGTTCGTCATTTCTGATTATGTCACAAAATGTTGAGGAAGCAATCAGGATGGGTTTGGTTGGGGTCGGTGCTTAGTTCAACTGGTTGAGCAACTGTTCCGTCTTCAGAGGCTACGGTTTCTCACAAGGTTATAACAGTTTTGGATTTTTAACTCATTGACTGCCAGACCTTTTCCGAGCAGAGCTCCATATTGCCAGGATTTTTAAGCATTTTCACTGATTTTGGGAGATCCACAAAATATTGTGTACTATGCCAATACAAACACTGAATGTACCAAAGAAAAGCTTAGACTCTCTTCTTTTATCAGAAAAAAAACATTTGTTTCTAGCTTTTTCCATTCTTTAGTAATCTGCAGTAAAACATGGGTTTGTTGCAGTGAAAATGCCTGTTTCTGACCAAAAAGCTGAGAAAACAAGCTTTGAATGCTGAGGTCCGCTTCAAGTGGAAAAGTGTCTTTGATGCCAATATTTTTTTACTTTAGTAACACCTTCATCATCTGAACAGCTGTTTACTTCTATGAAACAACAAATACAACACTGAGAAAAGAGTTTTGGAGGCAAAATAATTATTTAGATAAAAAGCCACAAGTTTGTTTCACAACATAACATTTGGCAGAAGCATAGAGCAGAAACATATCTCTACTCCTCCCTCCTCCCTCTACCGCAGCTTAGGGATACACGAAAATTAGATGAAAACTACCGAAAAAAATTATGATGAGCCCTTGGTTCTCTCTGACAAGCTCCGCCAGAGATTAAAACAGCTCCCCTTAATTAACGTGGAAACACGTGATTGGCAGTTAAAGTTCGGATTTGAATTAACGTGGAAACACGTGAATGGCAGCCAGTGAGTTAATTAGTTTAAGTTTTTATTTAGCGTTGACTTTTTATTTTTTAAAGGAGCCCTATCATGAAAAATTTACTTTCAAGAGCTTTTCAGCATGTTACTGTGTTATTTCCTCGTAAAAAAACTTCATTTAAGTCATTTTTTCCTTCATTTGTGCATATTTGAGTAATATATACGAATATTCAGGCCAAGCTGTAGCTTCCTTAACATAACTGACTGACACCGGTATACGCAACGAGGTGGCACCAATCACGAAGCGTCAAATACGCATGCGCAGCATCGTAGCAAGGCACGCTCTTTGTTCAATAGACACTCTTAGGGAATCCTAACCTATACACTCTGAGGAAGAAACTAACAGCCTGCAGGAAGATTTCCTCAAAGACAAACAGCCATCAGCTAACAGACGTTTGATCCAGAGTTCAGGAGAAAAGCTTTTTCTTTTTTTCTTTTTTTAAGCTCTAGAGGACTCAAGTTGGGAAAAATGTGGTTGCGTTCAGCGTGGAAGTTTATTTGTTGTACTAGAAGAATCGACTTGCCAGAAGTGGTTGGATTTTATCATCAGGAGCAGAAAAAAAAAACTCAACTTTGTGTGTGAACTTCACTCCTGACAATTTCATCAATCTCGGGCGTAAAGTGTTTTTTTTTGGGTTTTGCGTGGCCCTGCGGGAAAGCGGGATGCATTAGGGGGCCAGCCCCCGTCTAAAAGATGTTTTTTCAATAATTTTAGTTAGTTTTGTAAAGACACAATACAGTTTCATTTAGTGTTTTTTTTAAAACTGTTATTTTTATTTTTATGTCAGTTAAACAGGGTTTTTTCAATTTTAGTTTAAGTTTTTTCGTTAGTTTTAGTTAACTATAATAACCTTGGTTTCTTCATGCAGCCTACCTGGGTTTGATTCCCAGTCTGCATGTCATCCCCTGTTCTCTCTGCCCATCTCTGTATATCTCTGATATACTGTATGCTATAGGCCACTAGAGCCCAAAGATCCTTTTTTTGGGGGGGGGGGGCGGGACAGTTTTGCATAGAAATCTTAATAAGAATAGGATTTTACTAACTCAGTCATTTATTTCAAGTTGTAATGTTCTGGCTTGCATTATTCCACGAGCTTAACTTAAAGATAGAACTTCTCCAATATACAGTTGTGTGAAAAAGTGTTTGCCCCCTTCCTGATTTTTTTTTTTAATTTCGTGTTTGTCAAACTGATATGTTTCAGATCATCAAACAAATTTAAATATTAGACAAAGATAACACAAGTAAACACAAAATGCAGTTTTAAATGAGTATTTTTATTTTAAAGGGGAAAAAAATGGCCGGACATTCTCCTTCAGGATTTTTTGGTAGACAGCAGAATTCATGGTTCCATTTACCACAGCAAGTCTTCCAGGTCCTGAAACAGCTAAACAGCCCCAGACCATCACACTACCACCACCATATTTTACTGTTGCTATGATGTTCCTTTTCTGAAAAGGGGGGAAATGCCGTGTTACTTTTACGCCAGATGTAATGGGACCTACACCTTCCAGAAAGTTCCACTTTTGTCTCGTCAGTCCACAGAGTATTTTCCCAAAAGTCTTGGGGATCATCAAGATGCTTTCTGGAAAAACTGAGATGAGCCTTTATGTTGTTTTTGCTCAGCAGTGGTTTTGGTCTTGGAACTCTGCCATGCAGCCATTTTTGCCCCCCAGTCTCTTTCTGATGGGGGAGTCATGAACACTGACCTTCATTGAGGCAAGTGAGGCCTGCAGTTCTTGGATGTTGTTCTGGGGTCTTTTGTGACCTCTTGGATGAGTCGTCGCTGTGCTCTTGGGGTCATGTTGGTCGGCCGGCCCCTCCTGGGAAGGTTCACCACTGTTCCATGTTTTCACCATTTGTGGATAATGGTTCTCACTGTGGTTCTCTGGAGTCCCAAAGCTTTAGAAATGGCTTTGGAACCTTTTCCAGACTGATAGATCTCAGTTGCTTTGTTTCTTATTTGTTCCTGAATTTCTTTGGATCGCAGCATGATGTCTAGCTTTTGAGGATCTTTTGGTCTACTTCACCTTGTCAGGCAGGTCCTATTTAAGTGATTTCTTGATGGAGAACAGGTGTGACAGTAATCAGGCCTGGGTGTGGCTAGAGAAATTGAACTTAGCTTGAGTTAAAACAAGTGGCACAATTTGGCCATTTGGAGAGGTTTGAATAGACACTGGTGACACCACAAGTAAAAATCCAATAACACTGTCGTGCCTTGAGGTCTGAAGGTTCTTGCAGTTGTGGTTGACATGATGTAGAATTAATGTAATGTAATGCCACATTGCTGCTACAAGCATGTCCCTTTTCCTGTTATTCAAGAATGACATATAATTTTCCAGGAAAAAAAAACAGCTTTGAGCCATTTCTGAACTGATGCAGTTTAGACTGTGTTTTAGTCACTCGTGTCTCATGTATTTTTCAGAAACCAAAAGATGTCAGCTTTTATATGATGTGTCACAAAGCAATTCGGCCTGACAGTTCATCTGTTAGAAGCTTTTCCATTTCAGTATGCAAAATAGGCAAGGATTACTTAAAAAAGGTAAAAAGTTACGGTAAGAGGTAAAAAAAAAAAAAACCTTTAACTGTAAGAACATCCCGCTTCAGCAATTAGGCGCATAATTATCTCAGTTCACTTTATCTGCAATAAAAGTTGACTGGTTATCATGCTAGGCTTTATAGACATACACAGCAGGTAAAATTGGTATTGACCAAAACATTTTTCTCAGTAAACATATTTCTAATGAGGCTATTGACATTAAATTTTCACAAGCTGGCCACAACAAAAGTAATTACAAAGAAATAAAAATAGTTCTGAAATGAAGTCATGTTTAATGAATCGAATCGAAGCAACATAGTAGAAAAGCAAGCGTTTGTAGCAAGTACCAGAAAAAAATATAGTTGGTAGGCCAGCATCAGAAGACTAGGGCCCTGTCTCAAACCACGCGCTTCAGCACTTCAAACACTATCTTTGAGTGTGTTGTACATTCATGCTGTCATTTAAGCTACAAATTCAGTGCTCTGAAAATACCCGGATGTTGCGGGCTCGAAGGACAAAAACGCAGTGCAAAACGAAGCACGCTTCTCGGACTAAATGGACGCCATCTTGCTGATGTAGCAGAAGAGGCAGGACTTTTGAACTGTTTTCAGAGCTAAATAATGACCGAGTACGAAGTGGTGGTAAAGCTGCACGCTTTATAGGCGCCAGGTTTTTAGGAAATTTTTAGATTTAAAAGTGTGCTTGGAGGTGGTGAGAGATAGATCATAAGTAAATGAGAAAATTTAGCTAAAGTTTGGGGGAGTAAATTTTGTTTGATATTGTGTGTATAGGTAGCGGCATATTGGATTGTGTTTAGTAAGATTTTGAAATTTTTACAGGAAAAAAAATTTCTGTCTAGCTTAAATAAAGAAACGGGAGTTTGCTGGAGTTCTTTGCTAATTTTTGTTAGCAGGTCTAGAAAGATTGATCACGGTGATTTTTCTGCCTTCCCTCCCTAGAATAAATGAAGAAGGGGGTTTGTTTATTTTTACAGGTAAAATTTATTTTTTTTTCCCCCTTTTTTGTTTTAGATTATAATTTGTATCCTGCTGACCCCTGATCCATCATCGCATGATGGGGTTTGGGGGTGGGGTGTGGTGCTGGGAGATATTTGTGATGAGGTTCAGAACCAAAGACAGAAAATACATGACGGATGTGGTCTGGCCGCGATTCCCACAGGCTCGTGGTGTGGTGTTTGTCATTATGGGTCACTCCCCTCAACACCAGCGATATCTCCTTTTTGTTCCCTCTGCCCACATCCCCTTTCCCATCACGCGGCAGACTTTCACCGTCATCGGGGTGCTGACAGTTTGTGCGGCGCGAGGCGGCAGGCGCGCTGCGCGAGTCTCGTTGACGAGGGCTGTCTTGTGAGAGATAGGCAGCACCTGCTGCACTGTAAGGCCTCTGGGCGTTTGTTTTTGATTTAAGTGCGATTTGTCTCTCACTCTTTCCACACGCTGCTGCTTTCGTCTTTTTCTCTCCGCGCTCTGCAGCGGGAGACAGCGGGTGTCGGGTTTCAAACCTTTATTTCTTTGATTTTTATATAACACACAAAAATGGGTAGAACTAAGGTGTTGTTGGCGATGTAGTAAAACAAGAGTAGAGTAAAAGCTGTAGATTTAAAGATAAGGTCTGTTATATTCAGTAAGCGCCTGTCGCAATATTGCGACTTTGGCGCCTAGAGGGTTAAGTAGTGTTTATGAAATTATTCAGATATATTTACTAATGTATATGTAGCATGCAACCAACCTGTTCCATCACTCCCTGATGACAGTTATGATCTGGTCATGTGTTTGAGGCCGTGGTTGTACCGGCCCAGTAGAGTTAGCTTATATTAGCGGGCAATGCTAGTCCGCCACTTCCTGTAAGTACTATTCGGGTCAAGATTTAGCGACAATAGTGTGCACTACAGACAAAGTACACATTGTGCACTACGCACTGAATTTCAGTGCACTCGGGCAAGTACGCAGTTTGAGACACGGCCCTAGGTGTTCATCTGTTTTACAAGTGGGAGGTGCAAGTGACCCAGTGAAGCACACTTGTGTAGCTGGTGCCTCATTATTCACAGTGAAAAAATATCCACAATACTTACAGTCTAAGTAGGTTGCAGGTTGGTACAGTATATCACAATTCGTTTAACGGTACTATCCAGCATTTAAAAAGAAACGGTACTTTAAAAAAAAAAAAACGCAGCTAAATTGGTAAATTGGAGCCTGTCTCTTTAAGAGCAGCGAGGCAGAGTGAGTGTGACGTAGTCAATGATGCGGCTCTAGTGAAGCACCTTCACTGAGGAGGAGGAGGAGACGTCAGGTAGAGCAGGCTGTTCATGGCGAGTGGACGCTGCCGCGGATACCTGAAGTTTGAAGTGTTGCCTCCATTTGCAAGACGGACTTTGTAGCATCGCTTTCACTGCGGTGCTTCAGTGTTCAACGGCTCGCCTTCATTCGCTTTGAATCCGTAATACTTCAAACTGTACTTTGAGCCCCTACTTTATCAATAGGGGCTTTTCCAAAGCCGTCATCTTTTTTTTTTCCTCTAAAGGAAAACTACGCAGACTTAGTGACTTTAGTCAGGAACAACTGGTGCTGATGTTGTTCAGTTATGTCAAAGTAAAAAGCACAAAACCTTAGCCCAGTAGAAACCTACAGAAGCCTACATCGACACATAAACGGTTAATAAGTACATTTTTAATTTTCTTAAAGTTATTACAGCCTTAAAATGTTTAAAAATGGTGACAGAGATGAACTGACTGATATGTTAATTATTATATATATATTATAATTATTAATACAACTTCACTGATGTTATAATGAAGTCAGTCACAAAACATGATTTTATAGACATTACCTCATACCCATTTACTGTTTCATATAATAAACTATTGAGACACATTAAATAAATTAACATTTTGAAACACATTTAAAAAATATTCCAAAAGCCTTACAATATGTAATTCATTTAGATAGTTTTACAATTTATGTTTCTAATTATGTCCATATAATATTTCATGTATAGAATGATTTTGATTTTAATTTGGCATTGCTTTATATTACTGGTTCTCTGTGTTTTAAATTGAAGATTTTACTACTTTATTTGATTATTTTAATATAAAGACTTCAAGAACAATAACACAAATAAAAGAAATATTTAGTTTGGTTTACCTTTTTAAAAAGTATCGAAAAGTACCGAAAAGTATCGAAATACAAAATGGTATCGGTATCGAAACAGAAAATTGGTATCGCGACAACCCTAGTCTACAGACAGTTTTGTAAGTTTTATTTCCTACAAATAAACAAGAATTTCATCATAATGTGGCCATTTAGCATCATGGAAGTGAAGACCAACTGATAATCACGAGAAAAGCTCTGCTTTTTATTACACAGAAACATGAACCCCTGGCTTCTATATCTTTTTTTTATTATTTTGTATCTGCTTTGGTCCATTTTCCTACAATGTGTGTTTTACTTTTCCTTGCTTACTGGTGAGCTGCGCAGGCGCAGCCTTGACATCCTTGGTGACAGTTGGAAGACGTCTTTGTGGTGGGTTTATATGCTGTTTTGTTTATTCAGACGCGGGCAACACGACGAGGCCCAGCAGGGGGCCTTTCATTGGTGCTGGTACTTCATGTCGGTTTGCTGTACAACAGATTTAAGGCAGAGGAAGTGATGAATGGGTTCACATACAAAGACACGCATCCCCCAGAAGGTCAGATGCTGCAGACCTTTGAGCGTTGAGTGCATCTTCAGCTGCCCTGACGACCAATCTTTTAATGCACATCAACAGCAGGGCGGCCGTATTCCGGTAGGAAAGCTGTGTGCCCTCACACCCACTCCCAGCCTCATTATGTCCACCAAAATCAATAGAAATGTAAATAAGTTCATGCATTTAGGGATCTTTGTTTGGAGCACTCATGCTGAAGAGTCCTGACAAGTGCTGGTCCATTGTTTCCCTTTTCTCACCTCCCCGCTTCCTGTCTTTCTGTGTGCACTGAGGGCCAGTTCAGATGCGCAGGCGTGTCTGCTTATGAAAGGGAGCTTGTGTTTTCCCATATGGAGATTAGATGCTGCTTGTGTACGTGCATGGGACTGTTTCTGTGCACTCCAGCTCCCATGAGTCCTGATGATAATGACAAAAACAAATAGAAAACAGTAATGGCTCAGAGTGCTGCAGCGGTGCCCGTTTAGCCTTGCAAACACGTGTCACCAGTCACAGATAAACACAAGAGTTTGGATCTATCCTCTCTTCGTTAACTTATGAAGATCATTTCTCCTACATTTTACTATGCCTGTCTTTTTATCACAATTTGGCTGCTGACAAACCGACATGTAGTATAATTCTGTAATTAGACTGGTGACCAGTCATAGATCACTAATTGAACAGGTTGAATCACTAAACATCAGGAATCTGAATTTTAATTCAGAGCAATTTAGCCTTCTATAATGGAAAGTGCAAAATAAATGGATAAATAAAAAAAGGTAATATGAGGGGATTTCATAACTAAAAGCACGAAGCAATCAGATGAAATCACGGCAGTTAGCAGTTTGGCAGGCGTATAGCGTCCAAAGCTTTTTGCTGTAATAGCTCGAGCTATTATGAGCATTAGCCCAGTTCCATCACAAATTCAGTACTTTGTGTTGAGATGGGTCAGAAATAAAAACACACACACACAAATGCATGTACAGTGTCAGGTCCGGCTGCTGCTGCAGTGATGCTGGGAGTGTTTGTAGGTTGACTATTGAGGAAAGGCAAGAGGGCAAAAGGGACGTGCTGGCATAATACATTTACTAATAACTGTTTATTATTGTTGGTTCCCCAGGGGGAAGCACTTTATGGAAATGACTGGATATGAAGGGCAGAGGTGCGAGAAGGCCACTGGGAAAATTAGCTTTTTAGATTCCCCCACAATGTCCTACCAGTTTCATACCTTGTCTGCCTGTGGTGTGTCACCCTGAGAGCTCGGATCACATGCATCTGTTTGTTTGTGCTCAATGCTGATGCACAAAATGAAGGTGGATTTAAAAAAAATAATAACCTGAATTTAATTGAGGCATATCTGTTTCTAAATGCTTCCTGGTAGACGTTTTTCACACTGAACCAGTGCGCATATCTCCAGTTCACACTTTAGAAGACAATGTACTCTGCACAAAACACTAATTAACACAGATATGCAACGCTCATCTCCACCGTCTCATACTTCGGCAAGGTGTGATCTTGCACTTATTTGCATACATTAATTAAATGCATTCCTACTAATAACAAACAACTCCGCTGCATTAATGAATTCACTATTATAAAGCAAAAAAACATATCTTTAAAGTCAGAGTACCTAAACCGACTGAGACTGCATATTTTTAACACCAGCATGACCCAGCAGGCGTTCTCAACACAAGATGCAGCAGCATTATTTATGCAGATAGAGACAGTTAACCTCATATAAAAGATGTGTTTTTTTTAGTTTGAGTTCCCTCTGTATTCTACTGAATGTCTCACTCGGAGCTGTTGGGAATTAAAGGTTGACTAGTATGACGCGATTAAAACCCAGGCTCACATTTACCCAGTATTTACCCAGTATATGCTTACGTGGAGGCATCAAGCACAGCAGCATGACTCATTTGGAAGGAAAATGTACATCTGTGAGCATTCGGCACATTAGTGACACAATGGTTAGCCTCGCCTCTTCTTAGCATAAAGATTCCAGGTTCTTTTTCGGTGGAGGTTGCATGTTCCTTGTTCTTGCACAGTCTTTCTCCGAAGTCTTCTTCCAGTGCAATTAGACACATGCTGGCTTAAAGGCGTTATAGAGGATGTTTCTTTCAACATTTTCTGCAATATTTAGTAAAATTGGATTCACTACCCCATACACTATGTTTAATTAAAAGCTTTAAAGGGGAAGTTCATCTTTTTCAACCTGGACCAATTTTCTAGCATTAATCGGTTCATTTTCCTCACCCAGACAGTTTTGGTGTAACTTGAATTCCTTCAGGAGATATTTAGATCCACTCCAGATCAGCATAGGTTCAATATAATGGAAGTGATGGGGGCAACCTAGCGCAGCCTCTAAATAAGGCATTATATATATTTTTTATTTTATTTTTTATTTAACCTTTATTTATCCAGGAAAAGTCCCACTGAGATTAAAAACCACTTTTACAAGGAAATCCTGGCCAGAAACTCCTTTTTGTTACAAAACATGAGTTGGACCCCCTGTGAGCTCCAAGCGGCTTTGAGTTGCTTATTTGTGGTGATCGGTTCTCATTGACAGACATTTACTTGCTATGTTGTTGCATAACAGTGACGTTGTCAAAGCTGCCGCAATAAAAATGTCTGTAAATAAGGACGGATCACCACAAATGAACAACTCAAAGCCGCTTTGAGCTCACAGGGGGGTCCGACTAATGTTTGGTAACAAAACATTGGTGAAATGAAGGAGTTTGTGGCAGATAATGCCTTAGTTAGAGGCTGCGCAAGGTTGTCCACACCACTTCCATTATATTGGACATCTGCAGATCTGGAGTGGATCTAAATATCTCCTGAAGGAATTCAAGTTACACCAAAACTGTTCATGCTACGAAATAGGTCCAGGTTGAAAAAAAATGAATTTCCTTTTTAAATATTTGAATGTTATCATACATCAGCTGTGAAATGGGGCTGGAAAAACATCCAATCATCTCGGCATTCCTTAACTATCATTTGTCTATTGGCTCGTCAATCACTTTTAACACTGTAGTAAGAGTGATTGACGGTCAGTTCAACTAGTAATAGGCGAGACTGATCAACGAGAGTGATTGTGGTGAGAGTAATACTGCGTCCCGGAAGCTGCATGCACTCGTCTGACATTTACAGCAGGTCACTAACATCATTCTGCTAGCAGTTAGCAACATTCAGAGAACGACATCTGTTTTACTGCATTTGTAACATGATGGAGAATCTGTAGCTGCTGTCTGCTAAACACCAGAGTGGCTCGTGAATGTTGTTCTGTGGCCGGAGGAGGGAGCTGGGAATCTTGCAGGTTGGTCAAGCACATTTAAAAACTCGCTAGGAGTCTCTGATTTCTGAAATTCTGAAACATCTTCTATAGCGCCTTTAATATGTGTTGTTATACTGGTTGTAGATAAGCCTTTGAGCATGCATGTTTTTGTTTTGTTTTGTTTTTGTTTTGTTTAGTCTCTGTGTGCATTCATCCCAGGATTTTCCAGGAGATTCTGTACGATTAGGTGGGAGGAGTGCAGACAAATGTTGCACCTCCCTTTGGTTTGGTTTGCTGAAGCTAACCAACCTGCCTGGAGTTGTTAGTACAGCTGCTCACTGGGGCAGTGCTCCCCAAAATGGACCAAAGCTGGAGAAAGAAAAAAAACCCAGCTCACCTCCCAAAGCTGCATCTTTATAAACCACGATTTGTCAAACCATGACCAGAATGGAAAAGTAATAATATAACGCCCAGCAACATGAAATCCAAGCCCCGCAGATCAGCTCAGACCAGCCATGAAGCAGCTGGAGGGACAATGGACACCTTTCAGTCAAGGAAGGTATAATCCATGAATGTTTCTCTAGAGTAAGATATTCAGGAGTCAAATGTAAGGCAGTCTGTCCAACAGCAAAAGGTTTGGCCTATATCTGGTCTACAAGAGGAACTGACCTCAATGTGAGACCACCGGATCTTAGTTTAACTGAAGTGCTGTGGCAGGACCTGAAGAGAACTGTAAATCAGCAAATCCCTGCAGAGTAGAGAAAGGTGGACTCAAATTCCTGCACAAGGATGAGAAAGATAACATCATACATGCAGAAGATGATTACTTCAAGTTACTGCTGGTTCTTTCAGCTGTCTGATTATAAAATCTCATTTGAAAAAACTTAAAACTGAAGGAAAGTCTTCGACACAGAACATAAATATTTCTCCTCTGAATTAAATCTTCAGGTTGGGTTTCTTGTCTTTTACAAAACAGCTTCACTAGAATTAGTTAGTGAAACTCTGCCATCAAACACTGAACAAGTCTCAGTATAGATTAAGGGTCAATGTTAGTTTGAGAAGAAAAAAATCACTTCAAAAATCTTAAAAAGCAACTGACTTGTTCAATAAAACATTGCAAGTTATGGATTTGGTGCTTAAAAACACCCGTCAGGACCCTCGCATGATCTTATATGAAATGAAGCTGCTGTAGCAGGATTGTAGACAGAAACATTTGTCAAGCGCAATCGTTTTGCATGTGGGCTCTGCCTGTGTGTACTTAGTAATGACATGGCTTGGCGAGTCGGACCTCTCCAGAGGATGCAGGAGTCCAAACCCTGCTGGTTTTGGCCAACAGACGTGCTTTGTCTGGTGTGTTTGGGCTCTGCTCTTCAGCTGGTGCTGTTCTGTGGTCAGGAGGAGACACCATGAAAAATGAGCCAGCTATGATCCAATCTGGACCTAGCTAGACCACGCTACGATGAACACGCAGACACATGGTTAAATGGATTACAACTGTCCATACCAGACATAAAGAGATGGAGATACAGATGTGGATAAACACCTGGATGGCCTTTTACACCAAAGCTACACTGGACACGCTAGTAGAAGTTGGGACACAATCATTACTTAAAAGGACTTGGACCTTCTTTTTCAGACTTTTCTAACATTGAAAAACTTTTCCAGGGATCCTTGAGGTGTTTAAGACGAGGCACAAGAGATAAAAACCCTGTTTCTTCATCTCATTGTCAATTGTGAGATTTTTTTCCCCTTCTTTAAAGTGCTGATGTCACATTTTTGACATTTTTTGACATGTTCTATAGACCAAAACATCCTTTATGATGATCTATGTAACAGAAAGAAGCACAGCTGCATAGATGAGTTATTAGAAAACATCGCTGGTTTTCTGAACAGACTGTGGCGCTGTGAGCCGAAACCGGATATGACCTCTGCAAGAGCCTCTTCTTCGCTGCTTATTTAACATTGAAGTGGCTTCATTGCGGTTTTAAGTTCCTTTTCCAGTTTTACAGACAAACAGTAATGACTCAGCCTTCAAATTGCGTTGACAGTTAATGTTTAAAAGCTTGTAAGTGCTGTGTTAGTTTATTTAGGTTTCCTACGGATTAGGAATTTCATTTTGAAGAGGATAAGGAAGCAGATCGGAGTCTCACCGGGAAGCAGGCAGCAACCGGACCTCTCTGCTCATCTAGAGCATCTGTTTACTGAAACTTCAGGAACCAGCATGTTGAGACTCTGACACAATGAAACTGCGATCATCTCCTCGGAAATCGTCTTTTTCAACCATCATTGCTTTATCACATTGGTCATACAGCTGCTGTATGGACAGACAGCTGCGGCTCGGTTATATGAGGATGTCTCCTTCATCAAATCTCCTCCAGCTGCTTCCAAACATTCATCCTTCTCTCCATCCTCATCCTTATAAACGGGAACTATTTAAAACTCCACTGGAACCATGGAAGTTATCTTCTCATTTTTTAAAGGCTAATTAAAGGCTAATTATTTACCGCAGCTAGCTTGCGGCTGCCGTTAGCTGCGAGCTACCACAGGGGCGAGTGCCTCGTTTCTGTCACTCCTGGATTTACTGAATGTCAAACCGCTGCAAATCATTGAGTTGTGGGTCTGCTTTATGTTGTTCCGGGTCACTCCTTACAGTTCTGGTTCTCTCGGTGTGGTCTTGCAGGCTTTTAGCTGAGCCAGTGGAGCTGAGACTGGGAGACAGACTGTAGGCAGTTGGCTACAGTTCTACTCCGGCTCTAGCTTGTAAATGTGATTTCCCCGAATTCCTCAGCATTATCACACTTTTCTGAACTGGCTGATGATCCACCACACAAACCAGTAGCTGTTTCGGAGCATCTTTCATGTTTTCCACGGCTTAGATTATACATGTAACTCAATGGGCGAACCGCAACTCTGTACAGTCGCTGACAACACAGCTTGGCGGCTCGTTTCGCGACTGAAAAGCTATTAGCATTTAGCCGAGCCTCCTAAACATCGGATATTACGTAAATACACGTCTGATTAACCTCTAACTGCACAGAACTACTGATTTTGTCTTGGTGCGTTGTTGTATGGCAAAGTTACTTGAAGTTAAGGTCGTGTCATCAACACTTTAACATGTCTTCTTCCAGACTAAAGATGTAATTCTCTCAGGAGATCTGCCAGTAGTAGATGTATGAACATGTTTGATGGAGTTTGAGTTCAGATGAAGCTTCTACACATGCTAGGTTGCACATTTGTCAGTTTTCATGTTTTACAAATGTTGTTTTCACTCATTTGAGTAAGGGATAATGCCCGGCGAGGTGTCCATTATCAGAAATTAATGGACGATGTGGAGGCATGAACCATCTGATGCAAAGTCCATTAATTTCTAATAATAGACAAGCTCGTAGGGCGTTATCCCGCTTATACCATGGTCACTGACAAAAGAAATGAATGTTAAACAAATTATTAATAATATGTTACAGTTATTTGTACTGTTAAAATAGTAGGTTCTGTTGCCATGGTTACCAACTAGTGCTTGCATTGATTCAGAACAATCGGTGACCATGCATGGTCTGACAATTATACCATGGTATAATTGGATATAATGTCTATAAATAGTGTTTTAGTACAAAGCTGTATTGTATCTGTACGGTGGCATCTCTATACTCATCGAATCTGTGTTTTGTTGGGCTAGTGTCAAAGTATCGACTTCAGGGTATTGATATGGCCATCTCTAAGCAGTAGCAGCAACCTCATGGAGCGCCTGGCAACAACAACCAGGGGACGGCGACAGAACTGGCTCACAAAAGAGAATCTGCACCATCTCCAGAGACTTGAACTGAGTAATGTCAATTAATCATTTTAAATCATTTCATTTACATGTTCTCATGTAAATGAGTTGGAGCAGAACATTTATTTATACATAGGACAAAAAACACTTCACATTTTTACATTCAAACACAGAGTTATTCATTTTATGTGTAAAAAGTTAGGATGTAAATGACCTGGCATTATTGGATAAAAGTTTGAAAATAAATTCATGTTTGTTGTACATGATGTACATGGAAGAGGATTAGGGCCACTAGAAAAAAAAAAAAAAGAATTCTGAGAAAAAGTCAGAATTCTGACTTTTCTCAGAATTCTGAGATTAAAGTCAGAATTCTGAGAAAAAAAAGTCAGAATTTGACTTTTTCGGAAATTGAAAAAAAAAATCCGGAAATTTTTTTTTCCCTACTGTTCTGGAAAAAAGTCAGAATTCTGACTTTTTCTCAGAATTTGACTTTTTTCTCAGAATTCTGAGATTAAAGTCAGAATTCTGAGAAAAAAGTCAGAATTCTGACTTTTTGGAAATTGAAAAAATAAAAATCCTGAATTTTTTTTTTTTTTTTTACTGTTCTGGAAAAAAGTCAGAATTCTGAGATTAAAGTCAGAATTCTGACTTTTTTCTCAGAATTCTAAGATTAAAGTCAGAATTCTGAGAAAAAAGTCAGAATTCTGACTTTTTCGTAAATTGAAAAAAAAAAAATCCTGAATATTTTTTTTTTTTTTTTTTACTGTTCTGGAAAAAAGTCAGAATTCTGAGATTAAAGTCAGAATTCTGACTTTTTTCTCAGAATTCTTTTTTTTTTTTTTTCTAGTGGCCCTAATCCTCTTCCGTAGATGGGGACTGGAGGTACTGGGGGAAATGTGGTCTTCAGGTTATCTTTCTTTTTTTCCAATTTTTCCAATTTTTGATAAAAGATTTCTGCTTGAATCTTTTATCAAACACTGATGGACAACAATATTAACTTTGCTTATAATCTGCCAAAGTGATATTTCTGGGGTATTTTCGACAGATATGTCATTTGCTTTCCACTATAACCCAATAAATACTTCCTGTCTGTCACGTTAATGTGTGCTTGGCTGACCTTATTGGGTATTCTTAAAATGAAACTAGGTTGATGATCCAGTGGTGGGAAGGACAAAAACAAAGAGGTTAATTCCAGGAAGAAGCATGAAGACATATCTCAACCTAAGAGAGAAATGGTGAGCCAAGCAGGCACGCAGACAGCCGGCCTGAACTGTAATTAATGAACAAGTTTCTCATGATTAACTTTTATTAAGCGATACTCCTGAGTCCTCCTAGCCAGCAGGTAATAGGAGACTCCTGGAGAGTGGAAGAGAGAGATGGAGCAAGGGAAGGACGAAGGAGGGAGACACTCGACCCCATTATATCTCCGCAGCCGCTCATAAAAACAGCATCCCGTAAACTCATAAAATCCTTTCCCGCTGTAACTGGGCCCTCAAGCTGTGGCCTGCAGAATTAGAAGGGCACACATCAGGTCCCAAAGGAAGCCCAGTCCACTATACAATTAATGCATCTGTACTTTCAAACGGGGGTTCTTGGTTTTTTGCTTCCATGAATAAAGTATGAGCTAGTGCTGTACCTTCACACTGTTTCTGAGTGTGTAACCTAAAACCAACCTTAGGTCAGGGTCAAAAACAAAAATAGTGGTACTGTTTATGGCTCGCATCATGATGCACAAAACAAAGTTAACCTTGACATTTTCCAACTCACTCTACAAGTAGTTTTCATACCTTACACTTGTCTTTCCATAGTGGGATTTCGTGGCTATGTATATATATTAGAGATGTACCGGTCAGGTTTTTTTGCCCCCGATTCTGAGTCCGAGTCATTTGAGTTTGAGGATCAGCCAATACTGAGTTCTAATCCGATACTTCTATAGTAAAATAAAAATTGATGAGAAAAAGGCAGATAGTGTTTAAGTCTTTTATTACTTATTTGTAATTTTTCAAAGTCAACTAGTCAGGCCAATCAAAATCGATTAATTGATTAGATGTGACTTCATCATGACATTGTCAATAATAAAACAAGAAATGCTTTTATCCCCAAAGGGAAATATTAAACATGTGTGAGAGATCTTATTTATATACAGTAAGTGTGACAAACATGCAAAACAATAAGAAATCAGGAAGGGGATAAACACTTTTTCACACTATTTAACAGCTATATATTGTATAATGTTTTCTATTGTTATTTTAAAATCTTAAAATGAGCTCCTTTTTTTGGGATCAGCATAAATTGTTTGTAAAGGAGATGTTACTATGTTCTACCCCTGGAACAAATGGAGATATGAACCAGCAGTGTCTGTTTTTACTGAAAAGCATCATATCTGAATATAACTTCAGATGTCTCCACTTCGTCCGTGTAAAACAAAACTCTCCCAGGCGGTCGGGCTTTGTGGAATATACAAGGAATTACATCAAATCAAAACAGGGCTCACATTTCCAAATATAATAAACAGAAATCCAAGCTGCTAACACCTAGCAAGGGCTGGCTCAGCCATCTCAATCACATGGCCAAAGCCAGTCTGCTCCTGCTTCACGAGGTGATGCCTCCACTTCATAAAGGAGCATTAGCTGCAGGGGCTCACATCACAATCCCTGCCGCTTTAAGACTCCGTGTCTCTTAGCATACCTGCTAGCATATGTTATTAAAATGGCACCTGCTTCGTGCCATCCCGTCAGAGGGTCACATGACAGATATTATCTATTAGCTGCTTTGTGATTTTGGAGAGAGAAGGCTGCTGAGTGTAAGGTCATAAAAACAAAGGCAGTAGTGAAAAATGTAGAGGCCAACAAGTCAGTGGAGCAATCAAGCATCGGTTTGAAAGCTGCACTCTTATATCTAGCTGATAATCTTTTGTCAATCACATTGTTCCAAGCATATCATCCATTTGATTTACTTTCCTCTTTTCTCCCAGACGTTACTGCGACGTTTTGCATATGCATTCTGCACACAATCAATCCCCTCATGTCTCACAGCGCTACTACAGAAATGAAAAGAGAAAGAAGCCTCATCTTGCTGGAGTGTTTATAAATGTGTGAGAGATGTGGGTGCAGAGTGCAGGTAAAGAGAAAACTTCAGGAGTGAGGGTGTGTTCGTGTTTGCAGTAACATGGCAGGCTTTGTGTGTGAGGAGATCACGTCTGCAGCCAATGACAGAAAGAAGATACATGACTGTTTGCCAACATCAAGTTCGGAAAGTACACATGTAGAAAGGGTGTATGTGCTTGTTTACTGCATTACAGTAAGTGTGTGTCCTGTGCTCCATGCAGATATTGTTGCACAGGAACACAAAGGCACAGGACAGAGAGAAGCTATCGCTAAACAGATGCTGAATAAAAACATCGCTCCTGCCAAATATTACACAAATCAAATGCAGTCCCACTTATCTGTGTGTGTATCAGTAAAAAGTACTTTGAATACCATCCTGACTCCGACTATGTCTGGCATCGCAAGTTAACCTCTAGTTTATGAATACAATCAGGGACTCGGCCACTGTTATTGCTACCTGGCAGACTTTGACAATAGCTCTGAATTTACGCCCATACATGTCAGGGTATCCGTGTATGAAGTGAGGACACACAATAGCGCCGGCGGCTCGCTGATGTATCAGCTTCCAGCTTTGCTCGGGTCCGGCTGACACCTCTGGAAATTGAAAACGGCAAGGGCCTTGTTCGTCGACAAATGGTCCTGCCGCGCAGGATGCACGCAAACACACACACGCGCGCGCTCAGGCATTTCCCATTCATAGAATATATATTCCCATACAGCCCCCACACCAAAGATATTTTAGAACATGAATGAAATCTAAATGAAATCTTAACATACAAGAGCGGCTCTGTGCATCCCTCATGTCTGGTGTGGAATGCACACGCTCAGAGGAAAGTTGGCAGTGGGGCAGCCTCGGTAATGGAGGACCTGTTTGCAATGCAACATGGGTTTAATGTGAGCAACTGTAGACGATGGATCCATGAACATCTTCTTTTTGTCCCTCGCTGTGTTACGAGTACACCTGCTTGGGGAAGGACACCACATCACTGACTGCGCGTGAAGCAGCAAACTGGTTTAAAACACACTTTTTCAGCTTTGATTGATGCTTGCTGTAATTACAGTGTGGGTGAGGTGGGGCACCGTCGATGGCTGGAACCCTGAAACGCATCCTTTTCACGTCCCATACGTCCTCCAACCTCTTTATATGTAACTGTCTCATTAGCAGCGTTATTAAAATCAATTTGCTGTTGCTGTAATAAAATCAATGGAGAAAGCCTTCAGCCCTTATTCAAATAACGCTACATGTATTAGTGTCACAAGAGTTCCAGTCTGACATGTCAGAGCAGTTCCAGCTTATTGCTTATTGCCTAAGCCATTAATTGATTTTTTTTCATCCACATCCTATAATTTAATATGTCCACTGTATGTCAGGACATTCACTGAACAAACAGGATCTGCGAGTATATAAAAGAATAAAATAAATAAATAAAAGCCGGCAATTCAGCACATTAAGTCAGACAACTTAATTTCAGCAGTGCAAATTTGCTCTCTTTTTCTATTGTTTCAACTAAGTGGTTTCAAATGTGGCTGTGACTGTTTCCACTTATGTGCTCTTAAAAGGCATGACTCATCTAAAATACCTCGGTGAGAGCACTTAGGGAGAAAACAACTTTTAAATGTGTTAATATGTGTAATTCAGTGCAAAAAAATTGACTTCACATCATATCTAGTGATTAGTGTCAGTGTGTCCTCAGTGAAAGGGATGCGGTGGAGAGTACCTTCTCAACAATTTGTTGAGATCCAGAGTCCTCAGACCTTTTGGAGATTTTTGATAGGTTTTTCAGCATGGAATGTTTTTGTTTATGTCCCAACTTAATTAGATCTTTTTACAACAATGACAGTGGGAAAAAGACTATTGAACATGTCAACATTTTTCTCAGAAAATATATTGCTAGTAGAGCTATTAACACAAAATTTTCACCAGATGTTGGTAATAACCCAAGTAATGCACACATACAAAGAAATCCTAACATTTATGCCCATAAAAAAAAAAGGGGAAAAGAAGAAAAAGAAAAAAGAGGAAAGGGACGACCAGAGGGGGGGGGGGGGAAAAGGGGAAAACGGAGGGAGGAGGGGACCGGGGGGGGGAGAAGGGGGAAAAACAGGAGGGAAAAAACAGGGGGGGGGGGAGAGACAAAGACAAAAAAAAGGGCTAAAGCTATGTTTAATATAGTGAAATGACACAGGGAATAAGTATTGAACATGCTTACTGAAATGTATTTAATACTTAGTGCAAAAACCTTTGTTGGTGGTTCCAGCCTCCAGACGCCTCCTGTATGTAGAAACCAGTGGAATATGTTGCTCAGGTGGGATTTTGGTCCATTCTTCCACAAACTCCCCTTCAAATCTTAAAGGTTCCGAGTCTCTTCCGTCAACTCGGATCTTCAGTTCTTTCCAAAGGTTTTCAATTGGATTAAATTGACTGGTTCTTCTTCTTAAAGCAGGTGAGCGTTTCTTGGCTGTGTGGTGGGATGGTCGTCTTGCTGAAAGATCCAGTCTCTTTTCATCTTCAGCAGCTGCAGATGCAGCAGATTCTGGTCCAGAATGTCTCTCTACTTTTCTACATTCATTCTTGCTTCAATGATATGAAGTCTGCCAGTACCACATGCTGAAAAACAGCCCCCACCATGATGCTCCCACCTCCAAACTTCACTGTTGCTATGAAAATAGAAATAGAGTCTTGCGTGGTGTGCGTGGATGAAGGCCATGGCGGGTGAGTGCGTTCCTTCTTGTTTTCTCTGAAACAACTGTAGCTGCTGGTTCCAGGTCTTTCTGAAGCTCTCCACGAGTGGTCCTGGGCTGTTGGAGAACCTTTCTGATGATTGTTCTGACTCCTCTGTCTGAAATCTTGTGAGGAGCACCTGGCCGTGGCCGCTTTATGACCATGCCGTGTTCTTTCCACTTCCGGATGATGGTCCCAATGGTGCTCACTGGAACTTTCACAAGTTTACAAATGCACCTGGAACCAATGCCTTCAGTGTGTTTGCAATGATAAGGTTGCATAGGTCTTTAGACAGCTCTTTGCTTTTACCCATCATGGAATCCTTCACTATATTACACATACAGTAACTTCATTTTTGGGCATAAACGTTAGGATTTCTGTGTATGTGTGCATTACTTAGGTTGTTGCCGAGATCTGGTGAAAATTTCATGTCAATAGCTCTACTAGAAATATATTTTCTGAGAAAAACATTACGTGTTCAATGCTCCCCCCCCCCTGTATTACAAAACATTATTACTTCAGGACATAAACCAGCTCTTACCCTGTTTTTAACATTTCATTTGTTTAAAGGTCCAGGAAAAATCTGATATTTGGACTGACTACTGAAATAGCAAAGGCAGAGAATAAACTAGCCTGGATCATTGAACACTTAGGCTTTATTTCAACAAACGTCTACAATGTCACCAGATTTATTTCCATCCAATGTTGCACTCATTTTTCACCAAGAGCAAAACCTTTTCCAACACACCCCAAAGATTCTCAATAGGGTCAAGGTCTGGACTCTGGTGGCCAGTCTGTGTGAAAATGATGTCATGTGCCCTGAACCAGTCTCTCATAGTCTGAGCCCCATCAATCCTGCTGTTGTCATCTTGGAATATGGGCGAGCCATCAGGGAAGAGAGAGACCTGTAATTCAGGATCTTGGTGTAGTCAGCTGACCTCACTCTTTACATCTTCACATAACGTCTAGACCTGAATCTAGACCTGAACCTGGACCTAAAACTAGATCCAGCAGCCCCAGATCACAGGCTGCCCCCACAGGCTTGTGCAGCAGGTGTGATGGCTGCATCAGTCTTGAACAGAACTGGACTCATCAGACCACTTGACCTTTTTCTATTGCTCCAGAGTTTCCTCTTTATTCTCTTCAGCAAACTGAAGCTTTTTTCCTACATTTGGCTTCTCTGATTAGTGGTTTTGTCATGGCTAAACTTCCAGACTCGCAGACAAGTGCAGGTCTGCTGAAACTCTCATCAGTTTTAAATCAAGGTTAAAATGTTTGATTTGTTGCTGCTTGCTCAAAACAACTTCTATTTATTTTTATTTCTTGCGTTTTAACCTATTTTAGCTTTCTCTGTCCTTACTTGATTTCTTTTATTTATTTTTCAAGTTTGTTTTTATTTAATTTTATGCTTATCCCACCCCACACTATAATGCTTTTAATGTTTTAAGTAGAGTGATTTAAATGGTCTTGTCCATAAAATGTGTTATGCAATAAACTTGCCTTGCCTTACACAGCACTTCAGTCCCCGTCCCTTGAGTTCCCTTCACATTGTTCTGGGTGATATGGCCAACAATCAATATGACAATAGATTTATCAGTTCACCTCTGTAATGATAAATGGACGATAACTGGTAACAGCCTGGATGGGGTGGAGTCACGCGACTACAGACAGTACAGCTCAGTGTCTTACAGGAACATGAGTACAGCTTCCTATAAATAGCCAAAAACAACTTTTCTTTTTATAAAAACTAGTGCCCAGTGCAGGTCTAATATCTGGGCCCGAGTACTGGCCCGAAGTGGAGGAGCCCCAACCTGACAGATTTTGACAAGTTTTCAGGCCCGAACCTGAATGAACTTTTTAAAAGTCTTCCCTAAACCATGCTGTTAAGATGCTGACATTAAAACAGGTTAATTTTGGGGGTCGTATTATGCATTATATATATATATATATATATATATATATATATATATATATATATATATAAATAAAGTTAAATATGAATTGATTTAACTTTATGACTGCATTATCCTATTTAATGAGAATTGGTGCATATAGGCACAGTTATACCACACCTCCTAGCTTATCTGAGAACTTTTATGGCATAAGTAGGTATGTTTAGTTTCCTTTCAATATTAACACTAGTTTGTAAAGTAAATCATTTTGGCTGGTGCTGAATTGATTATTTTGTTTTTTTAAATGACTCAGTGATGCAACTGCAAGAGTGCACAGCAATTTGACCTACATATCGCAGAAAGATACAAAAGCCAACATGCTTAAACCGTATCAGTGTGTATTATCAGGATAAGTGTAACAAAAGCTTATCAAAACATTTTCTTCTTTATCTTAATAAAAACAACAACTAGGAGCAGTAGAACTATCAATCTAACAACAAGCAGCTTGTCTTACCTGCATGATAGGGATGTGAGAGAAATAGAGTGGGGATGGGAGAAGGGAAAAGCGGCTGCTGCGTTCAAGTGTTGCTGTTTAAACTGATTAAACAAAAACACCACACATCTCTCTAATTAGCAAGTTTAAAAAAAAATGAAGAGCCAGAGCCCGGGCCCGAGTTAAGGATGTGGTCATTGGCCATTTCTTTTTCAAAAACAATGGTTCCCCAATATCCTCTCAGTTTGTAATAATTTTGATATTTAATAATTGGACAGCTCTGAATCAAGTTTTAACAGTTTCTGCATCTCCTTGATGCATGCCAATAATGTGGCCCCTCCTTAAGATGCTAGCATCTTTTCCACAACCACAGGACTTGTATTTCCATGTTTGTTTAAAGGAGTCATCAGCCGGAAATCCCACTTTTTCATGTTAAACGTGTACTGGAACAGGACCTCAGTTAAAACGTGCCAGAAACTCCGGAGAGTGAAAGTGACTTCGTCTTTGAGTGCGGGCGCTCTCTTCTCACCAGAATCGGCCACAAGCACGCGCTCTCCACAGCCATTTGAATTTCTTTCTCCGAATGACGTGAACTAGAGAGGCTGCGAGCTGCTAAGCTAGCCTCTTTAGCATCACCTGAAAGCAGTGGATTACCTGCCGGAGAGTAACGTTATGACCAGCTTTGTCAGAAAGGACGACGACAACAAGGAGGAGGAAGGAGGAGGGAGGAGGAGGGGGGGGGGGGGGTTGCTGTGCTGAGTTGCCTCGGCAGACATTCATCAGTTTTCAGTGCTTTAACAGGAGGGACAGCTTTACCAGGGAGCAGTGGATTATATTTATTAGTGAGGATGTGCAGTCGGTAAGTGTTGCTGCTTGTGTAACTTATTATCTTTTGTGTCAGAGACCAGTAAACGGTGGTTGATGAGCGGACAAGCTGCTAATGTAGCTACAAAAGCTAACAGTGTTTGGTCAACTTCACGTCAGACGTCCGCTCCTTATATTCATCAGAGTCCAGCCCTTTTACTCCGGGGATCCTCACTATCAACTGCACCGTTGCGTTTTTTTATCATGTTTTTCTCTGTTGGGACATCATTTCCTTCACCTGGTCTGTCCTGATAAAACTTTGTTTTGGCTTTGACGTTTGCCTCGTGAATGCGCTTACAGACATGTCTAATTCTCGTGCATAATCTCGCTACAAACAAAAGTTGGGGATAAAAGGAGGTTAAAATGGGCTCATTAAATTTTCGTCCTACCCAACTATAATTAAAAATTCATTTGAAGATAATTTAAAGCAGAACTCAATAACTTCAGCTCGGGGCTCCCCCTAGCTCCCCCTTTCACTGTTGTAAAGTTCAACCCCCTGCACCCCCACAGCACACAGACGGCTTCTCTACCTGTCTTTCCTCTATTTTGATTCCTGGATATATTTCTAAGCCTTTACTAGCTTGTTGATGCTACTTTGCTGCGTTGGTAGCAGCACCACGTCTCCCTCTGCTCAAAGCAAAGACCTGTCTCTCTTCTGAAACGGGACGTTTTACCCGCGATTTGCGGGTAAATATGCCGTGGATTATATTTTTCTCTGGTGTTGGCGGGTAGCAGGTAAGAATACGAACTTTTATTTACTTTTTGCGGACGTGACAAGTGATTATTGAGCCTGAAGCAGTGATGCGTCACCCGGCGCCAAGGCAGCGCAAGCTACGTGAATCACTCTGGTCCAGCAAAGAGTTGGTTATAGAGCCAGGAGCCGTGTTTAGGTGGTTTGAAGATAAAGAAATGTTTTCTTTGAATTAGCGCTGGTAGTCTGGTTCAAATCAGTGCTGGAAGCAGCTCGGTAGATAGGGGACCTGAGTACCGTACAGCGGTTTCTGTTGTCGCAAGTTCTGCTCGGGTCGGCGCAGGCAAAGTTGCATAGAGCTGCTCACAGGCCAGAGGCCCCGACGGGAGGGGGGGGGAACATTGAATCGCTCCATAAACACTTTGTTTAGCCCCACGGGGATTCCGAAAAGCATTTATTGAGGTAAAAATGTTACTGAGACCCCTTTAAGAAATGAGAAGCAACTCATCACATAAACTGGGGTTAAATAACTTGATGCCATCTGAAAGACATTCGCCCATGCAGTAATTGTCCAATAGGAAGCTGGTACCTATTTGCTTAGTTACAGCTGTGTGAAAACATTTTTGCCTCCTTCCTAATTCCTTACTTTTTTGCATGTTTGTCACACTTAAATGTTTCAGATCATCAAACAAATATAAATGTGGATCAAAGACAGGGCTGGACTGGGACAAAACATCGGCCCGAGCATTTTGAACCGAGACTGGCCCACCAGATATCGATGGAATGACGATGACATCTCTGAATGAAAACAAGTGCTTGTACACTGTCTTGTTTGTACTTGTCTAATGTAGCCTACTTGTCTAATAAACTTAAACCTAAACTTCCTCCCACTATCTAAAGACATGTACATTAGGTAAACAGGTCTCCCTTAAAAAAAGAGACAGCGTGTCTCAATGGGACATACCTGTATAAATAAAGGTTAAATAAAAAGATAAATAAAAACCATCCTCCCAGTCCTGCTATTCTATACAGTAGCCTTTTAAGTTGTCTATGAAGTATGAACAAGGTGACAAAAACAATATAATCAGCAGGATGTTATAATGGCCAAATTATTGTTTCATAAAAACAAACATGAACCAGGTGAAAAAGGTAACCAATGCACTCTATTTATCTTTTATCTTAACTTTTTCAAGTGGAAGTGCAGCCAGCACCATAGGGCTATGCAATTAATCAAAATTTAATCGTGATTATAATTTTTGTGTCAAACAATCTCCAAACTCATATAATCGAGTTGAAACAATTATTTTCTTATTTATTTATTTTTGTATTTTTGCCATTTTTCTTGGCACAATTTCTAAAAGTAATTCTAAGGTTAATCCAAGCAATTGGATTAACATAGCGTGTCATTAACAAAAATGTTAGATTTGG
The DNA here is from genome assembly GCA_023101725.1 of Atherinomorus stipes. Taxonomy (NCBI): domain Eukaryota; kingdom Metazoa; phylum Chordata; class Actinopteri; order Atheriniformes; family Atherinidae; genus Atherinomorus; species Atherinomorus stipes. The sequence continues at coordinate 113,614 of JALJCO010007363.1, forward strand.
AATCTTCTAGCATCACACTAAAGCTCAACAAAGTTTATTTTTGGGATGTTTTTCTAATATATATAAATGAGCATATTTATTTATTTTCTTTAAATATAAAGAAATTGCAGAACAGCTGGATATATCGTTTATTTTGGATATATTTTGGTACACCTGTAAGGTACATATTTGTAGCCTATATTTATTTTCAGCGCTAGAAACCAGAAATGCTAAATAAATGCATCGTGTAACTAGAAAATAATCGTTTGAATAATCGTGATTTCAATATTGGCCAAATTAATCGTGATAATGATTTTTTCCATAATCGGGCAGCCCTACCCCACCATACTCATGGCTAATAGGCCCCTATTACAAGCTTACTCCAAACAGGCTTGATAAACTGGATGTAGCCAGATACCAGCAACCTTAAAATCAGACCAAAAAGATCCTCAAAAGTTAGACAATTGTTGCGATCCAAAAAAAAATCATTAAAAAATGAGAAACAAAGTAATTGAGATCTATCAGTCTGGAAAAGGTTCCAAAGCCATTTCTAAAGCTTTGGGACTCAGAGAACCACAGTGAGAACCATTATCCACAAATGGTGAAAACATGGAACAGTGGTGAACCTTCCCAGGAGGGGCCGACCGACCAAAATGACCCCAAGAGCACAGCGACGACTCATCCAAGAGGTCACAAAAGACCCCAGAACAACATCCAAGAACTGCAGGCCTCACTTGCCTCAGTTAAGGTCAGTGTTCATGACTCCCCCATCAGAAAGAGACTGGGGGGCAAAAATGGCTGCATGGCAGAGTTCCAAGACCAAAACCACTGCTGAGCAAAAAGAACATAAAGGCTCATCTGAGGATGCCAGAAAGCATCTTGATGATCCCCAAGACTTCTGGGAAAATACTCTGTGGACTGATGAGACAAAAGTTGAACTTTTTGGAAGGTGTAGGTCCCATTACATCTGGCGTAAAAGTAACACAGCATTTCAGAAAAGGAACATCAAACCTAACAGTAAAATATGGTGGTTTTAGTGTGATGGTCTGGGGCTGTTTTGCTGCTTCAGGACCTGGAAGACTTGCTGTGGTAAATGGAACCATGAATTCTGCTTCTACCAAAAAATCCTGAAGGAGAATGTCCGGCCATCTGTTGGTGACCTCAAGCTGAAGCGCACTTGGGTTCTGCAGCAGGACAATGATCCAGAACACACCAGCAAGTCCACCTCTGAATGGCTTAAGAACAACAACATGAAGACTTTGGAGTGGCCTAGTCAAAGTCCTGACCTGGATCCAAATGAGATGCTGGGACATGACCTTAAAAAGGTGGTTCATGCTGGAAAAGCCTCCAATGTGGCTGAATTACAACAATTATAGGTTTAGGGGGTAATCACTTTTTTACGCAGGGCCATTTAAGTTTGGATTTTTTTCCTCCCTTACTAATAAAAATATTAATTTAAAAACTGCATTTTCTGTTTACTTGTGTTATCTTTGCCTCATATTTAGATGTGTTTGATGATCTGAAACATTTAAGTGTGACTAACATGCAAAAAAGTAAGCAAAAACTTTTTCACACAGCTGTAAATCCAGGTGGTAATATTTTTTTCATCTGTCTTCATTGTGGTCAGCTTCAGTCTGATTTATGTCTCCGCTCCCATCACCAGGTCAGAGAGATGACTCCGAAGCTTCAAAGCTGGAAAAATTACATTTGCGCTTCAATTAAATCAGTCATTTGACTTAATAAAAAAACATATTATGTCATTCTCTGTGTTAAATGTGCAAAGTTGAATTTTGATTCAAGAAACTTAATTCTCTGAGAGGGTCTTCTTAGCAAACTAGGGGCTAACAGAGCTCCAAGGAAGAAATATCTTCTGGGAAAACAACCCTAGCAGGGATGTAGTATATTAAGGTTACCATTTAACCATTTCTGAGAGGTCTTTGGATCCTTGAACAATAGAATATTCCTAGAATTTTACATCCACCTTTGCCTCTCAGTCATCTCACATTCAATATCCACTAAGCCTTCAAAATCTAGTAACTTTAAATTGCACTGCAGCAATAGTTCTCACTGTTTGCAAACACAACATTCAAATGCCATTCATGCAGTTTTAATAAGCTGAGAAGACAAAGCACACAGCAGGGTGTGGTGGTTAAGCGAGCCTGACGATAAATGAGAAGAGAGAGCTCAGACTGTGACAAGAAATAAGTGAATCTGAGGAATAAAAGTTGAATTTCTGGTTGTTTTACAGCAGTTACCTACTCAGACACAAATAAAAACATCTATAACCTCTTATTTACTGTAACCACTCTGCTTATGGAAGAAGACAGAAAATGCCTATTCATGACAACAAAGGACCAAATAAATAATTAAAATATTCATTTCTGATGGTTTAACAGCAACTCTTTTTAAAGGGAACATTTGTTGGTTTGCATTTCAATGACAAATAAAACCTGGATCTAGTCTATTTGCCTCGTGAAGAATAGGTGGCATAATGACCATCTCACCCCGTCTCTGCGAGCCTTGTGTTTCCTCACATGTGCAAACAGGGATGGAGCGAGAATTGTTCTGCTTTCTCAACCACTGAATAAACACTATTCTTTGACCTAAAAATACTACTGAGAGAAAGATTAAATTAAACCAGTTTAGTCCGGTTTGATGAGCTGCTTGAAGAGCTGTATCTAAGGTCAACCTTTGGTTTCCTTGTGCTTGATGTGATCTGAATCACTGATGCCCAAACGGTAGTTCTCCGAGTTCAAATAGTAACCTTTTATATTGTAAAAGCTAAAATAATGAGCACCATAAATGAATGAGAGGGGCAGATTCTGTTATTCCGTGATTGGAGTACTTAAAGTACTCCGTCAGGTTCATTAAGGATTGCAGTTCAGTTTATCCAGTTTGTTTAAAAAATAATAAATATACCATTTTAATATATCATGGCACTCACTCTGCAAATGTTAACCGGTCACAAACACTGCTGCAGATACTGGAAAGCTGGAGTCTACGTTTCCTTCATGGAAGAAACTTCTGTTCCTGCACAATGATTGGGGCTGGGGTCTGTAACTGTGGGAGTAGAACTAGGACAGGAATGGCAAACTCAAGTTCTCCAGGTGACTTTACCAAAGGTTTTAGATGCTTCCCTGCTCCAACACACCTGGGTCAAATAAGTGGGTGCAGCAGCTTGTTCAGTGATGTACAATGACCCGTTAACTTGGGTGTGCTATGTTGAAGCAGGAGAAAATCTAAAACCTTCTGGACAATGATCTTCAGCGTGGGAGATCCCAGAAACAGGAAAAGCACATACTGGCAGATGTCAGTCTAGGTCCACCCCCAGATAGGGAAGGGTAAGGAGAAACAACTGCTGGAGGGTGCATGATCCAAATTGTCCTAGGTACATTATACATCATCAGTGGAGAACCCTGGAGCCAACAGGCGTGTTGATCATTGTTGCTAATTTGTATGAGTAACTGCCTTTTCCAGAAGATGCATTTTTTTTAAAGAACTTATTTAGGTAGTTAGAAAAATCAGCATGGTATAAGTAGGGGTGGGCAGTATAAATAGTATACAGTAGAAACAACATAATTTTGTGGAGATTTGGACCATACCGGCCTACGGCGATCGCGCATGTTGCAGCACTGCCAGTTATACTGGTGTTGAAAGCATCTTTAACGTGTGGCACGGTGAGGCAACAGGGAAGGGCAAAAACCTAAAGGCAGGTAAACTTCAAGACCACTGGACAAACTACGGCTGTGTCCGAATGTCCTCCCTACTCCCTAACCCCTCATTCACTGCATAGGGCTGCACTACATAGCACACTATCTAGTGCCCTCATTCTGCCTGTGATTCGGACACTAAGCTGACTACTTTTTCCCCGCCGCAAATCATGTGATCACCAGCTGTCACCGTGGCAACCACAGCGGGACTCACGACGCACGAAAAGATTTAATTCCAAATCAAATCTGTAATTTTAAATGAAGGTATTTTATTTACTTATGTTGTGTTTAATCTCTTTTCTGTCGTTTTTTCTCTCCTTTTTTTCTGCCGCTCGATATGTTCAACACCTCACGCCATTCAGCTCTCCTGACCGCAATGCATTGTGGTCTATATTGTCCCGTCTAGGGACCATCGAAGCTCACTAGTTTTCAAGATGCATTGTGGGTAACTTTGAGTGCACTACTTTTTTCTTTCTAGACATTCGGACACCCCTACAAAATGGCGTGATCCCTATATAGGGCCCTATGTAGGGAATAGGGTGGACATTCGGACACAGCCTACAGCTAAGAAAAAAGTACTGGACACATCAACATTTTTCTCAGGAAATACACACACCGGCCACTTTATTAGGTACACATGTCCTACTGCTCGTTAACCTAAATTTCTAATCAGCCAATCACATGGCAGCAACTCAATGCATTTAGGCATGTAGACATGGTCAAAACAATCTGCTGCAGTTCAAACCAGCATCAAAATGGGAAAGAAAGGGGATTTAAGTGACTTTGAACGTGGCATGGTTGTTGGTCTGAGTATTTCAGAAACTGCTGATCTACTGGGATTTTCCTGCACAACCATCTCTAGGGTTTACAGAGAATGGTCCCAAACAGAGAAAATATCCAGTGAGCAGCAGTTCTGTGGGCACAAATGCCTTGTTGATGCCAGAGGTCAGAGGAGAATGGCCAGACTGGTTCCAGCTGATAGAAAGGCAACAGTAATTCAAATAACCACTTGTCCCACCGAAGTATGCAGAAGAGCATCTCTGAATGAACAACACATCCAACCTGGAAGCAGATGGGCTACATTTTCACCAACATTGAACAATAGAAGATGGAGAAATGTTGCCTTGTCTGATGAGTCTCCATTTCTGCTACTAAATTCAGATCGTAGGGTCAGAATTTGGTGTCAACAACATGAAAGCATGGATCCATCCTGCCATCCATCCTGGTAATGAATCCAACCTGAATCAACGGTTCGGGTTGTTGTTGGTGGTGTAATGGTGTGGGAGAGATTTTCTTGGCACACTTTGGGCCCCTTAAAGGCCCTGTACCTGATTTTATTTTAATCTCTTTCAGAGAAATGCTTTCTACACGGTATAATGTATGTTAAAAGAGGTAATTTCATAAAAATAAATGACTCATTGATTGCGTATATGCATGAATCCAGGCCTTTTTAGTTTAGCTTTCTAAGGATGGTGTGACGCTCTCTTCATGCCAATGCGGTTCATTCTACATAAGTTTTGGTTTCCTATCAGCCACTTACAGCGTTTTCTAACGAGAAGCGCTCTCCTCTCTCGCGTGCACGGCAGCACTTGTAAACAGAACCGCATGGCCTCTGCCGAAGGGAAAGTGGCGATACCACAGCAAAACAGCCTGTAAGCATCAAAACTGAGGAGAGAGGAGAGGAGAGACCAAAGAAGGAATAGTTTGTGTAAATCTCATTGGATTGGATTGAAGGTAGAGAGCAGCTGGACACCTCAGACTGAATGTGGACTGGAAGTCCGCCTGGACAGGTATTTTTTCAATAACTTTCTTCTGAGTAACATGTTATATGTCCTCGGGTGCTGGTGCTTCCTCTGCTGGTCTAGCGTATATAATACATACTGATATTTACACCGTAACACAACAAAGCTTTACATCACTGCTTCTCGAAGTGGCCAGTTAGAAACTTTATCAGGCTGTCATGTTGTAATGTCGCCTATAACATCATAACTCGTCATAACTGTGCATCTGTTTACATAACTGTTGTTACGGTAAACTACCGGTTATGATAGAAAATGTCATTTAGCTGATCCGCAGCCATTTACTGCAACCAAAACAGTAATTTCACTGGAAGATGCAAGTTTTCTCTGGAGAGCAGCCGACAAATCTGCAGCAACTGCATGATGCTGTCATGTCAATATGGAGCAAAATCTCTGAGGAATGTTTCCAGGACCTTGTTGAATCTATGCCACCAAAGGATTAAGGCAGTTCTGAAGGCAAAAGGGGTCCAACCCGATACTAACAAGGTGTACCTAATAAAGTGGCCAGTGAGTATATATTTCTAGTAGAAATTTTCAGCAACTCAAGTAATGTACATATACAAAGTAATCCTAACATTTATGTCCAAAAATGAAGCTATGTCTAGTATAGTGAAATGACACAGGGAAGAAATATTGAACACGCTTACTGAGATTTACCTAAGAGCAAAAACCTTTGTTGGTGGTTCCAGCCTCCAGACGCCTCCTGTATGGAAAAACCAGTGTAATACGTTGCTCAGGTGTGATAAGCTGCTATAGATGTAACAAGTTGAATAAATGAACTGCAAACGAGATGCTAGCGCTACCATAGGCTTTCCACCACTGCATCCACGCTTTGCATTGCACTTGGTGATGTATGGATGGATGCAGCTGGTCGCCATGGAAACCCATTCCATGAAGCTCTCTGTCACTGTTCTGAGCTGATCTTAAGGCCACATGAAGTTTGGAGGTCTGTAGTGATTGACTCTGCAGAAAGTTGGCCACCTCTTCTCACTATGTGCTTCAGCATCAATGGACCCGCTCCGTCAGTTTACGTGGCCGACCACTTCATGGCTGATTTGCTGTCGTTCCCAAAAACTTCCATTTTCTTATAACAGCTTACAGTTGACTGTGGAATATTTAGGAGCGAGGAAATTTCACCACTGGATTGTTGCACAGGTGGCATCCTATCACAGTTCCACGCTGGAATTCACTGAGCTCCTGAGAGTGACACATTCTTTCACATGTTTGTAGAAACAGTCTGCATGCCGAGCTGCTTCATTTATACACCTGTGGACATGGAAGTGATTGGAACACCTGATTCTCAGAATTTGGATGGGTGAGCAAATACTTTTGGCAATAAAGTGTATATAATATATTGCAATATATATTGTTACCACACATACTTCAGATTATACCGCAATATACAGTATGAGGCCATATTGCCTTGCCCTAGTAATAAGTTATACATTCTTTGTTTTCTTATTCTCATCATGCTACATGTTGTCAATGACCATATAATGATCAGTTTGCCAAAACCCGTCAGTTCAGCATCTAGTAAGTGACCTTTAGCTTCAAACATCACAAGCAGCTTAACAATAAAATCACTTCCACTCAGGCTTTATGAAGTTGCTGTGACAGCTAGCACTCTACATTTCTCTGTTTCTACCTGTCCCCACCTTTGCTTCCTCTTCCCTTTTATCATCAGTCGGAGTGATGAGACTCGGATAAACCGGTAGAGTCAGCCCCCCCCCCCCCCCCCCCCCCCCCTCCAGTGTTGTCCACCATGTTGACAAAAACAAGGATTTACACATATTAATGAATGAGACCTAGTAACACCTTGGGAGTGTGTCTGAGAGGAAGGGGAGAGGAGGAAGAGGAGGACAGGGGAGGGGATGAAGGTAAGATGGAGAGAATGAGGGTTGGCTTCATTTGCTATCAATTTAGTTGGTATTCCTTAGGGGATATGCTAATATCTCCTGAGTAGCCGTGTGTCTTTCTTTCTGTGTGACCGCGGTACCTTGTTAGGGCTGTGGCCTCTTCCGCGGCACACGGCGAAGATGCGGTGGCAGAAAAGCAGGTAAATAAATAAATAAGTGGAATCCAACAACACAAAAAAGAGAAGAAAGCAAGAATGATGGAGGAACGGGGGAGAGGAGGTAGCACCTTGTACAGCTGCTCTCTCCTCGCGCTGCTTTCACCTTTCCAACCCCCTCCTGTCTGTCGAGTGACGCGTTTGATTTCGCCGCATTCATACATCAGTGCGCCCGTGCAAAGCTGACACCTCATCTCAGCCTGCCGACTTTGGCGACCGAGGCCCTGTTTTGCATAGTGCATACCCCCTCCTCCTCCCCCTTCCCTCCTCCCCCTCGCTTCCTCTGCTCCTCTCTTCTGTGACACTCTGCCCATCTTTAAAGAAAGAAAGATAGATCAGGAGTGGAAGACAGGTTTGTGAGGGGAGGGAGAGGGAGATTGCAAGTGACAGAAGGAGAGAAGAGAGGAAGAGGGCATCTGGAGGAAAAACTCAGCAGAGAAAGAGATGCTCCTCACTAATTTGTGCTATCGCTGTCCCTCATGCTTTCATGTGAGCTGCCTGTCGCTACCGAGAAAAAAAGAAAAACATCCTCACTGCTTCCTGGTTCAGATTTTTTTCTGCCTTATTTTTTCGAAGGCAACTGTATGCTACGACCTTTACCTTTGACTGCCTGCATGCATGCCCACTCGTTATTCAGGAGTATAACATGCATATGTGATGAATTAAGACAATGCTCATTTCCTTGCAGCCCAGTAATTATCTTTGTCCAATTAGCAAGCAGCCATTACTGTGAAAGTATTTGCTTTCCTCAAAGACGACTCTTTATTATAATCCTGGACCACATGGTCAGAATGGAGAGTCTGGCACACGCTCAGGACATTATGACAGCGCTAGCTTTTTTTGATATGCATATTTCCCAGCTATGTGCTCGGTAATTGCATGCTTATTAGTTTTAATGGGTTTAGTGAAAGAAATCTTGTGTGGAATGTGAGGAGGCCCAAACAGGAGGTGTTGGATTAATAACTGCACTGCTGACAATCAGGCAGCAGTTGAACAAACACTGCTGAACATTACAAGTGTGAACGACTGCTTTAAAAAGTAATTGGACTGAGCTTGAATGATTTCAAATATCCACATGTATTAAGGGACGTTATGCTTCCCACTCTGCCCAGTTAATGGAAAGTTTTGCAATAAGAGACAATATTTATTCTGGACTTTAACAATATTGGTCTAGAAATTGTTTATAAGGGTCCATTTATTGTCAGTTCTTGAGCTTCTGGTCATATCCGAGGACTGTCATGAACTTAGCTTAGCCTCTGCTGACAGTGAACTGCTTGTAGCCGAAATGAGTTAAAGTTCGGATCAATCCCATAAGTTTTTTTGTTTGTTTGTTTGTCTTTAGGTTTTAAGATAAACTAAATGTATTTATTCTTGAGCACTTGAGTGGTCCTCTGTCCACATAGGGTAATATACAAATAGTTACTAAGAAACCCAAGCACAAATTAGCCCTAACACATGAACCAGTATTCATGCCTTTAAGGAAATGATTCCCATCAGGAGTTGCAGTCACTTGCATCCCAGCGTGGCTTCATCTGACATTTACAAAAATGATATTAGATCTGTTTTACAGTGGTGTTGCAGAAGCAGGGATGTAAATTAAGGATGGCCAGATGAAAATGTTTGCCCTCATTAAGAGACTGAGTCAATTAATGAATACTGGTCTCTACAGCAGGCATTAATCCTGAAACGCCCCTAACACACCAAAACAAGTGGAAAAAACTGAATACAGTGGGGGGGAAAAAAAAAAAAAAGGAGAGATATACAACCAACTTAAAACCAGACATTTTATCAGCAGCTTCAAAGCAAGTCAGTCTGTAGCAGCAGCAGCTGCACCGTAGTCACATGACTCTGAAAGGAACGCTGATATGAAGTTCTTCCAGGACAACAGGGACTTTTAGACATAATGGCCCTCATTTATCAAACGATCGTACGACGAAAATCTGTGCGTACGACCATTTCCACGCAAGACTCGGCATTTATCAATTTGAACGTGATCGTAGGATACGATCAAATCTCACGACAGCTCTGAGTTCGTGTACGCAAGTTTGAGTCAGTGAGGGTTTGCAGCGCAGCAGAACATGAAAATATTTATTAACCAAACGGCAAACTGCAATTTAAACATAAGTATTCACATATCAGCACTAAGAATGAACCCATTTGCAAAGAAAAAGAAAAAGGAAAAAGTGAATGTAGATTGCAAAAAATTGCAAAAATAGCTGTGACTGAATTTAATTCCTCCATTTATCACTAAAAATTATTAAAAATCTTTAACATACAGTTCTAGGAGACAAGTGCTTTGCACTGTTCGTGCATCTCCTCATCCCGCTGGTAAAACTGCCGCATAGGAGCGGAGAAAGGCATCAGTACGCACACACGCGCAGGTGCCCAGGTGGAGCGCTGCTTCGGGCTGCAGGAAGGCAGGTGGGTGTCGGACGGTCCGACTCGGACCCGGCGGGATGAAACGCTGCTTTAGACTCTGAGAAAATCTACAATACACTCCTGTCCTGTGCAGTGCTGCACATCGCTCGGACCGCTGGAGAGTTTTGATAAGCAGTCAGAGGAGAAGATGCGGCGGGAGCCGCCCTGCAGCCCCCACTGGGCTAAATGGAGGAGGCAGCAGCTGATCGGTCATTTCTAATAACTAATCAATACTTTAAAGTTGTGTAAGTGCCCAGTCAGACCGGGGGGGGCAATGTGCCGGTGCAACATCTTTTGGTGGCGAGTTTCATATTGGACCACTTTTTCTTGACACATTGGCTAAAGAATTGTGACGTTGCCATCGGATGTGGCCTATTATTAAATTTCATAACTAATAAAACGAATAAACCATATCAGCCAGGCCTAGATTGAGACTTTTATTAATATCTCAGCCGGAGTCGTTCACACTGGTGTGGCTGACTGATCCCATTCCGTGTAGCGTTGTTGTCCACGTCTCTGACTTCGGTTTTAAACTGCCAAACACCTCTTTAATCTTTCCCACCTCACAAATGAGGAATTCTGTCTTGATCCCCCCAAAAGTTTCTTTTTTGGCAGAATCTCTCCTCTCCATGGTTCAACCTCACCGGGTGAAGCCTCATCATTATGCATGTTTAAGGGCGTAACCGTGGGCGTGACATTTAAATGACGATGGATTTCAGCTGTGGAATTTATCAAGACTCTTTTGTTCGTACGACAAGATTGGACCGATACGAACGTTTTAATAAATCAGACGTGGGTCCAATCGTACGACCATTTTTACGATCAAATGTGCGATCATTTCTACGATCGTTTGATAAATGAGGGCCAATGAAACTAGATCTTGTGATATTTGGTAATGTAATATTATATGATCTCTATTTTCTCTCACTTTTTTTTTTTTTGTTATACTTGTATGATCCCTGAGGGGAAATTAGGGCTCTGCATTTCACCATCTCTGTACTGTGAGTATCAGAGAGCAGTGGGCTGCTACTTAAAGTGCCCAGGGAGCAGTTGGAGGGTTAAGGACCTTGCTCAGGGGTCCACAGTGTTTAACCTAGGAGTCGTGTCGGGGACTTGAACCTGGGTCCTCTGTGCCAAAGCCCACGACGCTACCACTAGGCCACCCACTCCCCCTTTAAAACATTAAAACATTAAAAACATTAAAACATCACATTTTAATTCCGATATCAGTAATATTGGATATCTCTACCCACGTGTCAATCAATGTAAACATGCCTCGATGGGTTGATACTAGGGATGCCCCGATACTGATGCCAGTATCGGTACTCGCTCCAATACTGACCTATTTTGCTGTACTCGTATTCGTTAAATACTTGCTCACGACAGCACCCGATACCGGATGTCAAGGGACTTGCTGTGTTTATGCCGCCATGCCGGCAGGAAAATACTCTTCAAAATGAGCACTGGCTTTGAGTTTATATATATATATATATATATATATATATATATATATATATTTTTTTTTTAAATAAGAAGTCGCTTTCCATCACACGAGGATAGAAAATATATCTGACCCGGATCATATTCCTGGGATATTTTTAAAAACATTGGCGGCAGCTGGAGCGGACCTTTTTTCCTCTCTCCCTCCCATCTGACCTGTGGTACCTCCACATACATACATACAGTTTCGGACATTTCATTCAAGATTCAGTTTGTTGGTGATAAGTTTCCTGCTAATTCTGTTTCCTACGCTTTCCAAGTTTATGTTTGTGAAGCTGATATAAGTTTGAATATGTAAAATTATGACGATGCATTGGTAAAACAGCATACCCCAGCTGCATCAGAGGCTGTTTATAAGCTTCTAACCACTTATTAAAGACAAACAACAGAACTTTTAGCAGTTTTCTCAGGCTTCCTTTCCACTAAAGGGGAGCCGGTTCCGGCCTGGTGCTGGTTCTGGAGCCGGTGCTTAACTGGTTCAACTCCAGTGCTTTCAAAGAACGAGTTGTTGTTTCCACATATGGAGCCAAGTTTGCGTTGCGTCATTGCGTCACTTCAATAGCTTTTTTTCTTTTGAGCAGTGGTGGGTGGGGGTGGGGGGTGTCGCGCTGCACGCCGTTTCCCATCCCATTTCCCTGTTACCTATTCTGACTCCTGTCCCTGGATATATTTCTAAACTTTTCATCGTACCTGTACTGTGATTCCCTCCAGCCAGTAACAGACAGTCTTATCTTGACTCTTGTTCTGTCCCTTCCTCTCTTTCTTTTCCTTTCTTCCGCCGGAAATGTTTCCTTGCGTTTCTTTACCGAATCCGGAATGATGCGTTCAAAACACCCGCGGTGTTCATATGTGGTTCATATCCGTTTGCTAGTAAGTGACGCGGTGCTGCAACCAAAAGTAGGCTGCGACGACACAGTCGCATCCCGGATGGGAAACTACATACTGCTGCTTCTGAGCCTCGGGACGCCGCTGGGCAGGGACGGCTTGAAACTGCGCGTAATGAATGTCGGTGTGACATCAAAATGAGTCAGAGATAGATTTTTAAGGTCTAAAAGTTATGTTGTGTGTTTAAGCTTTTATTACTGCTCTGAGGAGGTAGTTAAATGTCGTAGTAAGCTGGTAGCAACATGCCCGCATCACATCTGAGCAGAGATGCTTCTCTTTATTTAAAACAAATAAACAAACCCCCAAAGAAAGAAAAAAAGAAACAACCCTCACTTATCCCCATTAATTAGGTACTTGGTATCGGCAAGTACTCAAATGCAAGTACTCATACTTGTACTTGGTCAGCAAAAAAGTGGCATCGGGACATCCCTGATCGATACAATACTGAAGATGGAAATAATTTGTAGCAGGGAGTAGACGCTGAAAGGGACGTGGTGGGATCGTGGAAGTTGTGTTCAGGCTAGACTTGGTGACCTGAGGACTTGGCACTGTCAAAGCTGTGAGGGGAGAGAGAGAGAGAGAGAGAGAGAAAAAGAAAGACAAAAGAGATCAAGACTGCTCTAACCCTGCAGGGGTCATCACACAGATATGTCCGCTGGAGTCCCAGCCCTGAGGCCTGCATGTTGCAGTAAACCAGGTGGTTGGAAATGAATCATCTGAATCCCATCATACACCAGTCAGGTAAAGTAAATGTCAGTAACTAGTTTTATGTTGAGATTGTTGCTTCACCACTGTCTGGAAACATCCACCCTCCAGATGTTTTTCACACAATAATGATAATGAACAAAATATTAAAACTTCTTCCTAAAAGGGAAAAAAATTGCTGATAAGAGAAGTCAGATTCACTAAGTCTGGCAGGAGTTTGGCCTAATTTTTTTACGAGGTTAAAATTGAGTTTTAGAAGCAGTGGGTAATTGGTTACGGTGTAAGAGGGTCATAATGTCCTCAAGGGAACGAGCAGCTTGAGTTAAAACTAAAAGTGAGCTAAAAAAAATAAATTTTTACCCAAAATGTAAATGTAAAATCCTGAAATTCAGCAAACAAAGAAATGTTTGATGTGTCTGTTTTCTGAGTAAATAATGCAAACATGAATGATTTATTTGTGTGCTGGTTCTAGGTTCAGACGGATGACTGTGACTTCTGCAGCGTACGACGGAATCATGTCAGCATCAGGACTAATGTCACATATTGGCACCTTTTCCCTCACTTCCATGTGTGTATATGTGTGTGTGTGCATGTGTGTGTAAGAGTGAGAAGGAGGACAGGAGAAGAAAGAAGTGTGAATGTCACTTTGAACTGTCACACTGTTGCACCCCCTGTAACAAACACACACACACATCCTAATGAGACATGGAGGGGCTTCTGCTGTGCCAACCCAGAGGCCAAGGTGGGAGAGACACCCACAGCAAACACAGAGCCCGAGCAGCGCCGCCATGACGTCCCAGCACACACAGGCCTCCCAGGGCCTGACAGGCGCAGATAAATCAGCCTCCCGACGCTCCCCTGCCCTCCCCGCCTCTCCATCCCCATTGCCCCTCCTCTCGCCACCTGGGGTGGGAGGAGAGCGTTAATTTCCTTCAGGGAGAAATGGAGGGGAGGGAACGCGCAGTGGCAAAAGGATGAGTGTCTGCATGTGTGTGGAGGGGAGGGTGTTAACCCAGACTCCAACACACCTGCTTGAAGAACAGGGAAGTCCTTGGAATGAGAAGGATGCAGGTTTCTCTGTGATTAAAACTCCAAGATTTACGGAGAAACTCCTGCAACACTGGAAAACTCCTAAAACTCAGCTGCCGTGCAGCGTATTACTGCGTTAAAGTAAATAGTTCAAGTGTTGGGATCTTTCTGTCAAGCATTTTTATGGGAATTATTATCGGATATTTTTCGACTGAACTGAACAAAATCTGAAACAAAAATTGTGAAGTGTCTAAAAGTAGCCTACTCCAAAGAATCTAACAAAAGCTGATCCACAGATGATTGGTCATTTAAAAGAGAAGGTACGCCCTAAAGTTCCTTGCTGGTCACCGTTGGCTGAAGCACCGTTCCTGATCTTTGGAGCAGTAACTTTATCTACTGTTGTTAGTTGTTTGTCAAATAGTAATCCCCAGCTTTAAGTATACTGCATTTCAATACAGTCATATTGTTTTGCATTATTATAATTATTATATCGCACCTTTTACAGATAATCTTCACAGAAAATTACAAATAACATAAAATACAGATAATCGATTTAAAAGCAGAAGTTAAAAACTAAAAAAAATCAATAAAAACAATGACAATTGTCTAAATGGTGTCATATTAAAAAAAAAAAAAAAAAAAAAAAAACGTTAACTGTGTTGAGGCAGTGGCGGGAAAAAAAGAAGACCATTCTACATCCTAAAAGCTACCATTTCAAGAGTCATCACCTCATGTGTTATATGTGTTTCCAGCCTTCAGACCTGCTGTACACTGAAAAAAGGGGAAACCCAGGTCTTTGGATTTACTGTAATAAATTTAGCCCATTTTGCACAATTTCTCCATGTTCCCTCTGTAAACATGAATTCATTATGTTTACTTTACATGTTTAGAAAAAATAGTGCATTTACTACATATAATCATGTTGACTGAAAAGGTTTCAATTGAGTAACTGAACACAATTCTATTATGTTTGTTCACCACCTCTACCTCCAAGTTATACTGTTACCTCAGGGTGACTGGCTACCAAGATTTCCCTTGGCTGACTGGTTAGTGTGAGTGACTGTCATGTTGGAGGTTGGGGTTCAAACCCTGTCCAAGCCCTCCTTGTATCTCATCCTCTATGTGGTAAGGTACATTTAGCCTAATTTTGCTGTTGTTGGTCAAGATAAGTGGTGATAATGCTCATTGAAAAAAGTAAAACTGTCTGTTTGTTTAAGTTTCTCAACATATTTTCTGTGGCAGGGGCACCTTAACTTCTGTCTTCAAGGGTCAAAGTGAAAATATACCAGTAACCCTTGGGCAAATCAGAGATTTTAAGGGTGAAACTCAAATAAATGTAAAGCAAAATCATTTTAATTTGTCCTCAATATTTATCTTTTCCATCAGAGCAAATAACACACTGCATAGAAACACTGTTGTGGCAAATAATAATAAAGCCGTAGTAAGGAGGACAAAAAAACAAACAAATTGCAACCAAATATGATTTTTCAAGTTGATACTGTAGCCGTTGCTGTGATTGGTCCCTGGTAGATGGCTTGTTTGCATATTTCCCATCATGCCACCCTCTGTTCTTTTCTTCACCATGACTTAAGTCCATAATGTCCCATGACTGGATCCCCTTCTGGGGATTTCCAGAAAATTCTTGGTAAACAGTTGCTCAGGTACACTATCAAGGTGTCCTGCAGGTATTTAATGCCTGCCCCCCTGCCTTAGCACACCTGCTTCAAATTAATGTATGAATCAGCCTAACAGGTTCTGAACAATGACTCACTAATTTGAGTCAGGTGTGTTGAAGCAAGGAGGCCTAAAAAACCTGCAGGATTGTGACCTTGAGGACTGGATACCATTGATGTAATGTGAAAATAACGTGGAGCGTATAAGTGACCAAATGGTGTTGGAGTAAAAGTTATTGGATAATCTGGGATAAAGTGATGTAATTGTGAAGGTTTAAAATGTTCCAAGAACTCAAATTACTTCATCAAAACTTATTTCAATCACTCTGTATCAACATGAAATATTCAGGTTTATTAAATATGAGTAGTTTGTGTGAATTTAACTCATTTTTTAGGGTTGCTGCCAAAGCAAATCATCTGTGTGCAACCACTGTCCACTATTGAATTAAGTAAATCCAACAGGTTCTTTTTTTCAGTGTAACAGGTAGGAGATGTAAGGAGGGGCTTCACCAGCAAACAGGGGTGAAACTTTTACAATGTGTTCCTAAATTCACTGGTGACCAGTGAAGGGAGGCTACAGCAGGCGTGATGTGGACCCGTTTGTGAGTTACAGTGAATGTGTGACCAAAAAAAGGAAAAAGCTAACGAGTGGAACGTATGCTGTTGTAGCGGATTAGATATACTATCTTACATATACTGAATAAAAGTAAAAAGCATGTCGTATTAAACTTACTCGAGTATATCTTTACATTAGTTGTACTTTAAAGCAAATGTAACGAGTTCCTGCCCTCCTCTGTTTAAGAGGCAACTACTAAAATTTGTGTTTTCTCAAAGTTGTGTTTTAGCTGTGACTTGACCGCTGGTTGGTGTTGGTGTTAGCTACAGACGATAGTTCGTAGAACTCAGACGGCTTTAGATGGAAACTGTTGGATGACGCTGGAAAGACACATGAGACTGAATGTTATCTGATTTGGCTAAAATGCCTATTTTAAATTGTTTTGAGCTGGTCATTCATTGACTTTATGTTTTAAGAGGTGAAATTCTTATTGTCTGATGCGTTGTATGTAAATAAAGAGGTGAGTAGGGGATCGTCGAACTTTAGTTCTGCCAACGTCTACATGTCTAAGATGATCAGTCCAACTAACGGTCCAAACCGGGAGAGGAGATTCTGGCTATGAAAGTCCTTCACTTTAATCTTGATCAGCTGATTGATTTTCCCGTCTTCCCGTGTTCCTGCTGGGCCTACAGCCGGGGGTCAGGCTGGGAGGTAAGTGAGAGGGGTCAACGAGCGATGTTGATGCCAACAGTTTCACTGCTATTTGGTGCAGAAGACTCGGTGAAATGCGGCTTTCCATCCTGCTAAACTGGCCTGTGGGGCTAATTATCCCGTTGGCTGGGTTCAGATGCCACACGGTTTGAGAGGTGGGGGAGGGACCGAAGGGGCGCTGGGCAAGGGCAAAAACTGGGGGGGGGGGGTTTGGGCAGGGAAGGTGTGCAGTCATCAACCGCAGGATCAAAGGCACGCCAGCCTTCCTCACCTGGACGTTTCCTTCTCCTTTAACCTTTATTTTCTAGATGCTTGATATTGTTTTAGATGCTGCTGCGAGCGGAGGCTGCAAACCAACCACAGATGTCCACTGGTGGCCGAGGAGCAACTGCATGGAAAAACAAAAGGCTTAGTCTTACATGGATGCAAACAAAACCCATCTGCGTGTTTCTGCATGACGGTTAAGACAATGACTTCTTCAGATTCTTTTTTTAATTGAAAGGAAGATACGGCCCTCATGGCAACCCATCTGTTCAAAAATTGATATCTGAGCGACAGTTGCCCTCTCATCTCCATTGATGAACAAGCGTGAGATTTTCAGGCCCTATTTCATTTATTTTATGTAATTGAAATGTTAGGTACACTCGAGGGTCGATAAAGACGGAGGGAAGTGATAAACAACATGCTGTCTTCATTGTTTTAATCACAAAAGATGATTTTTTATTTTCCATTTTCCTTTTGTTTGTCAGTGTAAAAACTTCAAGCTATGAGCATGCAGGAATTGACTTTTCAATTTCAAGAACAAACACAAAAGAAAGAGAAACTTGGGCAGGTGGGGGGGAGCAGAATAAGGACTGACGGGGAGTATGTTGCCGTTTGGCCAAACAACTGTATGGAGGATGAAAAAAAACACTGGTAACAGATGGTGAAGGTGCAGAAGAAGTGGAGGAACAAGATCAGAAGACAGAAGGAGGAGGTGAGAGAGAAAGACAGGAGTAATACACTCCTGAGAGAATGTAGGAATACGACCTGCTGGAGTTAAAGGAGAAGGGAAAAATGCTTGCATTGTTGTTTTCATTATCTGGCTGCTGTCATTCTGCAGGCTTTGTGAAATGAAAGCGAGGGATGAACGAGGAAGGAGGAGGAGGACAATGATAAGAGGTGAGCTAAAGGGATGGAGGAAAGGAGGGAGGAGAAAGATGAAGACGAAGGAGAGGAAGAGAGAGAGGGGGAAAAAGCTGTGAAATTAATCTTTTGTGCGGAGCCTTACACAGCCACAGACATGCTCAGACAAAAGCCCGGACCTGAAGAAGCTGCCTGGGTGTGATTGATGAATAAAGTAAAGGTGTCAGAAGTGTATTATGTAAATTAGCCCAGGCAGGGAGCATCTCAGCAGCGAATGAAAGACCAGGACGGACGTGGGTGAGAGAGAGAGAGAGAGAGGGAAAGTGTGCGCGATCGTCCGTGAGCACCACAGTTGTACCATCTTTCATCTCGCCAGACAACCCAGGACGGCCATGTCGTTCCGGTTTGGACGTGCAGGGAGGGTGGACAAAGAGACGGAGACGGGTAGATGGACAAATGAGATGAGTCTTAAATGGATACAACACCTACAGAATGATGGTCCTTCATCTTCTCCTCATCCTCATGCTGAGGAAGACTCTGGAGCACTTTTTAATATGTCAAATGCAGCCGGAGATCCGGGGGGGTTTTCATTATCCACTGACTTTCATGTAATGGAGGTCACCGGCGCTCGAAACAAAAAGGTCCATAAAGTCCACAAAAACTTGGAAATATTCCTCCATACTGCTCGTCCAATGTAACCCAAGTGTCCTGAGTGGGTAGCGTCCAGAATTTACTGAGAACCACATCATTTAGTAGATTTTTAGAGCCTAAAAGGTAGAACATTGTACTTCTGCGATGCACGTCCATGCGAGTTCATAACACTACAGAAGCCGTGGCGTTCAGCACCTATTCTGCCGACAATGCAACCATAGAAGAAGAAATTTGCTGTTTACATTGTGCTAAGAGTGACCGAGCTGCGAACAAACACAAGAGGCGTTGCTATTGATTTAAAGGAACTGGATGCAGGAATTGTGAAAGAATAAACATGCATGTCCAGTGGGGCAAGCAGTGGGTGAAGAAGCGCTAAAATCCAAAAGAACAAGCCCACCAACGTCTCCCTCCGTTGCCTTGAACAGGCTGTGTGCTGCATTTGGTGGCCGAATTTCCCCGCGCTGTCCTGCAGATGTGACGTCATTGATGCTGCATACGTGTCCCCGACAGTTTTGATCCAGGAAGGAGACGTCGCACTAAATT
Source organism: Atherinomorus stipes (assembly GCA_023101725.1). Taxonomy (NCBI): domain Eukaryota; kingdom Metazoa; phylum Chordata; class Actinopteri; order Atheriniformes; family Atherinidae; genus Atherinomorus; species Atherinomorus stipes. The sequence continues at coordinate 132,969 of JALJCO010007363.1, forward strand.
CAAACACTGTAAGGGAAAGTTATGGATTCTTCTGCTGTCAGCAAACGATCCAGATCAACTGAAAGACACTAAAAAGTGGAACTACGAAGAAAAAATTTTTATCAGCGTAGTAAACGACGTTATAGCTTCAGTTTGTGCTCCCGTGATGGCTTGGCTGGTGGCTGCAGTTACCTGAAGCGCCAGTTGCGGCAGTCGCGAGTCTCATTTCTTAATATTGCCTCAAGTCCCTTTAAAAGAAAGAAAGAATATGAGAGGGACCAATCAGTAAGGCAGCAGGAGATTTTGTTCAAAATTGGGCTTCTTTATTTACCCCAAAATCAAAAACAGTTAACAAATAAGTTAAACTAAATAAAATAATAAAAGAGGCCAACTAATATAACTAACTCAAAATAGAACTGAAAGAACTAAATGGGAAAACAATTGACTCTAAACAATAAACAGAGGAATTAAGTTCGGTTAAGCCAAACTAAAACTTAACTAAAGGGGGAAATAAAATGCACTAGTTTTATTACCCAGACAAGCATTCTGAATCCACAGCACTGGCTTCAATACCCTGGTATGATATCTGAAAATATGGAAAACTAAAATAATGGATGACATGTATGTTTAATGTTAAGGTTTGTGACTGTAAAAGAAAATAAAAACTGTATGAGTGGTGAGGTGTAAATATTACTATGTGTGGCTGACCATCAAAGAAAGAAAGAAAGAAAGAAAAAGAAAGGTGCAATCTCGTCTGGTTTGGTCTGCTGTGGCATGAGGGTGAGGAGAAGATGAAGGAACATCATTCTGTGGGTGTTGTATCACTTTAAGGAGAAACTTCACATGAGACGGAGAGAGACAGATGAGGCTGGACATCGCCCTCCTGACTGACCAGTGTCAGATATTGCTCTGCGTCCTTCTCATACTGTAGTAAATGTACACAGTTCCATTTCCCGCCACCGCTCCATCTCCCACCGGGGAATACAGTTATTTCAGTCAGAGTCGTAAAGAGCGCCATAAAGAGCCGGGCTGTCTGATTCCCAGCGACAGCGTACCGGCTCAGAGAGGGCAGATTGAGCTGTTGTGTGAAGAGGAGGGGTGTGCATCCGCCAATGATGTTATGGACAGAAGCAAGCTGAGAGTCTTTCATGGTATGGACTGTGATTAGATATCAAGGTCTGTTGTGGGAGAGAACGCGAGTGAGAGGAACATAAATTGTGAGAATGAGCCTATTTCTTTGCCATCCAAACACACAGATGCAAGCACAAACACATATCCGCCACCTCCCGAACCGACAGTGTGTTTCAGCCTCTTCCAACATCGCTTTTAATAGGCTGACAAAAACAATCTATCATGCATTCACCTACACAGAGCGATATAAAACAGGTTAAAGGAAATTGATGGCATCCTCGCTCCTAATTCTTACTGTGAGTGGCGCAGCGTCGTGATTGAAACAGACAAAGATGTATAGGGTTACCTCTGCGTCATGGAAGTGCTAATTGCCGGCGCTTGTCATTTGCCAAAGCATTGTTTCAGGGGCTAACTAGAGGGCTAGCTCCCTCTTTTTTTAACTGGTATCCATTGTGTGTTTGTGTTTGCGCGGTAGCCAGACAGTCTGCTGAGAAAGCTGTTTCCATCACTGCAACAGCACCCAGTTATTAACGGGTTCATAAGTAAGCCCGAGCCCAGCTATTTCTCTGTGTTAGTATTTATTAGGAGTCCACAAAGAGAGGCTGGGGCCCATGCCTGTAATGAATGGAAGAACCTCCGTGTAATTGAGCCTTATTAGGCCACGGTGGAGAGAGAGGGAGAGGGAAATAGGACAGCAGGGATGAGAAGAAAGGGATGGAACGAGAGAGAAAAGGAGAGAGATAGACTTGCATTGTCAAAACCCGTTCCGCTCCCATGCCTCCGTTTATTAATTTCGTCACTGAGGCACGCAGCAGAGTAATTTTCAGATCTCTTCCACTACACTGCTTCCCATATTTACAGTGTAAGTATGAATGACAGTCCGAACTGCACACCACGCCATGCACAGTGGTAAACACTGGCAAACATGTCAGACGGGCATGCCCCCTCAGAGCACCCTGGTCAGGGAATCTGAACATGGAGCTGCATGCTTACACATCATGGAAATGAACAGTACGAGAAGTAAAACTGTCCAAATAGATCAGGACTTGCTGTTTTAGGAGTAAAAAGTTTTAGTCCACTGGTTTGCATCTGTGCTGTGTAAAGCACTCCCCAAAGGCAAACGAAACCGGAATATCAGGAAATGAAATCAATTTCTGTTTCTTCTTGTAAAGGAAGACAAACTTACAAAAAAAAAAAAAAAAAAGATTATCCCTGTTTAGTTATAACTCTGGGGACAGAAAGCATGACTCAGCCTGATGACCTCAGGTGCTGGTAAGGTTCATAACATATCAAAACATCAAAAGGCTCTAAGCGATTTAAAGCTGTATAAGCAGCAAATTAATCTTTTTGATGGACAGGAATCATTGTAGAGTCTTCAGAACTGGAGTGATATGATATGATATGATATGATATGATATGATATGATATGATATGATATGATATACTTTTCTGGTAGTATTGTAGGCTCAAGCAATACTATTGAAGTAGCTGCAGATGTCTGGCCGATCTTTCAGACAGACGAGTAAATACGCTTATATTAAATTTACTCAAGTCTGCTAAGGATAAACGCACTGACAAACCTTAATCCTGGAAATATTATGAAGGTAATTATAAACCGAGTTTGCAGCTGCTTTGATTCTACATGACATTTGTATGTAGATTGCTATTGTACCATATTTTATCATTTTGCAAGTTGAAGCATGTGAATGTTGAGATAGAAGATTTGAACCCTGAGGAACCCCACATGCTATTTCTATAGACGAGGATTCACATGAGTTTTGCATAGGATTCAGATGCCTGTAGGATCAAATGAAGGTACCACTTAATTTTCTAACCTGTGCATTGCCATGTTGTGACCATTTTTGTCAAATGCAGCACTGATTTGGTAAACCTGCCGTTCGTCTCTGATGGATTTAGTTAAAGGCGCTAAACCTGATTTTGCACATTTGCGAACCGTGAGCGAGGTGAAGAGTGTAGTTTGAACTGTAAGCCCCGCCCCTAACTGTTTCTCCCAGTGAGAAACGCTCCTACTCTCGTTTTTCTCTCCTCCCACTCAACATGCACGAAATAATGTGCACGTTTCAAACTCGTGCACAAAGAAACTCTAACCGGCCACTTTGAGAAGCAGTGATGTAAAGCTTCGTCGTGTTACGGTGTAAATATCATGTAATATGTATTATAAACATAGACCAGCAGAGGAAGCTCCAGCACCCGAGGACATAAATGTTACTGAGAAGAAAATTATTGAAAAAAATACGTGTCCAGGCGGACTTCCAGTCCACATTCAGTCCGAGGCGTCCAGCTGCTCTCTACCTTCAGTACAATCCACCGAGAACACGAACTTTATTCCTTCTTTGGTCTCTCCTGCGTTTCATCTCTCTCCTCTTCAGTTTTGATGCTTACAGGCTGTTTTGCTGCGGTATCGCCACTTTCCCTTCGGCAGACGCCATGCGGTTCTGTTTACAAGTGCTGCCGTGCACGTGAGAGAGGAGGGCGCTTCTCGTTAGAAAACTCTGTGAGTGGCTGATTGGAAACCGAAACTTATGTAGAACGAACCGCATTGGCATGAAGAGAGCGTCACACCATCCTTAGAAACCTAAACTAAAAAGGCCTGGATTCATGCATATACGCAATCAATGAGTGATTTATTTTTATGAAATTACCTCTTTTAACACACGTTATACCGTGTAGAAAGCATTTCTCTGAAAGAGATTAAAATAAAATCAGGTACAGGGCCTTTAAGTGATGTTAACAGAAGCCAAACTGGAACATGTCAAAAGCAAAAGTTTGGTACCTGCCTTGTTTTAACTCCAGGCTGAAATGCATCTGTTCAGATTTGCTTTTGACACCTGCCTGAGACTGGTGTCACATTGTAAGATATTTTCTTATTTGTCCAGTTCTAGCTTCTCTTCATTGGCTTCCTGTTAAATCCAGCATAAAATTTAAATTTAAATAAACTACAGAATCAAACAAGGTGTGTGATGATGAAAATTAATGACAGTTTTTTTTTTGCATTTCTCTTACAAATGGTAAGAGAGCTCTTTCTTTGGAGCATCATTGCTGAAGTTGAAGAGAATTTTTATTCCCATTTCCTAACTGGTGTGGCGTTTCACTGTGGAAGGTCTTTCTCACTGAAAATGGCATTCACATAATGGGAGCAATTTTGTCTTTTTAAGTTTTGAAGTGAGTAGCTGATCAAACTGTTGGTATTTTAGCGTACCACAGGATGCCATGTACTTTTTCATACATAAGTATGTATTTTACTCAGTGTACATTCCAAGTACCTACACCATTGGAAAGTTGAGATTCTTGAGATTTCAATGATGTAAACCATTCCAGGCTGCAATCATAACTGTAGATTCAGAAAACACTTATTTCAAACCAACCACAAATACAAAAGTTTATGTATTTTACCTTTGAAGCTGTACTGTAGTCCAGTAACAGGTGATACTGCAACAAAAACGGTCAATGGATCACCGGGATCCGGGAAGTTTCGAAATGCACACGGTAGGTAGGAGGTGAAAACATGGCTTGTTGCATGGGGAGCCATTGAATTCCTGCTTCATTACTCGTCAATCTTTGTTTATTCTACTCTGGAAATACCGAGAAGTCCCGCTGTGTCTGGCTGCTATAAACATATCTATCACACAGACAAGAGAAGATGTTTGTTCCAGTTCCCAAAACAACAGAAAAAGTCCGAACAACATGCTAAGTGGCTAGCTGCTATCAAGCCCATAAATGCTGACAGTTCACGCTGGAAACCATGGAAACATCTAACAATATGTTCGGATCACTTTGTGACTGATAAAAAAAGCATATTGTGGTCTCACTTTTACCCTGTAGCTGTTTTTGTACAGATGATAGAAAACACCATTAAATAGTGGATGTAGAGAATCACAGCGCCGCCCGCTGTTCCGTCTCTAGGACTGTTAACGATTACGTTCATCCAGATTACTGCCATCAATGTTCCCACATAAGAATAAAAGCATAAAAAGCGTCAGAAAGGCATTTGCAGCATTATAAACATGCACAGTCATAACCAGTTACATACAGATGAGACTGCCGGTAATTTATAGCTTTATCAATGAGAGTAAACTCCTGAGAAGTACATCAAAGAAATCCACCATTTCTTAAAATCCGGGGAAAATTAATATTCTATAAAAAAATAAATGGCTTGAACACGGGGCTTACCTGATGAAACCAAATACATCATGAGATCGGGAAACTGATCATCAGGCTGTTATGTACAGGTAGGTTCGTCTAACAGGCTGTAGCAGCAGAAGATGGGCATCACTGAGTCCAACAGATTAGTTTAGCTTCGTATCTTCTTCTAGCGTCGGCAGTGAGACTTTCAGTATAACTGGACGTCATTTCTATAATATTTCAAAGACAGACCGGCGGAGAAAAAAATTAAAAAGGGTGAAAAGCAGTTTTTGAGGCTCATAGTCCATCAGACGCCGTTCAAATACGGCGTTTTCACCGGGACCAGCTTCGTGGTCACGTGAATTCCGGGTTGTGACGTAGGCTCACGCTGATCCATACATCAGCAAAGGTCCAGTAAAAGTATTCCAGGTAAATAGTTGGTCCACAGCCAGTCTTTCATCCATAGAGCCCGTTTACCGCGGCCGTAAGCATTAATAATATCCATCTGATGCACATATGTTCCATATATTTCCCACCGCAGCGTCGGTTAGCTGCATCCTGTTAGCTGCTAAGTGCTACAACGTTGTCTCTGAACTCTGACCTTTTGATTGGCATGTCATTTCCTCCAATAAACCACTGTTTACTCTCCCTGTATGGCACAACAGCCAATGAAGACAGGTGTGTGAAAAACTGCCTGCCCCTATTCCTTCTTGTTAAAACTGAAGCAAGGTGCACCAAACTTTACAATTGACTGACAGATTGAATAGCCAATAGAATTGTGAATACACTGGTATGCTGGTTGATGGGTTAGCCCCTCCCCCCACCCCACTCAGGAGCTTTACTGCTGTGTGTAAGAGAAGCTGTTCATGCAGGGGAGGATTTGTTCATGGAGAAAATGTGTTTTTTCTATGTTACTCTTTGTCAGTAATACATACAATAAATCTGGATGTAGGATAAGATCGTCCCAACTGGAACCTTTCATTTGAGCCTAAGATCATGACTGTAAGTTGAAGCTTTCCAGAATAACAGCCAATATATGACTAATGGTTACCAAGGGTCTCCGGATGGCACACATTTAGTTCGCCTGGTCCTATCTTTGGAAAAACTTTTGTATATACTCATTTCATGTTTCATTGTATTTTCCAGTCCACCACTTAAAGTCATTTTGAAGGCAAATGTTTATGTAAAAAAAAAAAAAAAAAGGCTGAAAATCCATATGTTTCACTGTATTTAAACCCCTTTTTTCAGTTCCAGTGGTAAATAGACCATTCTAACTGGTGGGGGGAAAAATTCAGAGTATTACTTATCAAAGGAGCCCCCAACCATGTTTGTACTCATGATGGTTAAAGAACAGCTTTAAGTTTGATTAAGGTGTGCTTTTTGTTCAGGCATTTTACAGTAGGTGAAAGATTACAAGGGGTTAACTAAAGCCATTGAGGAAGGTATAAGGAAGATATACAAGGCTGAAAAGATATTTTTCTGATCGTTCCATTTTGAACACATAAATATTTAATATTTGGAGAGGTAGACTTTAGTCACACCCTCAGAGATGATGTTGCCACTTAGACATAATCACACGTAGAGTGGTGTAAGTTTGTTTGTTCAGATGCATGCTGTTTAGTCGGCTGATATCAGTATACGGTAGTTTTTGTTGCTCTGTACTGGGGAATGGAGAGGTTGAACTCAGCACCACCATGAACCACCATGCACACTCACAGTCGAGGTTGATCAGTGCCAGTTAGACTGCTCAGAAAGACTGCTCTGTATTTTGGTTTCCTGTGGATATTTGGTTGTTTCATCAAAGTGCATGATGGATGACTTCACCTGAAGAGACAAGTCTACATAATGTGGAGTTTCCATCACTAGCAGTACTCTGTCCTGTTTTTTATTTGCGTTTTGCACAATGACTTCCACTCAGCCACAGGAATGGACTCAAATATACTGATCCTTGCACCTGACAATTCTCACAATAACTAACGTTTGGATGTCTGATGTTAGCCTGGTACACCAGCCTGACCAACGCCATGTATGAGATACACGGCAAGTCAGTCTGGGTTCCCTCCATTGGGAACTGATTTCCACTTCGGTAAAAAACTGATCGGACAAATCACAGCGCAGCAGTACAATTATTAACAGAACATAAAACTTCTTCAACGTCTCCACCTCTGTTTCTGCTCTGTTTTGGTGCGTAACTAACAACTTCCGGGTCATAGTCACATGACGTGCGACACAAACGCTTTCTCATATTAGTAGTTCAGCAATAAACAATGCTGACATGTAACAGAGTATTTATAATAATAAAACCAAACATTCTATGTTAATATACACAAGAAAATTACATTAAATGGAGAGGGAAAAACAATGTGTAAACATGACTTCTGGCGTCGCCATAGCAACATAGCAACAGAGTGCCGAACTACGCCAGCTACAGTCACCTCTGATTGGTTCTCTCCGGTTCACTTTCCTCCTGTTGGTCCCGCCTCTTGTCTCGTATTGGAAATCAGTCTCCAGCGGAGGGAACCCAGACTGACTTGCTGTGTATCTCATACATGGCGTTGGTCAGGCTGGTGTACCAGGCTAGTCAGATGTAAGACTGATGGAGATCATTAATATTTATGAACTCAGAAGTTTATTTAGATTTAAAGTTTCAGACGAAAAAAATTGAATCTCCCCGTTTTCATCTGATTCATTACAGCTATCTGAAATCATCACAGCTTCCATTTTTTGGAATTAAGATCTTTTTTTTTACTTGTCCTGTCTAGCATGGTGGCAGCAGAATGATGATGTGGCTGCTTAAAGGCCTTTTCACACCGGGACCGATGCGAATAAACGGCACGAAATTGTGAATAATTCGGGGGAGAAATATCGAAATATCGCATTTGTCTATACACACCTGCTCCGACGCAAAATTACGAAGATGCAAAAACAAACTCGCATTTGTTATTCCAGAGGAACGTGAGCACATACAGCAGTGACGGAGGGAGAGGCGGCTGCAGGGAAACTCCTGGATGCTGAAAACAGCTGATCTCACCGTGGAGATTCCATCCATCCATTCATCCATGCACCCCTGCATCCATCCATCCATCCATCCATCCATCCATCCATCCATCCATCCATTCCCTCTCCCCAACCACATTCACCAGCTGATCCAGGGGATCCCGAGGCATTCCCAGGATAGCCGGGAGACGTAGTCCCTCCAGCGTGTCCTGAGTCTCCCCGGACACTGACATTCATCTTAATTTTACTCTTACAGGTGAGGGCACCAAGTTTAAGTCCTTCCCCATAGGGGCCGCACTCACACTGACTTACTCAATTAGCATGAGGAACGTTTCAGAACCAGCTAACTGTTAATTAGCATTAGCAACTGTTTAACTTAGCTGTGCAGGAGGAAAGCAGCAACCTCTGCCGGGCTTTGAGCCCCTCTTCTGCATTCACCCTCATCCTGTTTCTTTTTTTTTTTTTCATCTGCTTTCATTTGAGAAAGGAAAGGAAAGGAAAATGCTATTTCTACTGGTTGGCATGGCAATCAGATGTAAATATTTACATTTTGGACCAGTCAAAATTGATAAAATAATTATTTATAAGCCCCCCCCCCCCCCCCCAAAAAAGTTGTTGTTGTGTGGGTATATATATTTTAAATATTGTTTGATGAAAAAGATGTAGTTTCACCTTCAATTTGAAAAATAAAGAATCAACTATGACATAACATTAATGAAAAATAAATAGCCCATTTTTTTCTTATCAGATATAAACTTTATCATGTTTATTTTCTATAAAATATGAGAAACCTTAAAGGTTAAGATAAAGAGGTACGACGTGAGTCACGTTGGGCGTGGAGGAAAATGAGTTTGGTTAAAAATGGGTGCTACGTGCACATGCAAGTCCAGCTTTAGAATGCGAGTCTATATTTAACGCGACTCTCTGTTGATTTGTTCGTTGTCTTCCAAAAAGCTGAGCTAGTCATATTATCCCACCTGGCTATTCTTCAAAAGCCAGATGACGGCTTTTCTCTTTATTCAGTCCCAAAATACCCACGGAGTCGTGTGTATAACCAGTCATTCACACACACTTTTGTTTTGTTTCTCTGGTTAAAGTTGTTTTATCACATCTTTCTAAATGTTTTTACTCACTTTCGCTTCATAAATCTCGTGTTTGCAAGTCTTTTACCTGCTTCAGTTTATTAAAACAAGTCCTTGTCCTAGCGCTGCCTTCCACCTCTGCTGTGACACTGTGCGAGCTTTTATAGCTTAAAAAGCCTGAATTAGTCACACCGGTGGGAAATATGAGCAATATTTCATCCAAATAATTCACCTTTAAAAGTCCTGAAATCAATCAGGACCTGACTTTTTACCTCCACTCCTCCTCAGTTTACCCATCTCTGTTTTCTCCCATTTCCATTTCTCTTTCTCTAATTCTCTCTCTCTTTTCCTCCGTTTCTTCCAGCATATGCAGCAACTGTCATTATATGTTATGGCGTATCAGTTCTCTGCATGCATATGAGCTCCCCCTTTCTCTCCGTCTCTTTCATGTTTCCCTGGCAGTCATACATTACGTTGGAGAGACAATACCTCCTCCAGATAATGCCATAAATGAGGGAATTTACATACATATGCTCGCATATGCAACCACAGCCTCTCATATCTGTCGCACTCAATGCAGGCTGGATTTCAGCTTGTGTGTTTTGTGTGCATGTCTATGTGTGTGTGTGTCTGTGTGTGTGAAGTGGCGCTCCAGTGGGACCATCATTAGAGTGGATCTAGACTAATGACACAGGAAACTGATTCACACTGAGAGAACTTCTGTAAAGCCCACACACACACACACACACGCACACACACACACACACACACAGGCCTATTATGTTCTTGCTTTCAGAAGAGGGAAAGTAGGATTAGATCTTTCCATTGAAAAGTGTTATGAGTAAATTATTTACTAATTGAACTGATCAGTAATCCTCTTTATGTAATACCACTAACAGCTAAAAACATATTTCACACTGACTTCATGTGCACATAGACAGACACACACACAGTGTGTGTTAAAGCTTCATACCTTGTGTAATTGAGGAGCAAAATTTGATATTTTCCATTCATCATGAGGATGTCGCACTTCATTCTCTGTTATTTTATACACAATCATGATTTCCATTTTTAATCATCCGTTTTCCTCCTTCACTGCAAAAACTCAAAATCTTACCAACTATATTTTTCTCATTTCTAGACAAAATATCTCATCACACTCAAAATAAGACAAAATTACTTAAAGAGAAACATTATGGTGAGACATAAGATCTTGCTTTATTTCAAGAAATCTTATCAAGAAAATGTAAATGTGAATAAATGTGCCACACCCACAAGTCTGATGTGGAATGAGCTGCCTTCACTTCGTTAGCAGATCGCTAATGTTTTTTCTTTTATTCTCTAACCTTTATTTATAATTTTATTTATAATTTACAGTTTTTATAAACAAACACACAGAGATGTTGATGAAATTGTTACTTTCAAGTCTATCAGGTAACAGATCGAGTCATGCCAACCAGTGGCATACCAGAGCCTACTGTATCATCTGTTTATGGAGTACATAAACACAACATAAAGTAGAGAAAAAGGGGAAAAAAGGAAAGAGAACTGCTATAACAATGGAAATAAATAGGAGAATTAAAAAAATAAACAAAAAGAAAAAAAGAGGCAAAAGAAAATAGAAATGGAATAAATAATAAAATAAAAGAATAAAACAAATTCGACAAAAAAAGGACAAGAGGACCGCTTTGTCTCTTTGGAGTCAGCTTTAAAAACATTGTCATTTATCTAAGAACAAGTTCCAGAAATTGTTAAAGGGACTAGAGGCAGGAATTACGAAAGAGTAAACATGTATGTCCAGTTTTTTAATACTAATGGGTGATGAAGTTTGAAAAACCAAAAGAACGAGCCCACCAACGTCTCTCTCCGTTGCCTTGAACAGGCTGTGTGCTGCTAAGCGCTGCAATTCAGAGGCCGAATTTCCCGCGCTGCCCTGCGGACGAAACGTCAAATGATGCTGCATCCGCGTCCCCGACAGTTTTGATACAGAAAGAAGACGGTCGCAGTAAATTCAAACACTGTAAGCGATAGTTATGGATTCTTCTGCCATCAGCAAACGATCCAGATCAACTGAAAGACACTAAAAAGTGGAACTACGAAGAAAAAGTGCTGTCAACAACATTCTAGCTTCAGTTTGTGCTCCCGTGACGGCTTCGCTCGTCGCTGCAGTTACCTGAAGCGCCAGTCGCGAGTTTCATTTCTTAATCTTGCCTCTAGTCCTTTTAAAAGAAAAAAAACACTGTTTTGTATAATAATCCTCATTACTTGGATGTGTTAGGACAACGGCAGCAGCTCTGTTGGTTCTCTGCAGCCACCGTTACATTTCCAGTCTTTACTGTTGTACCACGTGTACTTATGGAGAGTTGGAGTATTGTATGGCTTTGGTTGGGGTCTTGGTCACAGCTTGTCATGCTGAGGCTGTTGTCCTCTTTTTAAAGAGCAGTTTTATTTTAAAACCGTTCAAGTTGAAGGTGAGATTGTCAGTTTTTAACAAATATCAGATACAATGAAATTCTTAGATGCATTTCATCACTTTATGGTAGAAACAAAGCTCTGTTGTGTACAATCTGATACTTGTCTTCTGCCCCCTGGTGGACATCTTTTGTACTACAGTACAAAATTATTTTTGCAAATAATTTTCTTTTATTTTTACATTTTGTTAAATGGTCAAAAAGACAAAAAAGATAACTAAAAATATGGTATTTCATACTCATTATTTCTTGGGTGAGGCTTCGAGTAACACGTTTACTTTCATGACACTTGAAACCAAAGTCAAATTTTACACACTAATCACAGTAAAATCATTTTGCTCAGAAGTTCCCAAACTTGAGGGGGGGGGGGGGGGGGGGGGGGGGGGGGGGGGGGGGGGGGGGGGGGGGGGGGGGGGGGGGGGGGGGGGGGGGGGGGGGGGGGGGGGGGGCGGGGGGGGGGGGGGGGGGGGGGGGGGGGGGGGGGGGGGGGGGGGGGGGGGGCGGGGGGGGGGGGGGGGGGGGGCGGGGGGGGGGGGGGGGGGGGGCTTTGCATGTAAACCTGACGCCCAAATCTAGTTTTGTCTGAACACAGCGTATGTCCCAGAACCTTTCAATCATTGAGTTCGGGAGCTCTTCGTATGTGTGTTGTTAAATTGCGCACGTCCTCAGTGTAAAATCCCCTGTAACCGCGGTAACCAGAAGTCCTTAACAGAAACCAGCAGACATGACGGCTCCCACGGTTCCAGCTGTGAAGCTTGTCTGCAGCAGAAGTGCAGTCATTTACCATTTACAGCAGTTATGACTCACTCATTTTTCCGTTTATTTAGTGCCTTGGCAGCGTTGCATCAAAGGTTTTTTGTATCTTTTAAATATCATTACGTTTATACTTGTTCCAACAGGTGCCAGGCATCAGTCAGGCATGTCTCTGAGAAAGACTGAGTCGCTCACATACATGAAATACATAAAAGTACTGAGTCAATAATTGGACTGCTTCTTTGAACTTGTAAATCTCTGTTTCTGTCTTTATTTCTTCTTCTTGCTTACACGTTATCCTGCAGTTTTGCTGTAAGGAAACCTTGAAGAAATGTTTGTTTTACCAGAAAATATTCACATGGAACTGCTTTAATCACCATCTCCCTCCACTGCAGCCAATCACACACACAACGGAAGACCCTCAATCAAGCTGGACAGTAATGGTGCTGTGCAGTACATGTTAAAAGAAATTTATTTATATGACTCCCACCTTAATACAAGGAAAGACCAATGTGCTCCTACATTTGTAATTGTCTAATGAAATAACAGTGGCAATATGTTTTCAGACACAATGATGATGCAAACGCCATCACTCAGGTTGCATTTATTATTAAACAGATTCAAAGCTGTTGCTACTCTTTCATATGTAAAACTCCTGTATTTAATTTGTGCTTTCTGTAAGTGAAATGCACATCATTCATTAGGCTCATTGCAAATATTCCACTTTTGTTGTGCATCTGAACTGTGAAGCGCTGTTTAATCAGCTTTGCTGCTTTTGGTTCAGTCTGAGCAAAGTTCCTCCGTTTACACTTCAACATTTTCATAATTGCTTCTTCTGTTGTTTCTCTTTCCATCCTCAAATCTTAAAGGTCATTCTACATGCTAGTATTCCATAAAGAGAGCAATCAGTGCTATTTTATGCACATTATGTGGTGAAGGTCTACAGCTCAATATGTTGCAGTTTCTCAACAACGATGAAAAAAAAAAAATAAGGTTGTCCCAATAAATAAATTTTCCTAACTTAGTTGTATTTTTTACTCACTCTTTCAAATGTACAAATGCATGTCTGCACATCTTTTGGTGAAACTATGCAAAAGATCACCCATCACTGTGGGGATGAGGGCATAAATGGTCATTTTTCACTACTTTTTGTTTTTACCTTTATATTTCACTTAAAAGCAGTTCACCTGCCTTGTTTGATATCATTGTTTTCAGCACAACCTCACCAGTGGGATTTTACAATTTTGTTTTGTTTTTTTTATTTTGACACACTATTAAGAAAGTAGACCAAAAACAACCAAGAGTACCTAAGTGCAGTTACAATGACCGACAAGGACGCCGCCATACATCCAATCCATACAGGAAGCCTCAAGCGGAAGTTCGTTGAACACCGCCAAGAGTAACTATCTGCGGCTTGCAAACGGATGAGTGTGGTGTAGTCGGGTGGTTAGGGTTAGGGGAAGGGTCAGGGTTAGGCTTAGATTTTAGTAAGTTACGTGAAGAACAAAGTTTCCATTGGGACTGGGCGTGGATTGGATATATGGCGACGTATCGTGACTGCAGTTGGGTCCCTCTCAAAACAACACATAAAACATCCGTTCTGAGTAGGGAAGTTATTTTTCATTGTGAAAAGCACAAAATTATTTCAAGAAACATTTTTAACTTAGAATGCAAATATTGATAGTTAATTTTGAAAATATTTGTACAAATTTGACCATCGAAAAACTCATAAAAAACTATTTATGTCAAAATGCTGCAAAGTCTCAGGTGTTTTTTGTTCCAACTATTTACAAAACAATTAGTTATCACCATAAGATGCCACAAAGATTATTTGTTCCTCTTCAAAAACTAAGGGTAAAACAATACATCATACGTCGTCATCCTGTTTTAGTGCATGAGGCTGAGTCGAGAACACCACGACATACCGTAGCTCCTTGTTGTGTAATCTGCTCATACCACAGTTCCACAGATTAAACGTTTTATGACAAAAATTTATTCATTTTACTGAACTCACTATATGTTTAAGTACAGGAACTATTTTATGCGGGCCTCCATCTATTTTTCATTCTAACCAACCGTTGTTAAGAAAATGGAACGTGATAATCAGCAGATTTTGGCTGTGTCCGAACGTCCGCCCTATTACCTACATAGGGTCCTACTGTATATAGGGATCACGTCATTTTGTGGGGGTGTCCGAATGTTCAGAAAGAAAAAAGTAGTGCACTCAAAATTACCCACAATGCACCTTGAAAACCAGTGAGCTTCTATGGTCCCTAAATGGGTCAGTATAGACCACAATCATAGATATGATTACTGTATATAATTACTGGACGTAGCTTCCGGTCTCTTCTGAATAGAGAAATGTGAAACCAGGTGGGCGTGTCTTACCGTCGCCATCTTGCCGTGTCACGTACGTCGTCACTCCAGGAAAATCCTAAAATGGGCACAGCGCGGCCGCGGGGCAAATGATTGACAGCTGACGTACTGTGGGCTAAACGCTAACTGAGCTAACACGAAACTAAGAGGAGCTAACAAAGATAAGCCCCCTAAGCGGCATGGTTAAGGTAAGACATGCTTAGACTTGCAATTCGCTGACTAAACACCGCCGTTGTGCGACTCTGTAACAAACTGAGACCTTATTAAGAGCAAAGAAGGAGCTAACTAGGAGCCTCCGGTCGGCAGGCGGAGCTTCCGGTCTGCCGCATGTCAATCATAAGGACACGCCCTTAATTATGTGTAATTTGAAGAATATAATAACATCTAAACGAATGAGTTATAAAAAAATTCACCCCCCTCACAGTTGACATGAAGGTAAACTTGACCTAATAAACCTAAAATGATTTTTTGAACCAGGCTGTAAACCTGTTTATTTCTGCTGTGAAGTTGGCGTTTTTAACATGGGAGTCTATGGGGATTTGCTCACTCTTGGAGCCAGCCCCTAGCGGATGAAGGGAATATTACAGAAAATGTCCATTTCCGGGTTGCATCACTGCTGGCCACCGGAGGTTGCCGCTTGACCACAATGCATTGCGGTCAGTAGAGCTGGATGAGCGAAAAAAAAAAAAAAAAAGGAGGGGGAAAACAGAACGCTATCGCTCAAATTCGTAACACCATCACTAATGCCGGGTAATTTTAACCCAGTGTATGGCTAATAAAAAGTACTTGTCATCAAAACGTATCAAAATATGAGAATGCATGACAAATTTGAGTAGTGTTCTTTCATTTTAAAGTGTTGAACAAAATAAAAAAGGGCCATGAGGGGATCACACAATATTGCTCCAAAATTAGTGCAAAATGAATAATTTAAGAACAAAACCATCGTAAAAAGGAAAATAAAGAAGCATGAAACCTGTTTTTTGGTCTGCCCATTTCTAAGGCATTAAAGACTTTCCTAGTGAAGGCACAGTGTCTTTGGCACACAAACAGCTGCAGGAGAGAAAAAACAAATGATGGCATTTTGAATGGGTAAAAATGACCAGCTGACTAAAATGTTTTCATCATTATATGAATTCCCTTGGAAATCACCAGTTTGTGATCATCGCTGCACTAATAAAGATAGCATGCACATTACAGGACTACTGTTACATCCCTATTCCTCACATGTAGTCAGTAAAAGCAGGGTAGTACTGGCGTGGACACACTGGTCCACAGCAGACGTGGGGCAGTCAGCACACCTCACTAGGGACCACTGCTTTCTTTTGCCACTGGTCCCCCCCCCCCCAGCACTCTTGTGCCAAGGGAAGGGATATCGAGCACAGAACAGATCAGAATTCTGATTTGATGTGACAGATTTGAAGAGGGCAGCCTCTGCTCATGAGTTAGGGGTTAGCCTGCACGTAAGGCCTCTGCATTGGTTGTTGCCTCTCTTTAGCGCATTCTCCGTGTGTACGATCCATGAGTTTATCACACCCGCATTTATCATGCTATAGACTGATACGGCCAAACGCCGCAACTAGACCGTCCGCCTTTGAAACAGGGACGTTTCTGTACATGTGTAACTAGAACAGATGAGAATCAGACTTTCTTCTTAACAACATGGAGGAAATCTGGGAGGACGTCACATTCCTGGTTGTTGGAACATCAGAGGAAAACGTTAATGTGGTAATAAGTGAAGAAGAAGATCACAGACATTTATTTCATTTCAGCCGTCTGTGACAAAAGTGGACACAGCTCAGTCCACTGTGTATCATTGTGTTCATATCGGGAGGAATATCGGCCAATCAGAGTAGAGGAGGAATAACTTGCTGCCACCGTGGAGAAAACACTGGATATAAAGTTAAAAAGGATTACAAAAAGAAGGGTTAAAAAAAGGAAAAAAAATCTGTTGCTATTGACAGCGGTCATTATATTGTTCCAGCGGTCATTATACTAAAATAATGACCGCTGGAACATTGATTAAAAAAAACCATTCAAGTCAACGGAGCATTCAACAGCATTCTAAAGAGCCGTATAATAAATAAAGAGAAAAACTCCACATCAAATAACATCATCATTCATTATACATTATATAATATCATTATTATAAATATCATTATTATCATCTGTGCATGATTAAGTCTAGAATATAATGTTTATGCGGTTTGAATTTGGAAAATCTTAATAAAGATTAAATCAGAGTACTTACAGAGTACATGATGTAACATCCTAACTGACCAGTGAAATATTCAGATTCCCTCTCGTATTCTGAAAAAAGAATAAAAAGAATCAGAAGGTCAAAAGTCCAGGACCAAACATTCAGTCAATAGTACTCTTTGTTCCTCTGAGCCAAATGTCCGACTCTACAGTTAAAGAGTCACGTTCAGACAATCTTCACTCCGACCCATCCCATCTCTCTTTTTCCATCTGACTCCTCTCTTTATTGTTTACTTTTTAATTAATCGCGCCGGTTCATTGTAAACATGTCAGAATAAATACATTTTTCATCCCGGTGATATCGGCCCTGCCGCTCTATTATTAATGCTGCGGAGAATTCAGTCACTGTTTGCAAATAATATCCTCAAATTGAATCATTGTTGCATGAATATATGCAAAATATTCATTTCAGGCGGCGTGAGGGTTGAGTGCTTTTAAATTGGAGAGATCATTCATGGCTTCACCTTTTCAGGCGAGATAAAGTCGTGTGCAGTAACATTACAATGTCAGTGGAGGGGAGAAGGGCGAGGGTGGGGGTGAAAAAAGAGGGATGAGAGACAGAAAAAAGGTGGAAATAATGACAAAAGGAAAGCGGGGGAGTCAATAAAATAAGCAAAATCCAAAGCGATGGAGAACAGAAAGTCAAAGGAAAAGGGATCAGAACAAGGCGGGGAAAATGAAAAAGCCATTCTGCTCTTGTTCAACACTTTCTAACATCACACAGCAGGGATCAGTGCATGTGTGTGTGTGTGTGTGTGTGTGTGCTGGGATTACAGGTTAGTGGTATTAATAAGTCAGAAAGCCAGAAATAAGGACTAAAGGCGCACGTCCCTCCACCACGGCTGCACAATCATCCACATTTTAATAGTAGAGCGTGTCCTTTTTCTTTGTTGTTGCATCATCACATACATGTCTGCATCCAGCTTGCTTCATTCAAATATTCAATAGTGGAAACAATAAAAACATCCTAGTTTGAGTAAGGAAGAATATCTTGTGAGGGAGAATGGTAAGTATGGTAAGCAAGAATATCTTTCATAGGAAGCTGTTTTTTTTTATACAAGCACGGCCCGTACAAAGTTAAAGGAGAACTTACGTTTCTTCCAACCGGGACCTTATTTCCTGCAGTTTATACGTGCATTTACTCACCGGTAAATTCTGTATCACTTTGACTCATTCAGAAGATGTTAGGTTGAGTCGCCCTTCAGCGTGCATCTGTTATAATGGCAGCCTCTATATCAGACATTATCTGCAGCACAACTCCTTCATTTCATCAATGCTTTAAATAGAATGAATGAATGAACCAGTACTATTGTCCTGTGAGTTCATGGTTAGCTCTCCGTTACATATCAGTGTTCTACTGTACACACTTTTAGGGGGGCGCACGGCCCCGAAGCGCGCTTCCAGAGTACAGCTGAGAAGAGCAGCTCGCTACCCAACAAAAACACAATCCACAAAACTCTGAACTCACAGGACAATAGTACTCGTTGGTTCGTTATTGTTACTTAAGTATTGTGAAATGAAGGAGTTTTACTGCAGATAATGTCTTCAGAGCAGTGTTAATTTTGAGTTACTTTTCTTCATAGTCTTTTGACTAAAATGTTTAGTTTTAATAAAAATTTTTTAATTTTAATTAAATTATTTTTATTTAATTTTAGTTGAAAAAAAAAATAATTTAAAAGCGAAAAAAAAAAAAGTAATTAAGTAAAAAAAGATGGAAAAAAAAAAAAAAAGGAAAAATGAAAAAAAAAAAAAAAAAAAAAGAAAATTTTCTAAAAAAAAAAAAGAAATTTATTAAATTTTTTCTTAGAAGAAGGAGGGAGGAGAAAAAAAAAAAAAAAAAAAAAAAAGAGTATTTAGAGGGATAATATAAAAAAAAACAACAGTGTCCGAAATTAACTTTTTGACCAAGTTGGCCGGTAAATGAAAAAATCCATCGGCCAAGTATATTTTTCACCGGCCAAAATATGAAACTATTTCACACACAAATATCTTCAGGCGGGTTATTTCTATAATACAGTTTTATGTTAAATGCAAACTGATAAGAAGTTACAGCAAAATTAAAACAACAGGAACAAGAAAAAAATGTTTATGGTAAATAAATTGGTCATTTCTGAATTTATTATTTAAACTATTCAGACTCTTCACTCTCTGCTTAGTGTTTGAATGGATAATTCAAAGTGAAGTTGATGATAATAATAATAATAATTCTGTAATAAAGAATCAAACTTGATAATACAGTGATAAGTTTGCATCCATCTTTTTCAGGCTGTATTCTGCTCAGTGCAACAGTGACTGTTCGAGGTCTCTTAACAGGGAAAAGCCAGTCTAAAAAAGGTGGATTAGAACATGAATTAGCTGCGTAGATCAGCTGAACAGACCATAATTTCAGCCTGGGTTATTTGAGGAGTTATTTTAATTGGTGGTTATCTAATTATTATGGTTACTGAACTTCAGTAAAGTCCGCACATCAACGTCATGTATGTCGTTGTAACAGCACGCCGTCGGTTCTGAGCGGATCTGAGTCTGAACTCCGCCCACCCGACTCATTACTCCGTCGCCCGGGCAGTAAATGGAGCGGACCCTGTCATAGTGCACCCGGTGCATTGTTGCCAACTTAGCGACTTTTCAGACCCTCCAGCGACTTATTTTCAAAAAAGCGCCCCGTGACAAATCTAACGACTTTTTCTTGGAGACAGATAAAGTCTATATCACTCCACCGTTCATCGGGAGCTCCCTGCCGTTGGCCCCTCCCTCCCTGTTTCCCAGCACTCACTCACTGTTCACACTGTCCCTTTGCAGACCTCAGCCCTCCTGAGGTGCTGTGAGATGACCACGTCTCCTCATCCAGATCATTTCCCATGATGCTTTGTGGCACAACTGGGTCTTCTTTGCTCCACGACTCAAATGTGTATGTCACCACTTCATTACCCTTGTGAATTGGAAACTTAGCGTGTGAAACGCTAGTTATGCTGAGGACCATTATTAGGTACTGCGCATGCGCAACTGAGATTAACTGTTGTGACGATGTCATTTAACGACTTCTAGCAACTTTTGGGCTAGCCAATAGCGACGTATCTCCATCAAGAGTTGGCAACAGTGAGCCGGTGTCATATGACGCCTCCACAGCACCACTTCTCTCTGAACTTTCTGGGTGGCTGTACATCCTGCTGGTTTATCTTCCCGTTCTTTCCTTTGGAAGGCTGCCTCCTGCTAACACTCTCCACATGTTCGCGCTACTTAACCAGCCTGAGCTAAATGCTAGTTGTTAGTAAACGTTAGTAATGGGTGGTCCTCTCGTGTCATAAGTGCGTGTTTGTGTATATTGTGTCATTGCCCGACTTTCATACCTGCGACACCAGAGCAGCTTAAAGAAGAAATCCACAATATGAAGATTTAAAAACATGAATTATTTGGAGCAAATATTTACTCGCCATGTAGCAGATAGCTCTCTGAGATTTACTCACCAAACAGAAAATTTACTACTCACATTTGGCGCCTGGGGAGTGTTCGAAACCCTGAATACACACATATATGAATAAATTAAATTAAACAACAGTCAGTCTGGCGCCTTAATAACAGGCATTGTTCATTTAAAAGGAGCTTTTTTCTTTCCTCTTCACAACTCCTTTCTTCATTTCATAACATGTTTCAGGTCTGTTTTTTTATCATCATATCAAAGTAATGAGAACATTCTTCCTTCAAAAATAAGTAACTTTGCAAAAACACTACAAAATTACCACGTATTGTCAGCTTGGTTACCTTTGCGTGGATTTCGGGATGATGGTCTGCAGCTGTGGCTTCAGGTTGGTTGTTTCTGCTGGTAACAGTCGCTCTGCGCGGTTTTCACAACATCTCGTTTTGTGTCGCGTCATTCCGTCATAAGTGAAACGCTTCTGTGTATCAGCTCTTCTTTTTCTCCCCGGACTGGACGTTTGTAAGATCACTTTAATCACGACACCTGAGACATGTGAGACATGTGAGAACTGTTTATCATCTTCCCGGGTAACCAAACGTGTGCAGGCCAGCCTCGCTGCACGAGTTCATGTTCTCATTGGATGTTTTTTTTAATAACATCCCGCCTTTCAACACAAACAGTTGTTCTGATTGGATGTCATTGCTGTCAGGTATTTTCATCTAGTTTTTATTCGTTGACGAAAATGTCATTAACTTTCGTTATAGTTTTGATCCCCGTGTGTTGGTTTTCGTCTAGTTTTCGTTTAGTTTTCGTCGAGAAAAATAGTTTGAAGATTGGAAATTTTAATTATAAAATTCCTTCCTAGATAAAGGATAAAAAATTTAAAGAAAGATTGGGAAAAAAACTAGAAAAAAATCTTGCGCTTTCGGAATAAATTAGGTAATTCAAGGATTTTTTATTTTTAAGGAATTTCGGGGTTGAACGGATGGTTTTATAAAATAGGTAAGGGGGGGGGGTTTATTAAAGAGTGGGTAGATTATAAAAAAAGGGGGGGGGTAAAAAAGAGGGGGGAGGGGAGGTTTAGAAAAAAAAAGAAAAAATACACCAGAAGAAAAAAAGAAAATATAATAATATATAAATTGGGATGCCCAAATAATAAAATTAAAATAAAAATAAAAAACCACACACAACCACAATAAATTAAATAATACTGAAAAAAAAAAAAAAAAAAAAAAAAAAAAAAGAAAAAAAAAAATTTGTTTGATAGAATAGTAACTAATTTTTCTCTGTGTTATTCATCTCTATAAAACGGATCACAGTTACTGTTTACTGTCAGAACTTAAAGGAATAGTACACCTACAGAATGATGGTCCATTTTCTACTCACCCTCATGCTGAGCAAGACTCAGCATGTCCTAGTCAGAAATCTATTGAAAATAAAGCATGTGTTTACACAAGAGCTTTGTTGGAGCACTTCTTTGGCAGATGCATAGTTGTCGTTCTTTACCATCGGTAAGGGGGTGGAAAGCAACGACAGTGCTGCATTTGAGGGCGCTTGAAAAAAAATCCTGGAAGAATGGAAACTTTTATTTGTGATGTAGCTCATGATTAAAAATGCTTCAGAATCATTGTGGCTAGAAATGAGATCACGTGTACGTTTGAAGTGAGATCGTGATTTTTTAATGATTGATTGTGAGGCCGTAGTGAGTAGAAAATGAACGCACATCAGTCTGCAGGTGTTGTATCCATTTAAACTTGGCCACGTTAACTATAACATGACAAAGTTTATATCCTGGATATTTTCTCCTACATGCTCTTTATGATTTCTGCATTCTCAGTCAGGAGGATTATTAATCTGCACCTGTGATGCATTTCCTTTGACACCATCATAAAAGCATGTGCTTCGTCGTTAAACTGTTTTGTTTCATAGATTATCTTAAAAAGAGCTTGAAAACGGTACGGTACGGTATTCAGTTTTTTCACAGCAGATAAAAGAGAAGCGAATCTCAAACCATGAAAAGTTCTTTCTTTCATCGTACCTGTGATGTAAAACCAGGACTTCAGCAGCTACACTAAATAATAAAGTCAAGACAAGCGTTTCTTCCATGTGTAACACCTGCGGGTTATTCCCAGCTCTCTTCCCTCCACTGCCTCCTTCATTTGAAACTTTATATGTCCTGTAACTAATAGGAGAAGGAAAAAACCTAATATCAAAAAGCAAATATTATTCTTCCCCCCACCTCTGGCCCCCATTTTTTTCTCTCATGCAGCTGCACATTAACAAGTCTAAACACGGCATAATCACCAGCAGAATCCGATTCCTCCATATGAATGCTGATGCTCTGCTCTCACCAGCATTTCATGCTAATATGATAAAAATGTAAAGTTATAAAAAAGCAACTCCTCTCCTTCTTTTCTTCTTTTTAATGTAAAAGGTAAGCTGAGTAGCAGAGGGAGGTGTGTAAGAAATGAAGGAGGTGGGGGGTTAGTCACATGGCCACGGCCTCGCCGAGGGATAGGCTGTCGCTAGGAGACAGAGGCAGGGAACGGACCAGTGGCAATGATGTATTAACTGGCGAAGGTGGCTGACAGTAATCTTTGTCACTAGATGCAGTGGCTGTCTAAGTCCTGTCATTTTATGCATCTCATGCAAAACAGATGTACCCGGATACTACGGGCTCAGGGAGAGAGAGGGAGAGGGAGAGCGAGGCAGCCGGGGTGGAGGATGGAAGGGGCGGAGGGGGGGACAAAAAAATCATTATACAGCTAGAGGTTGGAAGAGCTGTCACAAAGAATTTCATTATTTTTCATCTGGTGACGAGAAGGTGAATTGTGCATATTGTAATTTCTTCCCTCGCCACCATAAGCTTCTAAATAATTTGGGAACTTTGCAGGGCAGAAGTTTTCCTTTCCTCTCCGCTCATTACCTGGAGTTCAGGGCAGAGGTGCTCAATCACCCCGGCTGAAGGAAACGCTTACACACAGAAAGCAGCCACCTCCTCCTCCTCCTCCCTCCTGTCCTCCCATCCACTCTCCATCTCTTACCACTTCATCTCCCATCCCTCCGTCTTTGCCCCCTTCCTCCCTCTCACCCATTGTCCTTCTCAGCTGCATTTTCCGTTCTGTTTGGGAGCATTCCCTCTGGTGCGTCCGTCGCACGGGCAGTAAATGGTGCGTCCGAACAGACGGTACGGACGCACCAGGACCGACCAGAGACACAAACTGGTCTGCTGGAAGACTGTAGCCTGACCAAC
Source organism: Atherinomorus stipes (assembly GCA_023101725.1). NCBI lineage: Eukaryota > Metazoa > Chordata > Actinopteri > Atheriniformes > Atherinidae > Atherinomorus > Atherinomorus stipes. Next base: position 156,825 of record JALJCO010007363.1, read on the forward strand.
ACCAGGTCTGAGATACAAGTCAGTCTGGGTTCCCTCCGTTGGAAGATCATTTCCACGTCAGTAAAAAAAAAAATGACTGGACCAATCACAGCGCGGGAGGTGGAATTTTACGACACGTCTTTTTCGGCGACTCAGTTCTGTAACCATAAACAGTCAGAATGGCGACTGCAGAGCGATGATGTAATGACGCCCTTTCTGATGTCCTAACGAGCTGCACGTCCTTAAGACTAGGGCTGGCCGATAAACTTACCAACACCGAAATTTGCAGCGATAACCGACGTTAGTTTGCCCACGTTGGTATGTTTTGTACTGCTGTCCCTTTAAAAAAGCTTGCAGTGGAATTGCTGGAATTGACTTTTTGCTCTCTCAGACTTGCCGTAGTTTATGCACTTTGACACTCCTGCACTGCAGCGGAGTGCTTTTCTAGGGTTGCTAAACATCCCATAAAATACGCAATTGTCCTTTAATTTATCTCAGATGGTGCATATCAGTAATGAGATAAAATTTAAGTTGCACTTAGTGAAAACAGCTAGAAAAAGTTTCTGTGTGTTTGTGGGACAAGCTGTGGAACAGGCTGGGGGACAAACGGGCAATGTCCTACCATCCATATGTTTAAATCACCATATAAAGACATAATACTTTAACTACAAAAATATCTAATGATAATCATGTTTGAAATTATGATTATTATCATCAGGTGTAGTAGTGTTAAGCTCAGTATTAGTGTTATTGTTGTTGTTACTATGCTATTATTATTACTGCATAATTCCAGTGTTGTAATTATGATGAGCTTGTGAGTTATAGGAACTTGATAGTTTTATTATCTTTATCTGTAGCATTACTTTATCATTATTGATATAATTATTATTACAAAATACACACTACTCACAAAAAGTTAGGTATATTCAACTTTCGGGTTTTGGAGAACAGAATGATGCAGAATAAATATCTAACTATTGAACAATGTACATGTGCATTGAAAAGTTTAGAGAAAGTTTAATTCAGTTCACCTGGAAAGGTTCTAGTGGATTTTAGATCCATTCTGACATCATAGAAAAAGCCAAATATCCTTAACTTTTTGTGAGTCGTGTAAATATGCTGTATGTTCCTGAGGTGGGATTAGGTAAGCTCATGCTTCCACCCACTCCTTTTGAACTTGTGTTTTTTTGTTTTTGTTTGTTTGTTTTCAGTTTGTTTGTTTCAATTTGTTTTCTGTTTGTTTTTATATTGCCATCAAGTTCAAATAACCTTGGTCATTCAATCAAAGTGATAAACGTTTGAAGGAATGTTATTTGTGTCAAACGTTTTATAAACGGTCCACAGTTGGAGTAACACTTTAAGAGTCAATTTTAACACGAAGCCAGGTTACATATCTCCTGTAATCCTGCCTTGTACAGTGTTAAAGTTACACTGGACCAAGTGTTGAATTTTTAGTGTTAATTTAACACTGATGAGAGTTAATTTTCATTATAGAGTTAAACTTGATCAATACTGACATTGTTAATAAGCTTTTACTCTTTGAGATAAAGTAACAACCTAAAGTGTTGATTTAATATGTCATTACACAAGTGTTTGACACATCAAATTGCTTAACATTTTCACAAAGTAAAAAAAATTCAGTTAAAGTTGACTTGGGTCCATTGAAGGTTTAATCAGGATTCTTGTCCTTGGTTACTTTTTGAAAAGTTGAGATGGAAAGATATTTTCTCTCATCTCCAACATCTTTTTATTTAGTCATTCGATATCACACCAAGGAAACATAAGCTGATCACATACACACTTCACTCATGGTGCAGGATTGAACAGTGAAGTCGCTTTTTTGAAACGGGTCTTGCTTTCTTTAAATGAGTTCTGCCATTGTTGAATGTATATCTTTTTCTGCTATAGTATGAAGTTTTTGCTTTATACCATGTATTTGGTGATAAGCAAAATAAATAAATTAAATTAAATTATATGAACAAAGCATGATGGGAAATATTCAAACTGAAAAGGGCGGAGCCTCCCTGAGTAACTCTGATGAGAGTTATTTTCCTTTGACACTGAAAAGAAAAAAAAATGTTTTAACTCTGAAAATTATCACCAGCACTGCTGGTCATCAGGGGCATTTTACTCTCACTGGTGTTGGAATTTTACTCTGAAAGAGTTAATGTGATTTAACCATTCAAATTTTACACTGAGGATTTTTCTGTGTAGCAATGCTAATTGTGTTAGCCTGTCTATGGGTATTTCAATGTTAAGTTAGCATTCATGCAAATTGATAGTTGAGTATGTGCAGCTAACGGGGAAACTCATCACTGTGTTTTTCATGGACACAGTAATAGTTGCTCATATGTAAATAAAAATCTAACTAATATAAGTTTATTAACTTACATACATAATTATTACTATTTATTAATATGTACATGTATGTTTGTATTTCAGTTTCACAGTACATCTCATAAACATCCAAAACATATCTACGGACACCGGGGTGTTACTTTAGGAATCTGTTATCTATCTGTCAAACTACAAGTCACATCAAGTTCCAGTAGGAGCAGAACATCAGTGTTTTATTAAAATGAAAAGTTGTTTTGGCTGTTTATAGGTTAGCTGTGCTCATGTTCCTTTAAGATGCTCAACAACATGTACTGTCTGTAGTCACGTAACTCCACCACATCCAATCTGTCACTATTTATCATCCATTTATCGTTACCGAGGCAATATATGGTCATATTGATTTTAGGCCATATTGTCCAGCCCTACATAAAAACTTGCTGCTCTGAGAACTTTCCTCTTACAGAAAGACGGTGGCGTCACTTCCGTGTTTCTCTGAATGGTTCTCTCTGGTTCAGTTTGTTCCTGTTAGTCCCGCTCTCGTCTTGAGTTGGAATCCGTCTCCAGCGGAGGGAACCCAGACTGACGTGCCGTGTGTCTCATACCATGCCGTTAATCCAGCTGGTGGACCAGGCGAGGAAAACTGGGATCAACTGCAGTTTGCTGACGGACTTCACCGAGCAAACGGACATTTAGCTGCTTCTGCTGCTGCCTGACAGATTCAGATCAGGTGTGAACACAAAATCCCAAACAGAAACCCCAACTGTTCCATCGTTTGCCATTTTCAGGCCTGGCCAATCAATGAGCAGGATTTCCTTCTTTTCTTTTCCGTTCTCGGTCAGCGGCCTTTTTGGGAGATATCATCCAGTGGAGCAGTTGTTGTAACTGCATGGCCTCGTTCAGGCGGTTTGTCCGTGTGACTGAAGTGCAGTGTGAAAGCAAACCACGCCAAAGGAATGTGCCAAATGGTTTTCAACACTTCCCACCTGATGGGATCTAAGCACAGCTCCACGAATTCCTGAACTTAAATGATAACTTTCCTTTTTTTTCAACCTGGACCACATTTCTACGGGTTTATACGTGCAGTTACTCACCGGTAAAATTTCTGTATCTGTTTGAGTCCTTCGGAAGATATTACGTTGAGTTGCTCTCCAGCGTGCATCCGTATAACAGGAGAGATGGGGCAGCCTCTCTGACGGGGGCAGTGGCCAAGATGGTTTTGCCTATAATTAGCAAAAAAAATAAATAAATAAATAAATCTGCCAATAGAACAAGCAAAATTTTCAATAAGATGCATTGCCTTAAAACAAGGTCTTCTATCTCACTGAAATGTTTCTCTTCAGGTAATTTTGTCTTATTTTGAGTGTGATGAGATATTTTGACTGGAAATTGGAAAATACACTTGGTAAGATTTGAGTTTTTGCAGTGTACACAGGTAAAGCTGAACTGAAGCTGACTTTATTAAAGTCAATCAGGACTCCTCCCGGGATTCCACCAGTTTAAGCTGGATTTTACCACGTCTACTCTGAACAAACACAATGATGTCAACAGAATCCAGTCCAGCGGTCACACAAAGACCTGGTGCTTTCATCATAGCAGAGCAGATGGAATTAGAAAGGTCCAGTCAGTTTATAGAACAAAACACCCCCCTGTTGAGTGCTTCATCAGTTAGATCAGAAACCCTCTTGGTGGGAAATTTTCATGGACAGATTCACCACCATGGGAGCATAAACTAACACTACTGACACAACCCAGCCCCGTGTATTAGTATGTACCACAGAAATATGTTGATTTGCTTTCTTGATTATTGACTACTGGAGGGCAGGCACAGGCAAAGGTTTGGCTACTGGATATAGTTCTGTTCGGTTTCTCTTCATTCATTTTAACCAAGACTTAAAAAAAAGTTTCTCAGGCAAAAAGAAGGTGGTCAAATGAGTAATACAGAAAGATGTGGAGCCACTCAGGGCCTCTGGTAGGCCAGAAAATCACGTCATGCGTTGGTTTGAGCGGATTAATGAATTGGGATATTTTAAAAATATATATTTTTTAACCTTTTCCAAGTAAAATATTTGAGAATCATTTCCAAACATGGCCTGGCCAAGACGAATTCTGTCAGGCAGAGTTTATAGCACTGTGTGCTTCTAAAAAGCAGGAACTGAACAAATTACAGGGAGTGCAGAATTATTAGGCAAATGAGTATTTTGACCACATCATCCTCTTTATGCATGTTGTCTTACTCCAAGCTGTATAGGCCGAAAGCCTACTTCCAATTAAGCATATCAGGTGATCTGCATCTCTGTAATGAGAAGGGGTGTGGTCTAATGACATCAACACCCTATATCAGGTTTATTAGGCAAACAGAGTTATTAGACAACCTCCTTTCCTTTGGCAAAATGGGTCAGAAGAGGGAGTTCACAGGCTCTGTATAGAGGAAAGCAAGAAAAAAAAGTGGAAAATGCTGCCTCCCCTAAATGTCCTAATGGTTCAGAGGAAAGATGTCATGATTACCGATTTTCTTGGTACGATTATTGTCAAAGTAATGATCACGATTTTTCGATGATCATGATTATTATATCTTAATTCCCAAACAGCATAAATGTGTAAAATCACATGAACTGTCCTCCAGGTCTTTAATGTTGAATTAGATTGGTTGGAATTGATGCGTTAATGCACAGAGATTGGATCAACTCAATGGCCCTCACTTATCAATGAAGCGTAGAAATGAGCGCACATCTGATCATAAAAATGATCGTACGATTGGACCCATGTGTGATTCATTAAAACGTTCGTATCGGTCCAATCTCGTCGTATGAACGAAAGAGTCTTGATAAATCCCACGGCTGAAATCCATCATCATTTAAAAGTCACGCCCACAGTTACGTTCTTAAGCATGCATTATGAGGCTTCGCCCAGCCAGGTTGAACCATGGAGAGGAGAGATTCTGCAAAAAAAGAAACTTTTGGGCGGATCAAGACAGAATTCCTCACACAGATTTTCGACCTACGATCGTTTGATAAATGAGGGCTACTGTCTTTTGTTTGTTTTCACACATCAATGCATAAATAAGATTATTACTCATGCTGTATTCAAAATCTGAATTTTGTAGTATCTTGGTCAGAGAAGTGGATTTTGGGGATGTAGGTACCTTATCACAGTGGTGAACAGAATCCACCAAAACACATGTTACCCTCCTTATTTATGACTCATTCCATGTATCAAATAACTTTCTTTTCATTCTGATCTGCCTTCACGGTTCATTTAATAATTGTGGGATTTAATACTGCGGTTAATCGTGAAAGTGATTTTCGTGACATCCCTAGTTCAGAGATATGATCATTTCTAGAAAATGCATTTAAATTTTTTTAGCAACAATAGCTGTTGCAAAACCAGCCAAAAACAACAACAACAAAACAGTGTGAGAGGACTCCTCAAGTCAGCTGTGTCAGTGCAGGGAGGGGGGGCTCTGTTGTTCCAGCCAACAGCTCTGCACAACAAGAAGTTTTATTTTAATGACTAGAAAAAACGACAGCAATAAAAACATCAACTACTACCACATCATAATTAGTGCTTAATAGCGTATCCCCCCCCCCCATTTGAAAAGATGTTAAAGCTGTAAATTTTCAAACTTGATGCCAAAGATGAGCCAGATAAGTTTAAATGGGACAGTAGTGATGGGAAGTTCGGCTCTTTTCAGAGAGCCGGCTCTTTCGGCTCCCAAATGGCTCTTAATTTAAGATGTTTGCAGCCCTTTATTTTCCCTTAATTTTGCAATAAATGAATGTTTTTGTGTTAAAAACTTTTTTGCATTCATTATTTTTTATGAGAAGCCTTAAAATTCTGTGCATTTATTCTATCTTCAAACTTTTGTTTATTTGATAGGGACAGTACATATTCATGAACATATGTGGCAACAGAGGTAAACATGCTGGATTATCATTAGCAAGCTAATTAGCATCAGTAGTCCCTAGGCAGGTAAAGAAAAGACACGCAAAACAATAAAACAACAAAATTAAACTTTCAGGTTTAATGCACACACACACACACACACTTCTCACCACTAGCTTCTGTCTTCACGTGCAATAGACCATAACCTTTCTTTCTGTTTTCATAGCTCGTACAAACCTATATGCTCAAATGTGACTGGCAGCATGGCCTCCATAGGGGTCAGTCACAGCAAAGTAGGGTAGACTGAGTACAGTTGAGACACGGCAATTACTTGAGCATGCAGCAAGCTTTTGCTGTGATTTTTGGTGTGCACATGCGTATTAGCATCCTTTTTGAGCGTGGGAAAATTCAGCTTTAAGCTCCGCTGCGAAGATATTCAAAAAAATATTTTCTAACAGGTAAGATTATGATTTTACCACGTTGCTTTCACAAAATGCCTCCCTCCCTTTATGTTACTTTTAAAGTTAACTTATACTGTATATCTGCAAAGATTGTTTTGTGCACTAAAAACTGGAAATTCATGACATTGTAGCGTCATAATTCAGTGAAATGTGCGAGGTGGACGTCAGGTACAGGTGAGACACAATGTCCCACCTGTACCTGATGCGGAACGCTGTAGCTTTGCATGCTGTTCAGCAGCGCAGACATACTGTAGGATTAAAAGATTTAAGTCATAAGTAGGCAAAATTAGAACAAATCAAAGGTAGTTTTTTTTTTTCTTTTTGTTTTTTTACATTTGAACAGTCTGCTACTCTGCTACATTACTTATGGATATTATTATTTGGTTATTTTTAGTGCACAAATAGAGGACGCATTTTGTAAAAAAAAAAAAAATCTTCTGTCCAGATCTTTTTTAATGTCTAATTTTTGCGTTGAGGTGAGAGGAGGGAAGGTGTCTCTACTGTGATCTCCTAAAAAACAGGGCGCCGGCTCTTCTGATTCACTATGAAGCATCAGCTCTTCTGAGCGTGACACATCACTATGCCACAGTTTAATATGTGTTCCTCCACCTGTGTGTGCTGAAATATTTCACTGCATTTCTAAATAAGTAAACATGAAGCTGAAGGACTCAGAAACACACGCCAGGCCTGTGACATGCAGCGTGTGGAGCCTGCAGGCCAGCTGCAGCTCACAGAGGACACCGGTATTTTACATCCTTCCTTTCTGCTAAAAGGGGCGCTGATGCCGGGGCTTAATTGCAGCTCTATCTGCTGCAGAGAAGCACATCACATTAACGACAGTGTACATAGTGCATGTAGGCAGCAGCAGAAGGACGATATCTTTTTATCTACCTGCGATAAAACTCACCCTCTGTCCAAGTCATGAATAACACTTACACTACAGGCTCGTGTTTTTATCCTCACTTATAGAGACGGAGAGGGAGGAGGGTTAGAGGGAGGAAGCAGGAAAACTTGAATATTAACATTCTGAAGGGAGACTGCAGGGAACACTGAGTCAGGAGCCACCTTTCTAGTCCTTGATGGCTTTTCTTTTTTTACCTAAACAGTTTAGAATTAAACGGATTTATGTTTGCATTTGGCTTAAAGAGCAGCAGCATGAAGACCGTTGGGGTTAACGCGTCCGCTTCGCAGCGACAGGTATATAAACACCAGAACACCCCACCTGTGTGACATCAAAACCCAATCAGACAGCCTCGAGCTGCTGCTCGAAGAGCCTCCGCCGGCTGTGACAAAGCAGCAAAGGTAAGACCCGGCCTTAATTTCAATTTTTCAACTTTATTTGTATAGCGTCCATTCATGACAGTGTCACCTCAGGGCGCTTAAACAGACAGAAAAGTTCAGGTCAGATTCATAACAGCCTAGTTAAGGAAACCAACAGATTGGATCAAATCTCAACTTGACCCGGTCCAATCCCCCATCCTGAGCAAGCACGGAGGGGTGGCGACAGTGGGAAGGAAAACACCCTTTTAACTCTGCCAGTCTAAGCCTATAGCAGCTTAACTAAAGCCCCGTTTCCACCAGTGGGTCTGGGTCGGGTCGGGCCGGATCAGTCCACGTTTTTTTGCGTCTCCACAGATAAAAACCTGGACGGGTACCCTTATATCCGACCCGACCCGGCCTACTTTTTTGGCACCCTTCGGTAGGGGTACTGATCTAACCGATCCGGACCAAAGAGGTGGAGCTAACACAAAGCAATACATTGATTTGTAGAAAAATCTCACTTCCCTCGTGACCAAGCATAAAAACAAAGCCGGGGTGACTCCTTTTGTTTCTGTCACGTGTGGCGTGGTGTTTTGGTTAAACGCCGTTGCACAGCGATGATGTAGCAGCGCTGTCCAGCGCCTCCAGAGTAAGGGTACAGGTTGCTGTGGGGATGCAGCGTGAAATCAACACATCCGTACCAAAACCCACCCGATCCGGCCTGGCCCGACCTGACCCGACCCAGACCCGCGGGTGGAAACAGGGCTTATGGGAAGGCTAGCCATCCCTAACTATAAGACTTATCAAAAAGGAAAGTTTTAAGCCTGATCTTAAAGGTAGAGAGAGTGTCTGCCTCCCGAACCTGAATTGGTAGCTGATTCCATAATAGGGGGGCTTGATAGCCAAACACTCTGCCTCCCATTCTACTCTTAGAGATCCTTGGAACCACCAGCAGACCTGCAGTCTGAGAGCGAAGTGCTCTGCTTGGAATATCTGGAACTATGAGATCTCTAATATATAATGGAGCTTGGTCATGGAGAGCTTTATATGTGAGAAGAAGAATTTTAAATTCTATCCTGGATTTGACATGGAGCCAATGAAGAGAAGCTAGAACTGGAGAATATATATAACCGGGCATTTTCAACACAGGAGGTGTGTTAACCGTGCCTTTGTGACTTGAATGAGGATGAATTCATGTTTGGGACTTAGACACTATTAGAAACCTGCAAAAAGTTGGGCCTCTGTTGCTTTTTGCAACCGTAGGAGACGCGGTGTGACCTGCAACACTCAGGCCGATTATGAGCACCCGTAAAGCGGACAAGTTTCTGCGCGAGAGCCGGTGAAAAAGCAGAGCTCATAACTTTCTTTCTGAACATCCGATCTTGAAAATTCCAAATGTAGCTGGTAGCTAGTGTCCAAAATAAGACGGGCAAAAGGGTTGGAAGCAGCTCCGGGTCGTTCCGGGGAAGCAGGAGCGAAAATTCCCCAAACGCAATATCTCGGCGAGAAACGCTATATATATAAGAGAGATTGTGTTAACCAATCTGGTGCCCTAGGCGAGATTTTAAGTGGCGCCCCCTTGCATCGCAGCACAGTGTTTGCACTGCTAGTGAACATATACTCACAAGAAACTTCTTAGCTTTGTCTTGGACATTCTTTCATTTAAGTAAAACAATCTGCACAATCAAAATACTTAACAAAAATATTTAAGAAATAAATACCAAAAATAAACTTGCTAGATGCGCTAGATGCTGCTGCATCACTGCTGGTTGTGGTGCTAAGGTAGAGGCGACAGGACGATTCACAAAGTTGGGACTGAGAGACCTCAGAAGCACATCTGGAGACAGAAGAGGAAGATGTGACACCAGTCTGATAACAAACACGATTTCAGGACTAAAATAAAATGAAATAACATAAATGAGAAAAGAGATACATGCATAATGTAGACTATAGTGTATGTAATTCAATGTCTACCGCTTATCCAGCTCAGGGTTGCAGGGGTTGCTGGAGCCCAGCTAGTATCAGGCGAGAGGCAGGTTCACCCTGGATAGAAGCCAAACCACCATCCCCCACTCCAGAAAGTTCAACATGACGCGTGAATCAAGCATCTTATTGCTTGATGCATCTTACATACTACACGCTCCATTCACACGAAAAACAACGGCCGAATCAAGCGAGTAAACGTCCAGCATTCGCGCGTTGAAACTGAGGCCCGTATGCGAACGGAGGCGTCCGGTGCGAGCATTTGCCTGTATTGCCTAGGCCACAGAAAAGGTGATGATGAGACTTTTGGCTCCGGCATGCTTACAGAACGGACGTTTTCCTGAAATTGAACACATTACAGCGGTTACCTCCATCATCACTCCAAAGCTGGATTACCTGTACAGCAGGACCTCCCAGGGGGACCCAAATCCATGGCTCCATTGTTTTTTGTTTTTTTTTTGTTGCAAAATTTGCCTGAAATTTCTGCTACTTAGTGTCAACTGTGACAGAAACTCGGTCCTTCGTTTCCCACCCTCGTCCCAGATCGGCTCATCAGCCTGCAGTATCTGACAGTCTGACAAATACAGGCTATTAGATTTTAAACTGTATTACTCTGTTTTTCTTTTATCAGTTTCCCAAAAGCTCCGTATGTTGAGTTTATTTAAATGTCATTCAAATAGAAGTGAGCGATATTCCCATCTGAAGCCATCACCAGGTGTTTTTGTGTCCATTTCTGCTCTCGGGTGTCTGAGAGTCTGAGGAAATGAGGAGTCCGACGTGCAGTTGTGATTAAACGTGGTTTACAGCTACTGTTTATCCTGCGCTCTCTGAGGAGTTAATCTGCTCTGCTCAAAGTGAATTTAATAAAGCAAAATGTTTAAGACAAACCTTTAACAGAAATGGCGTGTTAAGGATGAGACTACACCTCAACAATAAATATTCCAACTCATGGATAAGCATGAAGAATATGTTTTAAAAAATGAAAATAGTCACAAAAAAGAGAATTACCCACGTATTAATGCTGACAGAAAAAAGAAATGTTTTTTTTTCCTTCTACGTAATCCAGAATACACGTCAGCATGATGTGTCGGATTTAGGCAGCAGTAACAGGCAGGGCTTGACTCTTAACACCCGCCGCATACGGGTGAATCTCAGCAGTGGCGGTAACAGACACTCCCACTCCCACTTCGGTGCATTGAATTCTAGATTAGGATTCTACATTGTCTTTTCATGAGACAACTTGAATTTCACTACAAAAACATTCTGTCTAACCAAGACTTACATTCTTATATTCAGCAGCAGTCTTAGTGATCTTCGTTTGAGAAAAATGTACTTGACAAGAGCAGAATGTGTCAGATTATTTATTTCAATTTCTTTTGTTTCTTTCTTAATAACTGAATCCTAAAACTGGTTATTTTATCTGCATAATAACTTAAATTATGTCACTAAGACACTGTTTCAGATCATTTTGTGTCTTTCACTCTCAATTTTAGCTGTAAAAACTCCCGTACCAGCTCATACACACAGATTTCTTGTAATAACCAAAAAATATCTAGACTTTAGACCAGTGGGAACTAGCTGAAAACATTCATTCAAGTTTCTAATTATAATCAAAGGTCAAAGCAAGAGATGGTTTTCTTTATAGAAATCGCTCCTCACTCATGTTTGAAGCCGAACGTTTGAGTGTTGAAAGGACCATCCTCCCATTATTTAACTACGGTGACACAATCATGCTTGCAAAGGCACTCTTCAAAAACTGGACTCAATTTATAACTCTGTGATCCGACTTGTCACTAATACTCCTTCCAGAACTCATCACTGTCTACTTGTCAGGTTAGAGCCATTAGAGCTGAATGATTAATCGCATTTGCAATTAAATAACAATTTTAATTAGCGCAATTTTTTAATCGCGTCGTCATGCGATTTTCCCACATCATCTGGTCACGTGAAGTAAGCATGTGTAGTCAGAATCAGCTCCCTGAAGTACAGAGCAACGACGTCAGCCTCAGAACCGTTACTGAAAGGAACTCTTCTGCAGAAATCTTAGATCCAAAGAAAACCAGCACATCAGCTGTGTGGGACTATTCTGGTTTCCGGAAAAATGACCAACAGGTACACTGCAAAAACTCAAATCTTAGCAAGTGTATTTTTCTCATTTCTAGTCAAAATATCATCAATATTATCAAGAAAATTTTGCTTTTCCCATTAGCAACATTTTTTTGCATATTACAAGCATATATATATATATATATATATATATATATATATATATATATATATATATATATACATATATATGTATACAGTGCATTGTGCAAACTTGCCTAGCAAGAATTGCTACTTCACGTGGCAACTTAACAAACTTGTTTCAACATTTAAAGCATCATCTGATGATGCTTTCCTCAAGCGCGGCTGCCGGCCATACAGCCGACTACTCCACCAAGTCCAGCCAGCTACATGTTTATAATCAGGATCGGAGCGTCGGTCTCTGGCTGGGATGTGATTCCGCACAATGACGCATGACGTTTGCGCTCTGCGGTGCATAATGCAGCCAAAATATTGCTTCCATGTTCAGGCTTTCCCACCGTAGTTTCCTACTTTGGTGCGAGTCACCGCTCTTTTCTCCGCCAGAATGCTGAGGAGCATCTGTGGTGAAATGAACTCCAACTCCTTAGTTTCACTTTCAAACTGCGCTGCTCCGTCGCAGTGGGAACTGATACTGTATCAATCCATCCATCCGTCTGCTTTGAAACCAGTGGCATCGTGGGGCTCTTGCCCCATGCCTCTTATATTTATTCGTATATTTATGCATGCTTCACATTATAGGGTGATGAAACGTCCACTTTTACTGGGACTTTGAGAGGTAGAAAATGTGCCGGGTTGCTGCAGCGCAAAGAAGCCGGAGTTACCCGGTGATCACGTCACCTGCTGTCTGCCGCACAGGAATTCCCAGACAACAGGAACGCACTAAAACCTGTGTTCTCATATTGGTATGGAAATGGGAAGCTCAGTGCAAGATGGAAAGCAGGATCTTTTCTGTTCTGCTTTTTCCTTCTTGTCTGGTGTTTGTATGTTTATGACATCATTACATTCTAAAGAGAAAAACACCAGCAGAAAGACTCTTGGTCGAACTTTATCTTCTCCACCCCATGAAAAGTGGACTGAGTGCCACAGTATTTTTTGTGAACATTTAGCCTTAAACTTTGGGATCTTTGCCCCCCCCCCCCCCAAAAAAAAATATGTATACAATATATATTCAGTGAAGATCAGTGCAAAGTGTCTGTGGAAAGCCTAGAAATAAAACTCCTAGAAATAAGGTCCAGGTTGGAAAAAGGAAGAAAGTTATGCTTCAAATTCCTGCCTGCTGGAAGAATCCGTGTATCATTCGTTCTTTCTATTTTTAATCCTAAATCAAAAATCCAAAAATGAAATCGTAGTGAAACTATTTTGTTTTTTGTTTTTAATTATAACACAAAAAAGAAAAATGGCATGTTTTTTAATATTTTGATTTTAGAATCAGATCAAAAATACAGAATGGAATAACGGGACACAAGACTAAATTCGATTTTAATATTTTATTGTTCGTGGGTTTGGTGACCCGGAAGTTTTGTAAGGCGTTCGCAAACATTCCAGCCATCCGCAATCTGACCAGCAGCTGGGAGCCTCAAGTCCTATCAGCCGTGGAGAGTTAGAAGTCAAGCATGGACTGTGCGACCTGCACATGGACCTCGCGCCCGCATTACTGCTGTCTGTGTGCTTTTTTTCTTTTTAATAAATACATTAATCACATTCGATTTTCGTCTTTCTGTGTTGGTCACATAAAACAACTAAAAAAATACAATCACGGTGGATTTACATATAGGAAAGAGACTAATCAAGATCTCCAACTTTGATGTGTGATTTGAAAATAATTTGTTAGCTCACACAGATTGAAGGAACTGTGAGATTGCACTCAGGATTTTAACTCTTCCTGTAACGGTGGCATCGGGTAAGCGAAGCTTTTTAAAGTTGAGACTAACCTTATTAAAAAAATATTTGCGCACGTAACGGACTGTGCAGGTTTGCACTATAGCCTATTCGTTAGAAATGTAATAAGCCTACATTCAAACTGGATTATAAAGACTGAGTATTCAGCGAAGAAAGCAAGAAAGTGATGGCATGATCAATTATTGGGATAGATTATGCATGGTAAGTAAATTGTTAAAAATGTAAAGATGTGAAGCTGTAGCCGACAATAAATGATCATATATTATGAATGAAACGCGTCAGGTGGTTTAAGTTGGACAATGAAGGGAAAAGTGACTTTATGTAGGACATTTTTTGCGCGCACACACCACTGGACATTTATCCAGCCCCCCTGATCATTATCATGTGATCCTGCAAATGTGATTTATCAGATTTATCTGGTGGTAGCACGAACTGCAGTCGCAGGCGCGCCGTGTCTGACACGGTTGCGGTGGGAGCTGCTGCTCTGTAGAGGTGGGAACTACACCGCACCGCAGCCGGTGGAAATCCGCCTTAAAGCAGGGTTTCCCAACCCTGGTCCTCAGGGGGTCGCAGGTTCATGATTCAGGACATTATGGTTCTTAAAAACGCGTTCTTTCCTGAGGTAATCTGAATAATCCTCCAGCAGCGCCAGCGAATCTGGAGCAAACGCACGGGGGTAGACGCGTGTTCATGTCTGTCAGACTGTCTCCACCTTGACAGACTGATATTGTAAATCAGTGGAAGAAGCTACAATGATGATGATGATGTGACAGTTGAGGGTCCTTCATCATGTCTCTGGAGACGTCTCTTTGGCTGAATGGTCAGCGCGCGCGACTCACCGGCAGACTGCGGTATAACCCCGCCTGCCCGGCGCATTTTGCCTTATACCGCACTGATAGTAACAAAATTATTCTGCTGCTAACAGATCCGTAACATGAAATATTTAAAGAACAAATGAATATTGTGTAAAAATCAAACATTCAGTCCCTCCTACTGCAGAATGGTCTGATCTTTGCTTGGTAACCACACGTTGAGACTAATCGACTTACAGTAGAGACCCACAGCTCCCCCCTTCCCGCGCCATTGGGCAGGGGTCCCTGAGGACCAGGGACCCCTTTAGGACTCTGCCCTAAAGGAAGAGGACATGACTACCGAAAAAATAAGCAGGATTTTCCAGGTATACGTTTTCACAAAGAAACTTTTGGGTGAGCTGCCACCATGGTAATAGGGTAAACCAGTACAACTACCGTGCGCAAAGCCGTTTTCGTTTCCGGGTCACCAAACCCCCGAACAATAAAATATTAAAATCGAATTTAGTCTTGTGTCCCGTTATTCCATTCTGTACTTTTGATCTGATTCTAAAATCAAAATATAAAAAAACATGCCATTTTTCTTTTTTGTGTTATAATTAAAAACAAAAAACAAAATAGTTTCACCACGATTTCATTTTTGGATTTTTGATTTAGGATTAAAAATAGAAAGAACGAATGATACACGGATTTGGAAGGATTCATTGTTTTATCATTTTGTTACACTGATCTGATTGCTTCCCTGTATTTCATGGAGAAATACGGCACGGAAAGCACCTGGATAAAAAAAATGACATTTTAAATCGCAATTGCAACATTGGTGAAAAAAAATTGCAATCAAATTTTTCCCCAAATCCTTCAGCCGTAGTGGCCACCATTACGTACTCGGCATAATTTCCACCGGTTCACTCTCATCTATGAAACACTCCTCAGTCTTTCACCTCCATATTTATGTCAGCTTCTGCAGAGTATCTGCAGCCAAATACAGCACATGGTCCTCCAGAGAATCATGCTACAAATCCCTAAAACCAACTCTCGCTTCGGACAAATGTCCTTTTCTTCTGCAGCTTCAAATGACTGGAACGCATTACAAAAATCCTGACTTGATGCTTTTACTTCTGTCTCTGTTTTTAAACACAATTTAAAGGTGATTTTTAATGACAACTATAAATATTTTGTTTCATTTTAACTCCTCTTTTGATGTCTTAAAATTTTTAAATGCTTTACTGATTTTTTTTTTTTTTTGTCCCTCCCCCACTTGCCCTACAGGTGCCGAAAGGCACTTGCCCGGCCAGCATTCTAAATAAGAATTTTGTTCTTAATGTCTTTGCCTGGTTAAATACACTGCAAAAACTCAAATCTTGCCAAGTATATTTTTCTAATTTCTAGTCAAAAAATCTCATCACACTCAAAATAAGACAAAATTACCTAAGAGAAATGTTTCAGTGAGATAAGAACTTGTTTTAATGCAATGCATCTTATTTCAAGAAATCTTTTCAAGAAAATTTCACTTGTTCAATTCGTAGATTTTTTTGCTTATTACAAGCAAAATAATCTTGGCCACTTTTAAAATAAGTTAAAAAATATATACTTTTTGCTTGTAATAAGCAAAAAAAATTCTGAAAATATTTTGTGTGTGATGAGATATTTTGACTAGAAATGAGAAAAATATACTTGGTAAGATTTGAGTTTTTGCAATGAAAGGTTAAATAAAACTAAACTAACCAGGAATTCAACCACTGGTAGCAAAGAGGTTTGGTTTAACAGTATGAGACAGCAGCTCAGGTGGTAGAGCAGCTGGTCCTGAAGGTTGTAGGTCCAAGTCCCAGGTCATCCTAAACTGCAACAGTTCGAGAAAGTACGGAAATTTGAAACCTCACAGCCCCTTGGACATGACCAAAGCTGACCAAAAGAATATAGTTTTTCTTCTTTCTTTCTTTTTTTTTACTTTAAATGTTCTCCCACATAATATTTGATCATTTTAGTATTAACCCATCTTTGCAATAATTGTACTGTAAAAGGATTTCACACCATAAAAACGACAAATAAGGAGAAAAAACGAGAGGGAGGTCATGTGAAAAAAAAAAACATTCAAGGGTGGAAAAACTGGGCAGTGAGGGATGTATGAACAAAAAAAGCAAATGTGAGGTAGAGAAAGGAGAGGAAAGAGAAGAAAGTGTTGACGGAGAGCGAGAGAGGGGGAGAAAGAGATGTAAGTGGGCTCTGCGGAGGCCTGGGTTTGTGGCAGTCTGTCTCTGATTTCCATTCATTGTTAAGATGGATGAGATCCCAGCCGGACTGGGAGCAGACCGCCACATTTCTCCCTCCACTCTTTCTCCTCTTTTTCTTTCGCTTCATTTTTTTTTCTTTCTTGGAGGGGGTGGTTAGGGGCATTATTCAAAACAGAGCTTATTTTTGGTGGTCATTATGCATGCACACCTGATCAGCATGTCAGCCTGGCCTCCCTGCATCGCATGATGGAACGGCCCAATTTACCTCTTTCACCTGCCTTGCATAAAGGCACCCTGAGCACACACCGCCAGCCGCTCACTGTACAGCGCAACACACACACATGCACATACACACTTAGTGGAGTGGAGGTGGGTGGATAGAGTCAAGTGCAAGTGTGTGTTCTGGTACACAGATGCAGACACACACACACACACAAAGCTGTTTATTTGCAAAGAGTGTATGAAAGTGTGTACTTATACTATATACAGCCATCGGAAGTGTTGCACACACTCACCTACTGTACCGACACACACATGCACGACTCCCACACACACTCACCTAACTGTGTCAGTTGTTACTGAGTCAAAACTGAATTCATTAGCAAGTCAACACACTCTTTTCCCTCTCTGGATGTTTATCTTTTGCTTTGTCGATCTTACTCTGGTGCGGAAGCAGAGAGGTTTCATCCTGACAGAACGCCGCTAACGCTCCAACACCAGATGTCATTCACAGATTATTTAACTATCATTATATCTTTCCTTCAGATGCATCCTGACTGCTTGTCTTAACCGTATTTGGAGGATGAATCCTGCATAAAAAGCAGAATTATTTCTCATTCTAATCCCCCTTTTTTCTCTCTTGACAAGTCTCTTGCAGCTTTAGTCTGTATTAATATTCCTACTCATCACATCACTGAGGAATTCATAAAATCAAACGTACAATTTGTGCAACTGTGTTTGCATGCTTTCTATCACTAAGTGCTAATCTTTCAAAAACTTTAAAGACAAAAGACAAACAGAAGCTGTGAGCATCAGCATATCTCAGTAACTGGCTGAAACATGATGTCATGCCCTTCTTTTCCACACGGCTGAGGCTGGAGGCATTATCCTCTACATTGGGGAACTCACACTCCGGCCTTTGAGGGCCATTGTCCTGGAGGTTTTTGGTGCTTTAATTAATTTGATTCAGGTGTGTTGGAGTAGGGAAGCATCCAAAGCCTGCAGGACCGCGGTTCTCGAGGACTGAGTTTGAGACCGTGCTTTACATGAACACACATCAGAATCAGAAGATTAGACTGTAGACAAAATACCCGTCCATGAATCTGAGCCATCCACATAATTATATCTGTGGAATATTTTACAAATTATGCTTTCAGACAAGCTCATTATAATTAATTATTTGATAAGTAACTGTCTTGCAAGAGTTAAATGGAAATTTCTCTTTTTTTAAACCTGGGGTGTGTTTTCATATGTCCTTTGATATGCTGTGATAGAGAAAGGAGTTTTCCAGATAGCTCCAGTATTTATCCAGGCAGGCAGGCTAGCAGCCCGTATGGGGTAACTGGCCCCCGCATCTAAAGTCTGGGATACACTGATACACTGCTCGCAGCTCCAACTCTATTTGTGCGAATCAGTCGCAGAGTTAAAAAGTTCACAGCTTGCAATGTTTGTCCTCATACTGTACGAACTGACGCTCGGATGCGATCTGACTACTCGCAGATAGTCGTAGTAGATCCTCAAAGACAGGTCAGGGTCCGGAACTATCTCGACATGCAACGCAATAAATAGAGGTAGGCTAGTAGTAGAGGAAGAAAGAGACAACAACAGCAACAGCATGCTATCACCATAAAAACCGCGCTGCCTTGGCGGTGTGCGCTCTTTGTGAAGAATTTGCCATAAAGAAAAGGCGACGACATCATGTGTGGACGAGGAATTGGCTGACCAGATGTGGGCTGTTCGTCTGGTCATGGTACTGCTTCAACATGTGATTCACTCATGAGCCACGACCAAAATATCAAACTGGTTTGATTTTCTCGCAATCCACTACTTCTGATCGGGAGCTTGTTGTGAGGTGCCAGTCGCATCTCGTGACCCTCTTGTATACTGCACAACGCACGACACATGATTTGCCAAAGAGTTGGCCCGATTCCAAAACTTGTCACACAACTGGAGAGTCGGCTCAAAAATGGCTAAAAATCACACAGTGTATGCCAGGATTTAGCTCGCCCTAAAAACCTGCTTTTATCCACACTGAAGGGCTCAGATAGTCTCAACGAGTGTCCGACATCATACTAGAGAGGAGAGATGAACCAAAGTATCTACTTTTCCTGGAGATCACTATTTGTTTTGTTGTCTGTGTCCAAATCTTAGGACGCTGGAAATCTAATCTTGTTCCAAAATCCCGTGATAACTCGCGTCAAAACACCGGTGGGCGACGAACGTTATGGCACGATTTCCGAAGTCAGGCGATAACTTGCATCAAATCACCGGTGGCCGACGAACGTTATCGCACGATTTCCGAAGTCACGCGATAACTCGCATCAAAACACCGGTGGAGGCCGCACGTTATTGCACGATTTCGAAGTCATGTGATAACTTGCTTCAAAACACCGATAGGGGAAGAACGTTATCGCACGATTTCCAAAGTCACGCGATAACTCGTATCAAAACACCGTTGGAGGCCGCACATTATTGCACGATTTCTGAAGTCATGCAATAACTTGCATCAAAACACCGGTGGCCGACGAACGTTATCGCACGATTTCCAAAGTCACGCGATAACGCGCGTCAAAACACCGGTGGGCGACATACGTCATCGCACGATTTCCGAAGTCACGCAATAACTTGCATCAAAACACCGGTGGCCGACGAACGTTATCGCACGATTTCCAAAGTCACGCGATAACTTGCATCAAAACACCGGTGGGCGACGAACGTCATCGCACGATTTCCGAAGTCACGCGATAACTTGCGTCAAAACACCGGTGGTGGACAATTTCCAGTATCCCCAGATTTGGACACAGACACCAAAACAAACAGCGATCTCCAGGTAATGTAGATACTTTCGTTCATTTCTTCCCTCTAGTATGATGTCAGACACTCGTTGAGACTATCCGAGCCCTTCAGGGTGGAAAAAAATCAGGTTTTTAGGGTGAACTTAGATGCGGGGGCCAGCTGCCCCATACTTATCATTAGCTGAGCTGCTAGGCTGCCTGACCGGATAAATACTGGAGCTATCTGGAAAATTCCTTTCTCCATCACTCAAATAAATGAAAGGACATATGAAAACACACCCCAGGTTTAAAAAAAGCTAAATTCCCCTTCAAGAACCACAGTGTGGGCAGGTATTAATCCTAACTCTGCAATAGGAAGTAAAATAATGTAGAGAACAATCATTCCATGTGGAACGGAAGGACAGCTCAGTCATCGTTGTAACCGCAACAATGGGCCTCATCTCAAGTCGTCTTCTTCTTTCAAACATTTTGTGAAGATTGTTGTATTCACAAAGATCTTTGTGTCTTGGATTTGTTCTTTAGTAAGAATAAAACCACAGGAACCACTACAACCACTCAGGAGTACAACTATAAGATTTGAGGGTTTGGAACTAGCAACCTTCTTACTGCGCGGTGCTAACCGCCACACCACCGTATGTCCCTCTGTGGTTGCACGGTGATCTCTTAATAATGTCTTTTAGCATAGCACCAGACTATCCTGGCTATCCTAAAAAAGAAGGAAGTAATCCCATCCAGCTCTTGTTTGCGGCAACGTTTTTAAGCACTGCTTGCTGATGTTTACTCAGTTGTACTAACTGTGATTGATGTGGTTAAATATAAGGACAGTGGGGTTAGCGTGAGAAACTTTATGACAACATCCCTCATTCTCTTGTCTTTTTCTTTCTTTTCCTAATTACAAACTTTGATGATGAAATATTTTACATTGTAGCTGTGAAAACCCTGCTCAAAGGAGAAAACGGGTTGTAGGATAGCAACAAAAAGAGTGGTACTGGCAGATGCAAACAAATGAATACTCAAATTTCCTGTATAACTGAGTCAGGTTAGTAAACAGCAGCTGCAAAATAAAAGACTGTGTTGGGATTAGCGATGCTGTTTAAAACATTAAAATCAAAATTGAAAATAAACCAAAGTCAAACAACACCATAGCTAAGGGTGACAAACAAAAACCTCAAGCTATCCCAACACAAGACTACTCTTACTAGGCCTATTCTATATCTAAACTAGAAAAAAACGCAAAAAACAAAAGCAAAAGAGCTTGTTATTATCCTTACTATTAATCAAACAAAAAGACAAAGCCAAACGGGCTGTAACAATTATCTATCACTTACACAACACAAAGAAAAAAGAGAAAAAAAACGGTGTCGGAATGATGAGTTAAAACTAAACACAAAACCACATAATTCTAACATTATGCGAAAAATAACTACTCAAAGAAAATATGAGGAAAACCAAAATCAAAGCTCTGTTACTAACTTACTCCAACGAAATCTACCAACTGCTGTTTGGAACCAACCTGATCTCAGAAAAATACGTGACATGAGCATGAACAGTCTTACTCATTTACATGTTCCCGACACGTAACTGCCTCAACACGAAAAGCTGCGCAATGTTAAGTCAATGGTGAAGCTTTTCCTGTCCCCAGACACGAACTTTTCTGCTTTAAGGCCCTTTCAGATAGAACGCGGCAAGCGCAAGAGGACGGCGGCAAACCCATTCATTGTGTATGTGGTACCGCCGCGGCAGCGCGTTCCGCCATGCCGCGGAGTACCGCGGCGCGCAAGGTGGGCGCATGCCGCCGCGGTGGCGCTCACGCCGCTGCGCTCGAATTGAACATTTTTTTAATTCGGGCGCAGCGCGCTGTGACGACATCCTAGCGCGTCCAATAGGAGAGGCCAGTTCAGGGAAAAAAAGTGGTCATTGTTCAGCCTGAAGTAAACCTGGAAGAGGTCTGTGTGAAAGAATGCAGCTCGCGGACGAACCAGGACTCCCCCAAGTTCTGCCTTGTTATCAGGATCAGGTGGATTCCCACCCTTTTATCTGCTGCTGATCTCCTCCTCCTCCTCTGGAGAAAAGCTCTTTGCTGCGACCATGAGATGTTCATCTGTCACAACGAAGCGTGCCGGGAAGAAAACACTTCCTGGTCTGTCGCTTAGCAACGCGTGCCTGACGTGTTTGCTGCCGCCGGGTCTGCCGCCGAGTCTGCGCCCTACCCCGCGGTGACCTCGGCGAAAAACGCGTTCTATCTGAAAGGGCCTTTAAATTACATGCTGCTGACACGTAAAAGTGCACAATGTAAAATCAACAAGTCCTCTAAAAAAAAATCACACCATGTTAAGTTGTTTGTGCACAAAAATACGGACTATATTGCGTCTTTAATACCCACTCAGTTTGTATGCGATCCACAGTTCTCCTCATTCTGATGGAGCCTAAATCCTTTTAGGTTTTTTGGCTGCATGTTGCCTGGAGAAACCTGGAATCAATCTCCCAAACTTCTGGATGATGGACACCTGCTCTGTGTCCTCGTCTATTCCTCATTTCTTCCCCAACGTCATCTGAATTACTTCATGCTGTCATTCAGCTTTGCAGACGTAACGAGCCAAGTTGCATGGATCAAGTCATGGAGGTGTTGGTGTTTGCAGTGAGGATGTTTTATACCACAGAAGAAGTTGGAGGTGAGGAAACGTGGTTCCTCTGCTGTTTACTGGAAAGCTAACAAGCTAGCCACTTGGCTGCAACCATTGGCGCACGTGCTCCTGTGTTCTGGAGGCATGGTTTCTGGGGGGGGGGGGAGGACGACTCTTAAAATCTTAAAAACCGTTTTTCCAGGATCCCCTACCCTGCCTTTAATGTCAACTAAACCTGCTGGAAGAGAAAATCTGCCTCATAAACACTAACAGGGAGCTGTTTGTAACTTTAAATGCCTGAAGCGTGTCAGCTCTGTTATTTCACACTGGATGATTAATACAATAATAAAATGTCACTTAAAATGTGCTTAAAATGATAGCTTGAGCTCAAGATTGCAGCTTGATGGGCATCACCTGACAAGCATGATTTTCCCATCACAGAAATCATTTCCCACTTTCCTGTAAGTGTTTGTCATGCAAAATCCAGCCTTTCAAATGATGAGAACATGAGTTGCAGAGAAAATGTGGTATTATATGAATCTTTCACATAAACTTTACAGAACTGCTTCAAATGTCCTTCGCCGTGTATGTCTCAGAGGTCACTGAATGTGCTCTGCTTTCTATGGGCTAGCGCTGCTTTTCCAAAGGAAGGCTTTACAAGGACTTTTCATGTTACCACTTAAAGTCTGACCCCTGCCTGGTCTTTATTTCTTTCTTTCCATAACAGAATTTTATGTTTAAGTGGTAAAGCTGCTAAATCTACCAGCTTATGTGTTAACAATGTTCACATTAACATGGAGAAATACTAGTTCTTCATCCTTCTTGCTCACAAATGGCGTCATTTCTCAAAAGCCATTCATAGCCACAAGTTTAAAACTTGTGGCTATGAATGTTTCTCTAGTTTCTCTTTTTTAAAGATCGTTTCTCTCAAAGCGAGAAAGCAACAACACTGAAAAGAAGCATTACCAGAATAGTTTTGAGTGTTTTTTCACTCAGGGGCTGTTCACACAAGGACGACTGTGGGTAAAAATTACAAAATATTTCATCTGAATATTTCATTGTCTCAAGGTACGCCACCCCTCGGACCCGACCGTGTACCATAACCAACTCAGCCTTTTGTGCCCAAATGGCAAAGTATGCAAAAATGATGAACCGGCGCTGTTAAACGGGGGAGAGGGCCACCCACAGCCACTTCCATTCGAACAACTTGCCACACGCTCCGCCACCAAACACCCAGCACGCAACGAGAGAGAGAGAGAGAGAGAAAGAAAGAAAGAAAGAAAGAAAGAAAGAAAGAAAGAAAGAAAGAAAGAAAGAAAGAAAGAGAGAAAGTTGTTCGGGATGTTGGAGTCAGAAGCAGAGGCTGGGGGAGAGAAGGAGGGAGGAAGGTGAGGTGAAGCCAGAGCCTCTGGAGCCTCTTCCAGATATTTACAGCATCTCAGCGGCCAGCTGGGGAGAGCAGGTGGACCAGACAGGTCAGCTCATTAACACACACACACACACAGCTGCTCTGGTCCTGTTTCAGCTCACACTGGAGGGTGACATTACCGAGGCTGCAAGGTTGCTGCTCTCCGCACACACACAGCCAGCAGGTGTGTGTGTGCGGTGTTACAGGGTTAAAAAGACGTGACCCAAGAACGGGACAGCAGGAGAGTGATGATGTGTGTTTGTGTGCGCATGTGTCCATTAATCACTGCAGCGCTCCAGGCCGAGACCTCTGTCCCACCCTTTCACAGAATGGACCACCCTCACACACACACACACACACACACACCTCGCATAGTAGAGAGAATGAGACGATCAGCGTGGTGCTTCACAGAATAATCCAGGAAGAAACTTTTCTTATTCTGATCTGCTGATGTTTTATTCTCCGTAAATATTAAATTATCTTGTGTTTGGTTTCTTTAAAGTGGAAATGAAACGGTCAACCAACCTAATGTTATTTACTAGACTGAGTCCTGGTCTGATCAATAATTATATACCAAACGTGATAAATAGGAGCATATAAAAGAAAAATGTAGCAAAGTTTTGTGTTTTTAGGACAAGAGCGCAGCCATCTTGCAGTAAATGGTAAATGGACTTATAGCGCTTTTCCAGTCATACTAACCGTTCAAAGCGCTTTACACTACATATCACATTCACCCAGTCACACACACAATGAAAGACGACTGCTCTTCCACCTGAGCTACAGCCGCCCGCAGTTCTCTAAGCTCTGACGTCACCGGGTTGGTCTCCCCTCTGACTCCACATTAAGTCAACAGGAATCAGCAGCTACGCTGCACTATGATTAACAAGCCAGAACACATTTTTAGAAGATTAATATGATGGAAAGCGAAGCTGGGAGGCCAGTCCAGTGTACCGATGCTTTCCAGCCATCCCACCGTGTGACTGAGGAGAGAGGACGAGACGCCGGTGCTGGTGTCGGGAGGGGCGGGTTGGCAGCACCTGTAGGAGCGGCTGCTGTTCAGCCATGCTGGAGGCGGTCTGCTGTCAGAAGGTCCACGTAGACCAGCCTGGAAAAAAACACTTTACTGCCTGAGATTCATGAAGTTGTCAGGAGTGAAGTTCACACGCAAAGATGAGGCTTTTTCTGCTCCTGAAGATAAAATCTAACCTCTCCTGGAGTCGATTCATCGACAACGAATAAACTCACGCAGAACACAAACACATTTTTTCCAACTTTTCATCGTCTAGAGCTTTAAAAAAAAAAAAAAAAAAACCTGGATCAAACATCTGTTAGCTGACGGCTGCTTGTCTCTGAGGAAATCTTCCTGCAGGTGTTGGTTTCTTCGTCAGAGTGTGTACAGGTTAGGATTCTCCTCCAGTTTCTCTGGAACAAAGAGGACGTCTGGCTATGATGCTGCACATGCGTATTTGTGGCTTCATGATTGGTGCCACCTCGTTACGTACACCGGTCATCAGTCAGTCATGTTAAGGGAGCTAGAACTTGGCCTGAATATTCATCTATATTACTCACATATGCACAAATGAAGAAAAAAATGACAGGCAAGACACTACAGGCAAATACAGTTAAAATGTAACTAACTGGTATCACCACAAAACTTTGATGGTTTATTCCTCACATTAGGGCTATCATTTTTTGTAATGCAAGTTTTCTGAAATTTTATGTTTAAATATGCAAATTAGGTGTTATATAACCAAAAATGTGCTAATTTGCATACATTTCTATGAAAAAAATCTAAACACAGGATTAAGCCAGCTTCAAAGTTTTTTAAATTCTGTTCACATATTAAAGTTAAAAGTTTTTACCGAGGGGATTTTGGATATCTCTATAGATCATTTTACAATTTAGAATCTACTGTCAACAACCAGAAAAATAATTTTTTGGGGATGAAATGTTCTATAAATCAGGCTGTGAATAAAATATCAAAAAATCCTTCTGTAAACACTTTAATAATACAGTCAGGAACAAAACTTTAAAGTTTGGTTTCTGTAAGTGCTCCTGAAGTGGAATTTTTTTTTTACCCGGAATAAGAGAAAAAACTAATTTTGAGAAAACAGCCTTTAAAGTTTTGGATTGTAAAATTCTCCACATTTTTGTTCTATAACACTATTGACAGACATCAGATCCAATCAGATTCATGAGCTAGAAATATCAAGTTTGGTTGAGATGACATCGTTCAGGAAAAAGAGGCATTTCCAACGATACCAGACATGACGGGGTACAGATGAGCACCACCGTGCTGTGCTCTGTTTAAAAACACCAACTTTAGCTGCATGTTGAGGAGATTTAGGTGCATCAGACAAAGTATCATGAAATAAACTCCTAAAATGTTTATTTTGAACATTTTTTACACTAAGTCTGACAGAAAACATGTTGAAGGAAGAAAAAAAATGAAAATCTCAAAATTGACCAAGTGATGAAAAAACGGGGGTTTTACCTGTAGTGCCTCCCCTTACATGTTGTTTTTATGAGGAAATAACACAGTAACACGCTTAAAAGCTCTTATATGGCCATTTTTTTTCATGATACAGCTCTTTAACGCTTGTTAGGAAGGTGAGCATCAGAGGCTGCTTACATCTGAAGCACGGTGCTTGTTGTCTAATCGCGCTGGTAAATATAGCTGGAATAGCTGCCTCTACCTTCTTTGTGTGTCTTGACAGGTAAAAGTGTGACAGTGTGACGAAGGGTGTGAATCAGCCACCTAGCCGCCCCCTCACCACATTCACCAACCTACCCCCCCCTCCAACCCCGGGGCAGCAGCTCGGGTGTCAAACGTGGTAATTGGTGGCGGCATGAGGTGTAAACAGGGTGATGGTGGCGAGACTGCAGTCGCCCCACCGGTGGTGTGAGCGGAAGAGGGGGCGAGGAAGAGGAGGATGAGGAGCCACTGTGACAGGGTGTGAGGCTGCCACCTGCACATGCTCACGTCTGTCAGCATCCATGCAGGACAAAGAGAAATCTGCCTTCATGCAAACACAACTTCAAAGAGACGAGTGGATTCCAGCTCCTGCAGGTGGGGTGGAGGTCCAGAGAAGCTGCAGGTGCATCGCCGGCGCGTCTGTGGAAGCTGAGGCCTGCGATGGGAACCAGGAAGCAGCCGAGCTTCTGGGAGCTGTCCACGTCTGTGATAGCTGAGGAAAGTCTGGGAGTGTGTGTGAGGGAGAGTTTTCTCACCCGGAGCAGAGATCCTCCGCCCTGCATTAGTGCCAAAGCAAATTACCCTCCTGTCCGTCTGGTGCCCTCAGCCCAAACCACACACACACACACACACATAACACACACACAACACACACACCAGGAATTGTGAGGAAGGAAATACAGCTGCAAGAAACATTTTACGTTGGGCAGTCTCACACGCACACACACACACACTGCAGCAGTGACTGTGAAACAGTTTGACAGGCAGGAGTAGCCTTGCCTGCCCCTGTCCCCTCTAACCTTTTCCTCGTTTTCCCTTCAACCATGTTACCTCGCCTCCTCTCTCATCTCTCTGAGAACACTTGGGTGTACTCTCACTCCCTCTCTGGAACAGTCCGTCTTCTCTTCAGGACTTTTCAGGCTGAGTGTACAGTCAGATTCTTTCACCATGAAACCTCACATGAAGCAATGCGTTTCTTCGTATAGGGCTGTAACGGTACGTGTATTTGTGCAGAACCGATGAGTACGCTACTCTCGGATCGGCACGACCCTGAACCCGAACTGGTGGGTGCAGGATTTGTTTATTTAGCTCTTTGTTGTTTCATTAAAGGCCTCCTTCCACTGAAAACCCATTTAACTTGCTCCTTCTGAAATACGGAGGGTTTCCCCTTGTTTACTTACACATGCTGACTTGCTAGCGTTGCGTTCCCCCCAGTCGGCTGTTCTTCCTCATCAGAGAAACAATACAAAGAAAAGAGCGAATCGGGAACAGCCTTGCACTTCTACGTCACATTTCAAATAGCGTATCCCACGTGGGGTTTCTATCTGTCCATTGGAAGGCAGGTAACCCTCCACTACACACTAGAAGTAAAGACGGCACGACTGTAGCTTCGGAGTTGAGAAGCTAATTAGCTAACTGTTTGTTAGGAAATAGAGCCGACAGACAAGTTTGTTCCGCCATGCTGTCTGTAACGAAATAAGAGCGGAGGGCGGAGCTTCCTTCATACACTGACGGGAAGGAGCCAATCAGACGGAAATTCATGAGAAGGACCCGGAAAAGCTGCCATTGGACCACAAGCCTCTCTTCTAGTATACAAATACAGCTGGATACAAAGCAACCAGAAGGTTTTTTTAAACAGAAACGATGCAGAATGCATTCAATAATAATGGAGAACACAGAAATATTAATGAAATGACCATGGAAGTACAACTTTAAGTTTTTGCGTGCCGTCAGACATAGCTGGATGACGGACTGGTGAATCTTCACCTCCACTTGGTGCAGGGCGCTGACCGTCCTCTTTCTATCAACTTACAACAGCACGGCATGTGAGCTAGTTGAGCTAGAAGAAGCACCCTCAGGCCTCAAGTCCTCGTCTGGAGGCACTTCGGGTTTAGACAAAGAGGGAGAACAAAAAAAAAAAAAAGAAGCTAACAAAACAAAGGTAGTGAGCAATAGGGCGGGGTCATCTCACAACGTTCACGGTAATACCGGTGTAACGTTAGGGTCAAACACACATGCAGCCAGTCTGGCAGCGACCGAGGAGGAGGAGGAGGAGGAAGGTCAAAGCAGTGCATTTACTTAAAGCTTGTTCCATCCTCCATGAGAAGAGAGAACTTTGTTCTTGTTCTCTCGGCCGCAAGAACAAGAAAAAGGTTTGTTTTGGTCATTTCACCCACGTGAAGCTTCTTCTGCATCTGGGTGGTTACTAATGCACGGGTATGCCTGTGAAAAACTTTGTTCGTCTCAGGTGGGTGGGGCTATGCACGCGGCGGTGTCCATGTATCTAAATGCCACGTGCTGTATATATTTCGTACTTTCTCACCCCCTCGATCAGCTGTTTAGTAAAGCTACACGTTTAACTTCACATTCGCAGAAATGTGGACGTGACACTTTTCCACTTCCAGCTCGTCTGCGTTAACCCCGCCCACCTCAAATGTCCGGCTGATCACTCAGTACTTCTCACAGACCCATGAGATGAACGCTCTGCATATAAATATGATCACGGTCAGCTGTTCTCGTGACACATCACGTTGGAATTCACGGTTCGCAGCTATCTAAAACACGTCACACCAGGAAGTCCGACAACTTCTGATGAAGGCTGAAGTGACAGCCGAAACTGTCGAGGTAAGAACAGCTAAAACAATTTGTCTTACAAAAAGTAAAATAGCCAAAAAGATTATCACACTGAAGACAAGATGAACATCCTGAATAATGGTCACCTCCTGTTCAGACTCATTATTTTGAATCAGGTATGCTGGAACAGAAAACACTGAATAAATGCAGGACAAAGGACAAAGTTTTCCACCCCTGCTGTACATGGTTACAGTGGAAATGAAACCACCCTAACATTATTTACTAGAATGAGTCCTGGTTTGGTCAATAATTATATAACAAACGTGAAAAATAGAAGCATATTAAAGAAAAACAGCAAAGTTTTTAGGACAAGAACGCTGCCATGTTGCAGTTCTCTAAGCTCTGACGTCACCTTGTTGGTCTCCCCTCTGACTCCACATTAAATCAACAGGAATCAGCAGCTATGCTGCACTATGATTAACAGGCCAGAACACATTTTTAGAAGATTAATATGATGAAAAGGGAAGCTGGGAGGCCAGTCCAGCGTCCAGATCCTGTACCGATGCTTTCCAGCCATCACACCGTGTGACTGAGGAGAGAGGACGAGACGCCGGTGCTGGTGTCAGGAGGTCCATGTGGATCAGGTCACGTCAGGAGCTCTGATTCTTAAAGGAGTACTGTGCAAGTTCCAGCTTTTTTCCAGAATATCGCCCCCTCTGGTGACAAGTGGAAGTGACGTTAATGTCGTGCACATGCATGAGCTGCTTGGATTCGTGGTCTCTAATTTAACCACATTACACTCAGTCTGAGCCCAGAGTCAGAGACACGATGTCTGCAATGTAATAAAGTTATAAATCTTCAAGTCGTTTACAGTTTGTAAGAAAAAAAGCTGCTCGGTTGTTTACTCCCGTCTTACTCTGGTGCCAGTGTTGTTCAAAAAATGCCCCCCTGCCATGGGGACCGGTCAGACTCCAGTTTGGTCCAAACTTTTCTTCTCCATCTTCCTGGAGTCTGAGTTGGGGTCTGAGAGGCTCCTGTTCTCCATCTTTTAGCAGCAGCAGTGTTGTCTCAACATGTGCGGACCTGCGGTGGTGGAATACACGACACCGATGCAGCCAGACGCACGAGAACGCGCAGCTCGTCTCCCCCACAAGCGCCCCCTTGAGGCTTCGTACCCGAAACTCTGGCATTGAGCAGAAACAATATCAGAGACCTCCGCGGTGAAGAAAGATCAGCTCATTCTACACATCAGCAGCTGTTAGAGCATGTGGAGGAAAGAAAAGATAGGAGTTAACATTGAAACTTGCATAATGCACCTTTAAATCATTTGGTTTTTATTTTCATTCCACTCAGAGGGAAACCTTTGATTTTCACATTTTTTTTCATCAAATACATTACATTTGTTTATGTGCAGCCACTGGACACCTCCTCAGAGACACTTTGCCTGTTACCACAAATAGCTAAACAGCCAATCACATGGCAGTGACTCTGTACATCCAGTCATGTAGACGTGGTCGAGACTACTTGCTGAAATTAAACTGGATTAAACTGGATTTCTGATGGATTAAACTAATCCATCAGAAAGAGGATTTAAGTGACTTTAACACCAGCACTCCCAGAAATTTTCTGATTTCCCCCCACACCACCTCCACCCCCTCACCCCCCCAATGCCATAGTTAAATTGGCCCATTCACTCCTCATTGTTTTACAAATCAGGTGATCTGAATGTTGCAGCCAAGTTCTGAATGTCACTGTTACTTCCCTATTTCACCTCAGTGTGCACGCAACAGCATGTGTGTATATAACTAACACATTACTAATTAAAACACAGTTAAAATAAGTTACTGTACATTTTAATATCACATTGAGTGAATTAAAAAAAAAAAAAAGTATCAAAGACGACACAGATTAAGTCAGCCGCACCTGGGATTCAAACCCGCTTCCCTCTGCACCACAGCCTTTTATCCTAACCATTACACCTCCAGTTCCATGCAATTGGTACACATTCAGCCCCCATTTCCTCTGTCACCGCGGGCAACCTGTGTCACTTCCATTACCTTGCATGTGAAACATTCCATTGAAATCATTTCACCTTCTTATTTTGGACAAGTCCGATAAAAGAGGATGGTTTTAATTGGTTTTATTATTTATTATTAAATGTTTTCTTTGGGATTTTTGGAGCGAAGCATGGAAGGTCTCCACGTGCTCCAACAGCGTGTGGACACGTGTTATCTGATGTAGAGATGTGAGACGCTGACACTTTATTATAAATCATTTTGTACATCTGATCTGAAAGAGTGCAGGATTATTATGACTCCAGCTGAATACATGTATTACACGCTGATTACGGCTGGACTCTGCAAGAACACGCTGTTTGCTCCTGGACGCATTTGCACAATAGAGGCCGAGTTGACGAGGCGTGAAAAACCCCCAATGAATAGCACACGCCAAAAAACTCTGCAGTTTTTTCGGCAGCTTGGTATTTTGACTGGTAACATGGCACAGGTGTTGGTCTGAGTATTTCAGAAACTGCTGATCTACTGGGTTTTTGCCCTGCAACGGAGCGCGGGCAGCCGCGGCTGGAGCCATTGGCATCATGTCACAGAGCGCGCATGTCATAGGTGAACATGTCAGAGATCATCTTCAAGGCTGCAGACAGTTTCATCTGTTCAGCAGCTTATGATCCTCAAAAAATGGACACTTCTGAGACTCTGCACGGACACCTGCTGTATCATTTCATTTTTATTTCCATCATACGTATTTTAAATTATATTTGTATTGGGCTCTTCCAGTAATATTTCTATCTCTGTAGGGACATATTTCCTTTTGCGCTTTCTTCTTTCAAAATTCTCTGTGCTGCAATCCTGTAAACACACAAAACCCTCATTTATATCGGAGCGTTTCCAACACGTTTGCACCTGCAGCCATTTCCGGCTTCACTCAAACCCCCAGATTCAGCTCTGCACTCCGCAGCAAATACGTTGCCATTTAAATGCTAGCAGCGGTTCCACATTGTCCACTCTGCTTTTCTCTGGCCCACCCAGACAAAAGTTTGACCCAACTCTATTTTTCTGATCTGGCCGTACCAAGCGGCACAATTCAGATGGTACCCAACAGGAGAGAGAGCAAGAACAGCTTCTGGATTTTCAAATAAAATTATTGTAATCAGATTGTTTTTGCTACTTCTGACACATCGTATACTTGATATTCTCATTTCATGTGATAGGACTACATCTAGAGTGAATACTGTACACAAGCTTATACTAATTAAAATAGATTTCCTGAATATGATTTCATGCAATCATCCTTCAATATCCTGAATACATTGTGCTGTGTGTGTAATAAGGCTGAATGAAGTATTACCAAACTGTGAAGCAGCCTTTTAGGATTTTGTGGCCCTGAAGGTATAAAACTATGAGCTGAGGACTCATACACGTATACTTTATTTTGAGTGGCATAAATGGTGCGACTACAGGTGCAACCGTGGTGTGCACGCTTCAAGCAAATGCTCTGCCGTGCTTCCTTCAGGTTCCGCAGCTTGACGGAGCATAGCTACACTCATGCAGTGGATGCTGACGGTCGCAGTCAGTCCGGATCAGATCACGCATTATGTGGAATCTGGGGGTAAATAAATCACTTGCAAAGCTTGGTTCAGCCCCACGCACAACATTCTACATTGCACAGGCAAATTACTACACGCACATTTGGACCTTAGTATATCCGACCCATAGTGCAAAGAAGAGCACAGAGGGCAAGTCAGCGTTAGATAAAACATCCAAGCGCCACAAACATCCCAACACAATAAAACACTCAGTGAATGTCTAAGTTCAGTCTCCAGTCTAAAACTGGAGGAACCATTATGGGCCCAAAGGATATCAGCTCTTTCATTCTCTACCACCTTGGGAGGAGTGTCCCATCGTGATGTAGGGGCGTCCAACCCATATTCTACACAGATGTTTCTGTACTCTGTACCCCAAGGGGGGAAGGGTGGGGTTGCTCCAAGCGGTAAACCACTACCTTGTAGAACAGTGAAGAGGATGAGGAAGTCCTGCAAAGTGCTGAAAAAAATACAGTTCACTCCTCAACCACCGGGGGCTTCAAAACCGAGTGAATCCCCACAAGCTTCCTCTCACATATAAAGCTCTCCACGATCAAGCTCCATTATATATTAGAGATCTAATAGATCCATATATTCCAAGCAGAGCACTTCGCTCTCAGACTGAAGGTCTTCTGGTGGTTCCAAGGGTCTCTAAGAGTAGAATGGGAGGCAGAGCGTTTGGCTATCAAGCCCCCCTAATGTGGAATCAGTTACCAATTCAGGTTCGGGAGGCAGACACCCTCTCTACCTTTAAGATCAGGCTTAAAACCTTCCTTTTTGATAAGTCTTATAGTTAGGGATGGCTAGCATCCCTTAGTTAAGCTGCTATAGGTTTAGACTGCTGCGGGACGTTCATGATGCACTGGGCTCTTCCTCTCCCATGATGCACTGGGCTCTTTCTTTCCCACTCATCTCTGCTCTCCATGTAGAAATCTGTGACAGTATTGCATCATTAACTGTGTTCTCCTCTCTCAGCAGATCTGGCTGGATAACGTTGCAGTGTTTGTTGGTCTCCCTTTCTGTCTTCTCCCCCCCAGCCGGTCGAGGCAGATGGCCGCCCTACCTGAGCCGGGTTCTGCCGGAGGTTTTTCCTCCCTGTTAAAAGGGTGTTTTCCTTCCCACTGTCGCCACCCCTCCGTGCTTGCTCAGGATGGGGGATTGGACCGGGTCAAGTCAAGATTCCATCCAATCTGTTGGTTCCCTTAGCTTGGCTGTTATGAATCTGATCTGAATTTTTCTGTCTGTTTAAGCGCCCTGACGTGACACTGTCATGAATGGACGCTATACAAATAAAGTTAAATTGAATTGAAGCTCCCATGTTAAAAAGGCCAACTTCACAGCAGAAATAAACATGATTACAACAGAAATAAACATGTTTACAACAGAAATAAACGTAATTACAACAGAAATAAAAACATATTGAGAGCAGAAATAAACATGTTTACAACAGAAATAAAAACAACTTGACAACAGAAATAAACATGTTTACAGCAGAAGTAAACATGTTTACCAGTTGCTGGTCCGCCGGCTGGTGGCTAGCACTCATTTGCTCTCAGGAAGTCCAAGCGTGCCTTACCTTTTAGCTCTCCAGTTAGTGGGCTAATTGTCATTAGCTCCTGTTAGTTTCAAGTTAGCTGGGTTAGCATTTAGCTTGACATTGGCTGTCAATCATTTGCCCCGCGGCTCAGAGCCGTCCTGTCCTTGCCGATTTTTGTATTTTCCAGGAGAGACGACACACACAACGCCGCTGAGATGGTGACGATGGGAACGCCCAACTGGCTTCACTTTTAGCTCTTCAGAAACCGACGGGTGACGTAGCGGAAGATCTGTCCCTTTTTATTTTCGGTTTATGTGTGGTTCACACTGAATCCTGGCCAAAGGATATTGGCCACCACTAGCTCCACATCACAGCCACTGCTAATTTTTTCACTTGAACCATCCCAGCACTGAGTGCCATTAGTAAACCTGAACATGTCCTCTCAGCAGGGCCGTCATATTCAGCACAGCTGCCTGGGACAGGATGTATATTTGTAAGATGTAAGCTAATCTAAATATTCTTCTGCATCAACATTAAAAAGATTACACATCACAACTTTTTGAACCAACTCAGAAAACCAGTCGCTGTCATACTTTATGATTTGACTTTAATCAAATGCTGTGGAAAGAAATTGCTGGGATTTTTGTGAAGTGCCTGAGTAGCTTTACCTACTATGTGATGTACTCTGTATACGCCTGTATGATTTGTACCGTTGTTTTAATATTTAGTGTGATGTTTTAAGATTGCATGCTTTAACTGAGAATCGTACGTGACTTGAGCCGATGCATTGTTAAAAGCCACTGCAGATTATTTAATGGTAATATTATTCTTTTTCAATATTAGATCTGAATAAAACCGTGTTGTAAACAGAACTGATTAAAATAAAACTTTATTTTTGATTCAAGATCTTAAATGTCAGGCTCAGCCAAGTCTAATCCTCCTTTCTTTTCTCATTTCATACTCTCTCTGACCTCCCCCGTCTTACTTCTTTCTTCCTAACCTTGCTAGCTTCTTATTAATTTGCTTCCCCAGTTAGCTTTCATTTCCCAGCTCTGCTCCTGTTCTCTCTTTCTCTCCATCTAGTTTTCCTTTTTCTTTTTTGTTTGACTCCCTGATCCTCCTCTCTTCTTGCTCTCTTCCCTCCTCTGATCCCCAGCATGCTGCGTCCACTCCTATCAACGTCTTTGCATCCTGTCCTGTCCTTACAGGAATCCACGGTGCTTCTCGCCAAGACAGAACAGGCTGAATCTCCAGCTAACCCAGATGGGCTATTCCTGTTCTCCCTGCGACTAAAATAACGCATATGCATGTTAACACTGTGGGAGGAGGCATTGTTTGCCCCTCCATAACATCATCCATTGTTTTATTTAACACTGAGCCCTCCCTCTGTGCAGCTGACCTTTTCATACCAGCCACATAAGCTTTCTGACTCAAACTTTGATTTTGCTTTCTCTAATCAAGGTGTAGCAACAACAAAATATGATCAATAAACTTCTAAATAATATGTGAAATTGTTTTTGTTCATCATTTGTAATTCAATCATCCCTGAATTAATATATTTTGGAGCAGTTACCCAATAACAGACCTCCGTCCCAGCAGAAAAACATCCTTGAGTAGTGGATAGAGATCTGTAAAGGAGAAAGGCTCAGGATGTAAGCTTTTGGTAACACGTTGTAATAAGTACACAGTACTAAACATTTATTAAGCATTAATAAACCCTGAATTTATCATTTACAAATCATATTTCTGACAAATACTCATTACTTTGTCGTTCACAGGCACAGTTGTAGATGTTTTATTCGTCATTATAAGCACATTAGTTATGAGTTAGCAAATCATGAATCATTTTTTGAGTTTTTATTGAGCCATGTTCTTTATTATGAAAGTGCAATAAATATTAATGCGGTTTATCTGATATGTGCTGTCTTTCCTTTGTTAGAAGAACTGACAGTTTTGTGAGTCTTTAGGCATTACCAAGCTTTAAATTTCATTTGTAACTCCTTTATAAGGCGTAGATAGTGCCCACTGTAGATGAGCTCACACCAAATACTTAGTATTAAAGTAAAAGCTTCGTAACTTCCTACAATAATGAATTCCTATATTATTAGTACTTCTAGGCCATTGATTGAAAAAGAAATTTATGAGATCATATGAGATATTTACTACCATATTTACTGCTGCACCATCTCGTCGTGGTGCAGCAGCTGCTGGATAGTAGATATTATATACAGGAATAAACAAGCTGAGAGTAGTCACATGACACCAACATTATTCATAAATCCCTCATTTGTAAATTATCTCCAATTTATTGTTAAAAGAAGTGAACTGCATTGTGGGAAACCTGCTCCCTCACCATCCCTAATGTCCCTGAACTCATTTTAATTAAACTGATTCAACTTAAGTTGATGAAGTTATCCAGCATGTTGCCCTCCAAAGTTCTTACAACTTATTTAAAATCAGTATTACTACCAACCAAGTTAAAATTAAGTTCTATCTACCAGTTAGATTCTATTAAAACCAATATTACAACTTACAGTCTATAGTTAACAAATCTTTTGGAAGAAGATCGTTTAAGTTTAAAGCACCAACTGATTGGAACAACCTACCTATAAGATCTTATTCTTTTAGTGTTTTTAGGCGTGTTTTGTCCTCACTTCACAGTGGCATGCTCCTGCTTTTACTGATGCCGTAAGTCTTTTCCCTTCCTGCTGATATCAGTCACTATAAACTGTTATCTCACATTTAATTTTTGGCCCGTTGTGGCCTTCTTATGGTAATATTGTGATATTATTTCAATGTTGTAATGTTTCTGTGGCCATGTTCATCTTGTTGGATTGTTTTATTTTTTGTTGTTGTTCTTGTGTTTTTTGTTTGTTTTTGTGCATATTGTTGTAAATATGTTTTGTATGTTGAACTTTTGTCTTACTTGTGCTGCACCCCCTTAAAAAACTAGATGGTTTATCTTAAAGGGGCTTATCCAATTAAAGAAATTTCAATATATCAGGGTGGACATATGATTTCTATTTCCTCTTCTCCAGCCATGATTGCTTTTATCTGTATTTACTAGGGATGTGACAAAATATTGATACACTGAAATATTGCAATATTTTTTGTTGCAATATCATCAATATTATAAAAAACTGAATCCATATTTTTAAATAATGAAATCTTGCAAAATTTTGTTATATTTGCAACTCTCCAGTATGTAGAGAAGTCGCTGCCTTAGCACAAATATTTAGTCTATCCAAATGTTGGGACACGTGCTGTGGTGTGTTGTGGATTAAATTTATTGCAATATATTGATTATTGCAGAATTACCATTTTGTGATATTATCATTACCCTTGGGAAAATATCATGATTGTATGATATCGCGAGGTGCCTAACAATTCTCACCTCAGTATTTACCCTGAATGTTCTGGTCATTGCGTAATGGGAGGGTCTTTAAAATAAGACAGAGAAAAAAAGAGTTGAACTCTTCCAACTGAAGCTGGCGTTGTCTGAGGAAACTCAGTCAAACAAGTCTGATAAAAAAGTAGAAAGTCAGAGAAGCGTCTGTCGAACATAGTCAGTTCTATCGACTATTAAAGAAAAACAAAAAGGTGACATCATAACGAAACAAGTGGAAGTTGTGTAGATTAGATAGATGCGTGGCCCCTGGCCTGAATGGAGTTGTCCCTGACACCCAGAGGCCTCATCATCCACCGCGATCCAGACTGTGATGCATCGACCTGAGCCCGGGGCTCGAGTCAATAAATCCATCCCTCCTCTACTGACTCCACTTCATTCTTCTTTTTCCCTCACTCTTCTGTGACCGCGGAGGTGAGAGGTGTCCTGGAAAAGAGGAATGAACACAGCAACAGTCTATCACGGCAAGGTCGAACACTGTCCACGAGTCTGGGACATACAGGGGTGTGAGGGATATGAGGAGTAAGAAACGTGGAAGATGCTGAACTCTTCGGCTGACAGCACCAGCAGCACGGTGGAAATGTGAGCTTGTGATATGTGTACCCGGCGTAGTCTGGGACAGGGGGAACATGGGAAAACCTTGTTTACGGTACAGTCGTTAAGTACATGGATTACATCGAACAGTTATCAGAGAACGTGGCTGGAAAAGACCAGGTCCTGGTGACGGACTGCACATCTTTGGCAGATATAAACGGCTAATTTAGTATCCATCATGCATCCTACCAGCACCGTCTTGTCTCGACTCGTGTCTCTGGCTCTGTCACTTTCTCTCTTTCTTTTTCTCTCTTCATCCAGTGACGCCAGAATAAAATATTGTAGTTTGTCTTCTCAGCATCCGGACACTGCTGGGCAGCGACTGTCTGAGAAATGCACATGAATGATGTCATTGCTGCATCAAATGAGTCCAGAACACAGAGATTCAGGTTGCACAGTTGTGTAATAAATTGGTAAAGTAGTGATTGCATAAGAAGGTGAATAATGTAGGCGAAGTCTTGTATTCTTACCAAAAAGTTGGAATCACACTGATTAACCCCGTCTAGTTGGAGCAGTTGTCTGATCCTCCAGACAACCCTGGATGAACACTGCATTTGTGACAATGTTCACATTGATCCCCTTCCCTACCTGTCAAGACTGCACGTTACAAAGATGTGCAGATGTGCAAGACTGCTAAATCAGCATTTTTAAGCATTCATGTTATTATGTTCTTTACTCTGTTTTTTATGGTCATGTTTTATGATTTTATGCACTTTTTATCCTCTGTAATGCTTTTCAACTGCCGATAGAGCATAAATGAACTTGAAACTTGGAATCTATCAAAGGAGTTATTCGGCCAAGGCGGTGGGCAGTGAGGGCAGAAATGGCCCCGGTTAAGCCTTTTTATTGATGGACTCTCGGGCCCAATTCCAATTGTTTAGATTCCTACCTTACCCCTATGCCTTCCTTTTGATCCTAACACTATAAACTCCATTTCAAGCGCTTGGGATTAAATTATTCCCCTTAGAAATGGACAACCCTTCGAAAGCCTCATGCATCACCAACAGTCTGTGGTGAAATAAACTGTCATCACAGCTGTTTCCAGAAGGGAAACAATGCCGTCTGCAGCAGCAGTATTCTCCCTTTTCTGGGCAATTGGATTATTTTTTCGAGTTTGGGACAAAAAACGTAAAAATGAAGGTAAAAGAAGACGCCTTTGACTCAAGCTTAACGTTAACGTTACGTTAAAGACATGAGCAGATGCACGTAATGTTACAAAACTAGCGATTTTGATCATATTTCTAATTAAATATAATATATTAAGGCGACCTTAAAATGGTGATTTTTAAAAATATTTTATCTACAAAAAATACATTTAGGGCTGGGCAATATACTGATATGATATTGCGATATGATATTTACATGAGAGGGATATTTTTATATATACCGTTACACTGCGATATTTATTGTGCAAATATTTTAGTTTTATTTATTTGTAATGACTCAGCTGCACCTCGACTGACAACAAAGGTGTCAACTGATTATTTAAACTCTCTGTCTGGAAGACGATCCTCGCCAAGACTTCTACAAAGAAATCGTAAATGGCCAGACAACCATTTTGAATAATTTAAATTTAACAAACCTTTCCAAACCAGTGTTTTGTCAGTTCCATCAGTGGAGTAGAGCGATACCTTTAAGATAAACGTGTTTCAACACTAAAAAACAGCTGTTTTTTCAGACAAATTAGGATAAAAAAATATATCGTATATGGTCATCTACATGTAAAACAAATATATGGTGATATGATATTTGGTCCGTATCGCCCAGCCCTACTCACATTTGTGCGTTTCTCTGGCTGCTGATGTCCTCGCCATTCTGTCCGTTTTTCACATGAATTTGTGGGTAATA
Organism: Atherinomorus stipes; assembly: GCA_023101725.1. Lineage (NCBI taxonomy): Eukaryota > Metazoa > Chordata > Actinopteri > Atheriniformes > Atherinidae > Atherinomorus > Atherinomorus stipes. The sequence goes on from JALJCO010007363.1 coordinate 197,052, forward strand.
TCAAACCACTCGTTTGCTACTGTAGTGTACCCTGGAAAATCTTTGTTTCGAGGGCCAGATAGCCCTACCACTCCCCCTCGGTCTGAGCCAGAATCGGGACACCACGACCCCTTCATATGAACGCGCAAAATGAAGCATTAGGGCGGGGGGGGGGGGGGCACTGGAATTCACCTTCACATATTGCTTTCTGGATTGTGACAGCAGGGAAGTGGAAGAAGCTTCTCCAGCATGATTTTAGGTAACAATCTAAATCCAGAGCAGCAAAGTGAGCCATCAGTCAGTGGCTAAAATCACTTGTTCGACATGGGAGTCCTTCCCGCACTTCAAACGATCCTTCAGTTTTATCAGGTCATCCCTGGTAGGTATAAAGGTTGGATCTATTCAGGATGTTTAAAGACTTTGCTTTTTGTAACGCATGACTTCAGAATTTAAGAAAAAAGAGATAAATAGAAAAACAAGATTTGGTGTTTGTGATTCTGTCAAATAAATTAAGATTTTATATGAGAACACCTACAAAAACACACTATGCAGTTTATCATCTGCTGCATCGTTTAAATCAAGACCCACACCTCCGAGATAAGAGATGGAGATTTGCACGACAACATGCACACACAGTCTTACACACTGGGCATAAGGATGGGGGCTTAGCCAACTTCTGCGAGTCGTCCCGACTTAACTTGTGCTCCAGACCGGGTCTTAATATTCCGCCGGAGTGGTGGAGCTGTTCTTCTGCACGACCAATCCCATCGTCAAGTCAAATTTGCATTAGCAAATGGGAAAGCAGCGAAGGCCTATTTGTTAATCTGATCTTTGTTTACCCAACACTCTTGTAATCCACTTTTAATTAAATAGCCGCCCAAATATGTGCGAGCAGCAGTTTGACTTTGTCTGTGCCCACATAGCCAGACTGAAGCAGACAGACAGACCGCGAGAAAGAAGGAAAGAAAGAAAGAAAGAAAGAAAGAAAGAAAGAAAGAAAGAAGAAAGAAAGAAAGAAAGAAAGAAAGAAAGAAAGAAAGCCTTCCTGCTGAGCTTCTTTAAAAATCCAGTTTTTCACCAACAGCACATCTTTTGATGAAAAAGAACTTAAATTTTACTGAATTATTTCCCACTTTCAATGACTCATGCACACACACACACACACACACACACCCCCTACACACACACGCTGTACCAATACACTATGCATGCAGGGTTTATGCAGGTCACTTCTGGAGATTCAGCTTATCCCATTGTCTGGTCAAATATCTAATTCTAACCTCACAATAGATTTGTATATCCCATCTGTCATAAACTGCAGGCTGTGTAGTATGAATAAATCAAATAACACACACAGGCATGCATGCAAACACACTTACAAAAAAAATTCACTGGTCGTATCACCTACCCACCAGCCCATACCTCAAGCACACACACACACATACAGAGAACACAATGTGGCTGCATGATGTCCTTTATCTATTTATAGTTAATGCCATCCTAGGCCTGATAATGCAAGCAGATATCTGGTAGGCAATTACATCTTCCTGATTCCCTCTGCAATAAAAATGCACTGGCGATAGAAAAAAGGGGGTAAATAACACAACGGAGTGAATGAAACTGGCCTGGCTCGCACTATACATCCCCAATAAGTCAGCCTGCACTGACACAAACCGCATTGTCATTCATATGTGCCTCCTCTGCTGCTGTACACCTAAAAAGGAAGGTACTGGAAGGGACATTGTGTCTCTATCTGGGTATTCAAGGTGACATCACATCATCCCCATCCCAGCAGCGTATCTAAATAAGTTACTTTTGGGTATTTGCACACTTTTCTCTGTGGGGTTTGTTGCATTGATCTGATCTGAATGCGCGAGTTTAGAAGAGTCTGATGCAGGCTACTGTACGTTGATGTGTGCACGTGTTTTGTGCTCTGAGCTCATTCTTTGCTTCCTTATTAGACAAAAGAAACATGGCATCTTCAGTAATGACAGAGGTACAAATCAGATAATGTGAGTTTTCATCACTGTGTATTTTGAATTGAGAAAAATTGACTAATTCACCTTTTGTCTCTACATCAGAGAAAGCATCCCTGCTTTTAGCCCAAATCAGGCACTGGTATAACTAGTATAACTAGTTATTTGCATAAACTAATCAATGTACATGGACACGTTTTACACTATATCACCATAGCTTTTGGTATGTTTTTTTAAAGGGAAGTTCCACTTCTCTGCCCCGGTGTATTGTTGGATTGTGTATGCAGATTTACTGAATTTCCCTTCGGGGATGAATAAAGTATTTTTCATTTCATTTCATTTCAGATAAACAATATTAAAGACACACAATAGAACTTTTAGCAGTTTTCTCAGTGACCCCCTATCGGCGGCTCAACTAGCATCCATATTCATCATACCTGTACTGTGATTCCTCCAGCCAGTAACATCCAGTCTTATCTTGACTCTTGTTCTGTCCTTCCTCTCTTTCTTCTCCTCTCTTCCTTCGATAATATTTCCTGGCGTTTCTTTACTGAATCCAACATGATGCGTTCAAAACACCCGCTGTGTTCATACCTGGTTCACATCTGCTTGTTAGTAAGTGACGCGGTGCTGCAACCAATAGTCAGCTGCAACGTCACGGCCACATCGCGGATGAGAAACTTACATAGTGCAGTTTCCGAGCCCAGGACGGCTCGAAAATGCTCATAATGAAACGCAGATTTTAAGGTCTAAAGGTCAAGTTATGGGTCTTTAAAGGTGCCATGACATCAGATTTCACTTTTCTGGGGTGTATAATATGATCTGTTGTGCACTGATGAGGCCATGTGAATGTCCAGAGTGAGAATCAAAGTTCCTGTTTATGGTCTGTCAGCTTTGTCTCTCTGCTCAGAAACAGTTGAATCAGACAGCAGGCTATCATTCTACGTAGTTCTATCATTCTACGTAGTTCTATCATTCTACGTAGTTCTATCATTCTACGTAGTTCTATCATTCTACGTAGTTCTATCATTCTACGTAGTTCCATCATTCTACGTAATTTAATTGCTCCGATAAGAGCACACTATCAAGTAAACAGCCCCCCCTCTCCTAGCGGTCTATGCACCGTTCGCTTCGCTCCCCCGCTCCCCCCCCCCCTCCCTGTCTGATTCAGCTGCATGTATGGAGCTAGTAGTAACTTCTGTGCAGTCAGGTCTGGATTTTCAAACAAATGGATTAAAAAGCAAACTTGTGCAGCAACACTGAGGGAGGGGGCCACAACCTTGTCATTACCTGTAAGTTTATTTATTTTCTAAATGCTGTCTTGTCTGATAAACGTAGCTCACACTGTCTGAACTGCCCATGTTGCTAGCAGTTAGCCTTTAGCAAACTCCGACCGCAGCTTGACCTAGATTCTCCAAATAAGGTCATAGCCAAATAAGGTGTAGCCAATCAAAATGAAGTCAACGTGGTCTCCGGGTAAAGCTCCATATCATCACCGGACCCAACTGTATTACTGAGGAAGTGAGGTCTGGCGTTTCAAAACAATACTCCGCTGTAAAAAATGCCGTTTTTTTTTTAGTATTTACATATGCAGTAATGCCAACAACATAAACTAGTTTTTAACTGCTGTGTCATCACTCCTTTAAAAACAATTATTTTTTTAGACATTTGGGAAGCTGGAACACTTTCTGACTGTCTTCCGGAAGCTTCTGCCTTATTTCAGGATAAATGATGAACTCAGACTTTATTTACACGCTGTCTTTGAGGCTTGTTCAGGCCTTTGTCTGTATATCTGTGTATGCTTGGCCTGTCTGTCCCGTTCTCCTGACGTATGCTTTAAATAAAACTAATCAAATCTGGTACAAACACACAAACAATAGAATTAAAGGTTGAATATGGAACACGAACAGAACAGTGACATCACGTGTGTCTAGGTTGTAGTTGCAACAGCAGAAAAACAACTCCATCTGTTTTGTTGCCAGACTCACTGCCAATACGACAAGCGACCAGGAGCCTGCAGCATGTCCAACATGTAAGAGGAGTTTATAACTGACAGCTAATTTTAGCCACGTTAGCAAGTGAGCTAGCATACCGATACAAGAGGAAAGTCTCCATTTCTGTGTTTTGATGCCGTGGAAAACGTTTATGTGGGTCTATTTAGTGTAGCTTCACCTGCATTTACTCCAGTTTTTGTTCTTCTCAGGTCACTCCTCTTCAGAGACGAATAACAGCATCTCCGGGCTCTGAAGCAGCTGCTGGACTTGCCAACTCCACCGTTTCCCTGTACCAGCATAACTGTACCCAACATACTGTTGCCACACAGAGATCGTATTTGGCAACCCGCAGTGGCGGCGTGTATCAGCTTGTAGATGTAAACATAACGCCATTTTCAAACCCGTTAAAATTTATTTCATATTTATTTTCAGGCTAAATTTTTTTTTTTTAAGGAAATGTACTTTCATTCTGCCCCCCACCCCCCCCCCCCCCCCCAAACGCTTCTTGGAGGTATTAAATTTATTTTAAATATAGATTTTAATAAAAATGTTCCAGATTAAACCTTTCAACTAATCAAACTCCAATGTTAAAAAAAATTGAGACACTGTAAAAGTAAATAACAGAATGCTGTTCTGTGCAAATCTCATCAACCCATATTTTATTCCTGGTAGAACATAAATACAATGTCAAATGTCCAAACTGAGACATCTCACCATTTCATGGAAAATATTAGCCTGTTTTAACCCTAATCCTTATGCATCAAAACGTTTTGTATGCCATGATCCATGCACTTGTCAGGATGAGGGAAAAACAACTCTGTGTGAAGCTGTGTGCTACCGTGCAAAGTCTCCACCTCACCCCTGTAAACTCATGCAATGTCACAAAACAAAGTACTGAAACTTGTCTTTATTCACTAAAGTATGCTCTTGTAAACTTTCTGAAGTCAAAGATGGACTCAAAAAGAATCTTCATTCATCTGAGCTCTGATGATTTACACCTGAATCAGAAAACAAAACAGATATGAGGCCTGGATAAAATTTCCCAGCCTAAATGTGAACTAGCAGTTTTCTGTTTACAACATGTGAGGACATACAGACACCTGTGGATGCTTGAGTGACTGTGTACATGCCATGTGTTTATACGCATTTGCATATTTATTAATGGGAGGAGGCATGGTGGACTGAGTGCAGCTGCAGTCAATTCTGCATCACATGTGGATGCATCAACGAAACATCAGCACGCATATTCACACATCTAAAAATTTTGGGCCCAGCTTTGGCCATACACCATCTTTCAGAATGAAAACTGTGCAGTCCTTTGATGATGAGGCACCTGGCCTGTGTGCACAGAGATTCCTTCTAATTCCCTGAATCTTCTCATGATATTTTGCAGCAAGCACACTTTACACTTACAAGCCTTAGCAACTGTATGCTTAGGAACATTTCTCTGATGCTGTTCCGCAGGTTTTAGATGCAGTTTGTCTGAGAGTTACAAAACATCCCAACTTTTTAGGGAATTAAACTGTTGGTTAGTGTGAAGTGAAACAATTAAAAGTCATGCATACACAAACACAACACCACCCTGAAAACATCCAGTATGTCTACTACCAGAAAAATAATGAAGTGGTAACATTTAGCCGAACACTCAACTCTTAAACAAATAAGGTGCAGCAGATGTAAACAGCAGTTTGACCCAACAGCGGTGGAAGTATAGAGTCGCTCTCATGTAGAAGTTACAAACTGCTCCTCCTGCAGGGCTTCGCCTTGGAAACGCCTCCTGTTCTCACAATAAACACAAATGGTTCAGAACAAGTGTTTTGCTTCAGTGGACCATGAATATTCTTAGATGTCTCACTTTTCTCATAACTCTGCAGTCATAAAGGCGGAGCAGGCGCTAATACAGCGCTGTTCCAGGGAGAGAGTATTAAAGGGAGATTTAATAGAGGCGTGAGTATGGACAGACTCATTATCTTTCTATTAGCCCCGTCTCTGCCAGCAGGGTTATACTGACTTCTATTAGGTTAGTGGTCAGATACACACACTCGCACGCACCCATTTACAAAGAGAAACTGCTAATATAGGCTAATTTAGTAGCCGGTACTGCACAACAGTAATGGTTCAAGCAAATGAGTGTCCTCTTAGGGACTTGATTTACGAGGTTAGCAAATGAGTTATTTTCTGTGTGCGTGTGTATGTGTGTGTATGTTAGTGCTAGTGTGTGTATTTTGTTTAACAGGGAGGGCAGTTACATTTTACCTTGATAAAAGACTTCAACCTTGATATGTGAGTGTATGAAACTGTGTTTTGTTGATTTTAGTTTCTACCTACTGCCTGACCAACAGCAGATTGTTTTTGCAAAGAAAGATGCCATATTTGTCCTGGAGTTTCCCTCCTTCATTGATAAACTCAGTTATGATGTTTAATGAGAGCAATGGGCTTCTGGGTGTCAAACTTGGGGTATTTATGTGTGCGTTTTGCTAATCTAAATACAAATAAACACTGCTTTCAAGTGTTAACATTAACTTTCTACAAAACAACAAGATCTATTAGATTCGTAATTTCTAACCTTGGGACAACACCCGTGAAGAAGAGCTCCATACATCCCAGTCTGTTCACAAGCCTTTCATTCAGTCGAGGTCAAAAGCTGCAAAGTCAGACTTTTACATGTTAAAGACAACAACGATGTATCTGATGAGCTCAGCTGTCCTCAGGTATGCTATACTGGAGTACAGTTTTTAGATGTCAAAAAGGGAGCACCGCTGCAGATAAAATTATATAGAAATTCATTTAAGAAAATCCAAATCATCTTGAGGAAATTATGTCCAATTTTGACAATAACATTCCTGAAGGACCTCTGCATTTCCTTGAAGATGTGAGATACCTGTGGCTGCAAAGACCTTTTCATATAAAAACCTATGAAAAATGTATTTGATTGTCAAAAGACATGCTCTTTCACCCACACTGTCCAAACACAATATATCAAGGGTTATTTTTTCCTGCAGCGCTGCTAACCAGGCAAAGACAACCTTCAGCACATAAATGTCACACCTTACACCTCCTGGTCTGAAGAATGTAAGCTCAAGGCGACCATTATTTCCTTTTTCTTTTCTTTTCGTACAGAAAAAAACTGATTGTCCATCCATGTTATAGTGAAGTTCGTCCACTCGGATAACATGTTGGGTTATTCAGGGGTGTGGGAAAGCTAGAGCCATTCCCAGCAGTAGGCATTGGGGCAGGGGCAGGGTGGACTGGGGGTCCATCACGAGGCTGAATACGCCACACAGAGATAACACCCCACGCTCACATTCGTTCCTGTGGAGAATTTAGAGAGAACCTAACATATATCTCTCTATAAGACATTATATGCAGAAAAATTCTTTGATTTCATCAATGCTTCAAGTAGAATGAACAAATGAATGAGTACTATTGTCCTGTGAGTTCAGAGTTTCGTGGATTGTAGTTTGTTGGTGTCTGGGTTGCGAGCTGCTCTTCTCAGCTGTATTGCAGCAGCGCATCGGGAACATGTGTCCTGTAGAGTGCAGAGACCCCCCCCAATTACTAAGGGAGAGTTAACTCTGAATTCACAGGGCAATCGTATCCGTTTGTTCATTCTAAATATTAATGAAATGAAGGAGTTGTGCTGCAGATAATGTGAGAGGGACCCAACTGCTGTCATGATACGTCGCCATACTGTATATCCAATCCACACCGGAAGTCCCAAGCGGAAGTTTGTTCTTCATGTCACTTCCTTAAATCTGCCCTTTCCCTAACCCTAACCACCTGAGTACACCACACGCATCTGTTTGCAAGCCGCAGATAGATACTGATGGCGCTGTTTAACTAACTTCCACTTGAGACTTCCTGTGTGGATTGGATATATGGCAGCGCCGTTGTTGATCATTGTAACTGCAGTTAGGTACTCTTGGATAATGTCTAATAGAGAGGCTGCCCCGTCTCTACCATTATATGGATGTACGCCGAAGGGCGACTCAGCGTAATATCTTTTGAAGGGGTCAAAGTGATGCAGACATTTTACCGGTGAGTAAATGCACGTGTAAACTCCTTGAAATAAGGTCCAGGTTGAAAAAAGAGAAAGTTATCCTTTGAGAAAGTTTTAAATTCTTTCTGTCCTAAGTGCTTTTCATCACAGCAGTTCTGGCTGTGAACCTGCAGGACAAACTGACGGGCAAATGTAGACGATGCAGACACATCAGATCATTAAATGTTCCTGATCACTCCCAGATATGACTTCAGTGGTCATGTAAACAGACTCAGGGCCGGATCTATCAAAGGTTTGTGTGAATAGAAACATGAGCCATCTCATTGCACAGACACACAAAAAAAGTACAAACTGATCTACTAACAGTGCTGAAAGGGTTTCGGTCTTTCAAACACGCCTCTTACCCAAATAGCACTTTTGCTGGAATGAATATGCAATATGGGGTGTTTACATGCAAATGTGCATGTGATAGGAGGAGAAAATGTAAATATGTCAATTTAGCATTTGCAAAATGATTGATCAACTGTGAGATGCATTGCCTTGCTGGGTTTTTTGCATCTATTTTAGTACATCTGTAAAGCAGGTGCAAATTGGCAGCTCCAATTATTAAGTTTAGTTTAGTTTATTAGTTTATTTAAAACATCTTTTCTTTAAAAAGAAAAGATGTTTTGTCCCAGATTAGCTATTGCTAATTTCCATCCGTTGTCCCCGGGCAGGTCCACACATTTAAAAACACATTACATAACAAACTACAATTAATCTAAAATACAAAAAATAATGTAAATATGAGATGTACAGCCAGTCATCAAAATGTTTGCAGATTAGCAAAACTGATATTGTCACATACAAAAAACTACAACTGGTCTAAAATAAAAAAGATACTTTTAATATCAAATATATAGATAGTCATAAAAATATTTACAGATTAGCTTGACTGATGCTGACACAGTTGGTGTGCAAGAATAAACTTCTTCAGATTAGTAGAGAACTGGTTTATGTCGACAGCCAGTTTCAGACTCTCTGGGAGCTGATTCCACTGTCTGATGGTCTGAAAAGAAAAAGCTGTTTGTGCAAAGGTAGATGATCTTTGTGGAATGGTACAATTTCCGTGAGTCGTGGAGCGAGATGTTCGGGTTGTTTGGTCAGAATAAAGTTTGAATAAATTGTTTCAGTGGGGGTGGAGTAGTATTATTGATGATTTTAAAGATTGTTCTTAAACTTGTGTAGCAGATTAAATTATCAAAACTTAGGATTTTGTATTTGCTGAGGATATTACAGTGACGATAATGGAGAGTTTTTTTTATCAAGTATCTTCAGGGCCTGATTATAAAGTGATCTCAGAGGTTTGAGTGCTGTCTCATTGGCCTGGGACCAACAGGACAAACAGTAGGTGATGTGAGGAATGATCATGGCATTTAAGTAAGTAAAAGATGCTTCAGTTGTTAATCTATTTCTGATGTGTCTGAATCCTGAAAAGTTATGTCTAATTGAATTACAGTCTTTTAATATGTTTTTTAAAGCTCAGAGTTTGATCTAAGTAAGTCCCTAAATATTTGATCTCTGTTACAATGTTTATTTTTTTTCCCATTTACATAAATGTTAGGCATTTCTTTAATTTTATTTGTCCTGGAAAAATACATTCCTACTGTTTTTTAATGTTTAATGTTAGGCATGAGGAATTTAGCCAGTTACTTATCTCATCCATTGCTAATGATAACTCAAGTGCCACTTGGTCCACCTTCTTTCCATGTACCCAGATCTGCGTACATGACTATGTCAACACCTTCCTGCACACAGCAGGAAGATCATTCACATAGATGCTAAATAACAGGGGTCCCAGAATGGACCCTTGTGGGACCCCAGTTGTGCAAGGTTTCAAGGAGGACAATGCAATATTTGCTCTCACACACTGCAGCCGATTCACAAGATACAACTGTATCCACTGCAGTGCCTCAGTGGAAAAGTGGTATTGACAGAGCTTTGACAGGAGGGCACAGTGGTCCACCCTGTCAAAGGCCTTACTCAAGTCCAGAAACACAGCCCTCACCGTGCCTCCTCTGTCAAGACTGGTTTTAATACTCTCTGCAGCAGGCTGCATCTGTGGAATAATTGCGTTGAAAGCCAAACTGCATTGGATGTAACAAATTATTGTTGTTTAGATGTTCAGCTAGCTGCTCTGCAATAGTTTTCTGTAGGATTTTAGATAGTACAGGCAATATGCTAATGGGTCTATAATTACTTTTGGCTACAATGGCTTCAACTTCTCAGAGGGACGATCCTAAACACACACACATCTGGTTAAAAATAATTTTTCAAGAACAGTGAGGGCAGCGTATTTCAAAATCACCACAGCAAACATCACTATTGAACATGGGTGCAAAATATTCTGGATAAATGAAACAGAAAGTTTGCAGCAGCTGCAGCTTAATGAGAACTAAAGCTGCATTAATTGTGTCTTTTTATTTTCCGTTTTTGCCAATGTCACGTTTTAAGTTGAATTTTAGCGGCTGGACAGGATCACAGTCATGGCAGCGTGAGCCTCTGAAGCCGTTGGCATCGTGCTAAACTGCATACCTCGTGTGTAACAGATGTCAGAGACCTTGTTTGAGGCTGCAGACATTTTAATTTGTTCAGCAACTCCTGATCCATGTCCTCATAAACTGGACACTTATGAAACTCTGCACAGATAGTATAACTGTTGCATTATTTTTTTATATTTATCAAACTTATTTTGAATTATATTTTCATTTCCGTCCTCGTAATATTTCCATCCTCATCTGGGGTCATATTTCCTTTCGCGCTGTCGTCTCTCGCACTCCGCAATGCATACCACAAAACACACAACACCTAAGTTATATGGGGGCGTTTCCAACATGTCTGCACCCACTGTCATTTGCACAATCATTCTTTGTAAATCACCCACAAACCGTGGTTCAGCCCCTCGCACAAAATTCTAGATTGTACGAGCAAATTACTGCAGGCAAATTTGGACCTTTGTAGATCTGACCCCCATTGTTTAATACAAGTAATTATCTGAGAACGTTTTTAATATCCAGGAAAAAACTGTGTTGTTACAAAAACATCTGTAAATGAATCGAAATTAAATTGAATCAGGAAATTTGTGGTGATACCCAGCCCTAGTAAACATTTTATGGTCTGTATTAATAAATCTTGCTGACCTCTCATCCAGTCAGGTTGGGTTGTTCTTTAAAGTCGTGACAATGAGAGTTCAGAAATGATTCTTCAGGTTTGTGTGCTTGTATTCGGATGAGCTTTGAGCACAGTTTTTTTTTTTTTTTGTAAGTACAAGTAGCTTCAAAGATAAAGACTTCAGAACTGTTACTTAAAAATGGGCAGTTAACAGTTATCATGCATTTTTACATTGTTTGTTTTGTTTTCATATCGAGCATTTCTATCCAGTATCTTTGAAACATAAATACTTCTACTCCTTCATGCAACAATCTCTCTTCCATTAAAGCACAGCACTCCTGTCTGCACAGCCACGTCCTCCATGGCAATTTACCAATACAAATATGTTACCAAGCACTACGGTCTTCAGGCTCGTACAGTAAATTCCCTCTTATATGTCCTGACTGCAGCTCTATCGCCTCCCTAATTGAATCATAAATACATGTATATGTATATTACCCATTAATAAATAAAGACACCATTTTTTATTAATGAAGTGGAAAATGTGGTATGGTGAGACATCAATCATTTAGCATAAAAACCACGTGTATTAGTGGGGCGGGTGATACGGTGCAGGGGGGATAAAATTAGACCCGTTAAATAGGGAGCACAGTGTGCATTAGTGCGAGTTTTTACGTAAGCAATTATGGAAGCCTTCAGTGTTAATTTATGTATGATCAGTGAACAAGAAGAGGAAGTGGTGGTGGGGGTGGGGGGGGGGGGGTCATGTAAGTGGCTGAAATAATAAGATGGAAACAAGAGGAACCAGGCTAAAAGGGACAGTGGATTGAGAGATGAAAAGCAAGTGCAGACATGGAGAGAGTGGTGATGCGGGATGGAAGGATGCATTAGTGAGGAGAGAGACATGTGGGACGATTGTGTGAACAACAGGCATATTAATGAGGCAATATGAATCACACTGATTACGGCAACAATTAAAGATCGGTGGCTGTGCAGCATGTGGCAGAAGGAGGGATGAAGGACAAGGAGCTCGTCAGGAGGAGGACTGTGTGTTTAAGTGGATGGAAAATGGAGGGGCTTTAAAATCTGATCTGCGTCTTTATTCCCGTTGGTCTGTTTGTTATCGTCACATAAGGAACTACAAGATGACAAGATTTCAAAAACTAAAGGTTAAAACATTATTTTAACCTTTTAAGTGAGGTCCTATTTTCATGTTTTACAGTTTTCAATCTTCCACATTGCTTTTCTCAGGTCTCACCAATGAATTTTGATGAGGTTTAAGTTGGTCTGTGGACTTCAACGTCTTGTTGAAGTCATTTTTGGTTCTTGACGTGTGTTTAGAATCAGTATCCTGGTGGAGAAGACATTTTCTTTATCTACAGTTATGTTTAAAATTATTCAACCCCCATTGAGGTAGACTTGTAGTCAAGACCGCCTAATCCGAGACCGAGACAAGACTAAGACCAGAGAGTGTCAAGACCAAGGACCAATTCCAATTCCTCTCTGTACCCTCAAGCTCAACCCTCAATATTATTAGCCCTCAAAACCAGGTGTTAAGGGCTATTTTGTGACTTGGAAATGAGACACCCTTAAATGCGGATACGTCTTCAAACTGTGGGGGCAGCATTACGCCGAAGCGGCGTTCAGCGTGTCAATTCAGAAGAAGAAGAAGAATGAAAAGAAGAATTTACTTTATTTACATTTATTTGCAGTGTTAACCTGCCTAACCATGGACATGTTCAGCTGTCACCGCATACCACGGCTTATTGAAAGGTAAACACCAGCTATAACAAAAATTACGTGGGTATCTGTGGTTCTGTGAATTCCTGGATGACTGCAGTCAGCTGGCCGACATGTCACCTGATTGACGATTGTCATTACGACTCGACCCGCGAAGAGTGCGAGGAGCTTTGTTTACAGAAGGAATGAAACAGAACTATCGTTCCATAACTCTGCGACTACGGGCGATGACGTCAGCCCGGTCGTCTTACTGTTATCGGCTCAAGTACGTTATACAGGCTGTTATCTTGATAAAACAACGACATTAGTGCCGAGAAAAATTAACATTTTGTAACGTTAACTAACTTAAATGATAGCAGCATGGCTTCTGACAAAAGATTGTAAAATAAAAATAGATATTTTGCAACAATGAGGTAACTAATCCATAACATGGGCCTAAACTAAGATAATACAATGGTTTTCGTAATATTTATATCTCCATTAACAAAGAAAATATTTAAGATTTGTAGCTCGCCTTCTTTGCTGCTGCATTCTGGGTAATCCTTACTCACAAGGGTGGTGTCGGAGAATCTCAGTATTGAGGGCGATTCAGCCTCAAACTTGCTGCTCAACTTACCTTTCTAAGAATTGGGACAGCACTTGCACTTCGCGGGAGTGCACATTTTTGATATTGAAGGTTAAGATTGAGGGTTAAGACAGGAATTGGAATCGGCCCCAAGACAGACCAGCTCAAGATCAAGACTAGTTCAGCTCCAGACCAAGATCGAGACCAAAAAACTTATTTTCTTTTGCCATTTTTCATGAGTTGCAGAACCTAAGCACCATACTGGGTCCAGCTGCTTAGTATAAATATGAGATTTTATTATTTGGCACCTGAAGGGGTGTATGATGAAATATATATATACATATATAAAAAAAACAGTACCTGCCTGGAGATGATAGGTTACAAATCCCTTCAAGACCACCTAGCCAGTCCCAGACATTGCGAGACTGAGAGACCTGAGGCCAAGACCGAGACCAAAGACTCCCGAGGCCGTGACAAAACCAGACCGTGAAAGTAGACCGGTCTTTGAGAACTACAAGTCTACATTGAGGTACAGGGTTTTGGAAAATTTTACATGTCTTTTTTATTTTTTCGCATCTTGTTTATGATTAAATCTTATCCACCTTATTCCTCGCCCCCATGAGTCCTTGTGTGAAATATGCAACCGGCTTCCCCAGGCAATGGCGGCGCCGCAAGATAGCGCAACACACAAAACCCTCGTCGGATTAGTCTATGATAAAAGTGGCTGTTATCCTAGAATAACTTCACATCCCAGCATTCCTTTCAGAGTCATGTGACTACAGTGCATCTGCTGCTCAACTCAACTTTATTTAAATGCCCTTTAGAAAAACCACAGGTGGAACAAAGTACTGTACACAGCAAGCAAATAGTTAAAACAAATCAGAAACAACAAACACTTTAAAAGAATAAAAAATTCCTATAAATAAAACAGTTCCTGTGCTGTGGAAGACATCCTGTCTTGTTCCAGTCCCTAAAAACCAAAACCAGGTGAACAAAAAGAATAAAGACCAGTTAATTTAAAATTCACAAAAAAAAAAAACTGGAGAGGATCTTACTGGCTCACCTCAAAAAGCAAGAAAAAACCTTTCAGGGACCAAAATAAATTTCATATCTTAAAAGGGTTTGGGGTTGAGGATGAAGAATTTTTTTTTTTCAAGAGAGCACACTCTAATCTGGACAGTCAGGGAGGATTTGATGAGGGGGTTATTTTATTTTATTTTTAAAGTAAATAAAATACTATTGATGTGCTTGATATAAGAAGACCATATATATAGAAGGACCACAACAAAAACAAGAATGGATATATGACTAACAAAAAAAAAAAGTAAGGAAGAAAGAAGGGAAGGGGGTGGGAGGGGGGGGGGGAGGGGAGGGGGAAGGAAGGGAAGGAATTCTATTCTTCCTTTTCATATTTAAATCAAAAAACTAGAAAAAAAAAAAAAATTTATCATCTGAAGAAATAATAATATACTTGATTTAGGGGTGGGAAAATAGGGAAAGAAAGAGAAAGAAGAAGGGAAATGGAAATAGAAAGGGAAAGGAGAAAAAAACATCACTTAAAAATAAAAAAGAAAAAAAAAAAGAATGATGTTAGGAGGGGGGAAGAAGGAGGAAGGAACAGTCTACACCTAGAAGAGGAGGGGGGGGGGGGGGGGGAGAAAAAAAAAATGGAGTGGGCTGGATGGAAAAAGAGATGAAAAGAGAAGAAGAATAAAATAAAAAAAAAGAAAGAGCAGAGTGTACTTTTTAGTAAGGAAAAATAAAAAAATTATAAAGGAAGAGATAAGATATATATATGGAGGAAAGGGAAATAAGTTTGACCATCGTGAGGGGGGAAGCAGAAACAGAAGAATGAAAAAAAAAAAAAGAAGAAAGAAAAGGGGATTGGGGGGGGAGGGTGAGGTGGGGGGGGAGGGTGAAGAATAAAAAATGATAAGAAAGGAGGAGAGGGGATTCTCCCCAAACAAAAAAAAAGGAAAGAGTAAGGGGGTGGGGGGAGGTGGGAAGGGGGGGAGGAAGGAGAATCGATTCATTCCCCCAAAAAAAAAAAAGAAAAGATTATATTTATAAAAAAAAAAAAAAAAAAAAAAAAAAAAAAAAGGGTTAAAAGATTTCGGGGGGAATTTCAATTAAAAATAAATTAGTAAAAATAATTTAAAATAAATAAAACTAAATAAAACCAACAACTGCTGCTACAGACTGACTTGCTTTGATGCTGCTGATTATATGTCTGGTTTCAAGTTGTTGGTTAAGTTACCAAGTTGTTAGAAACATTAGAATTAGACACATGTTGATAATACCTGCTAGTATCTGATATATGGTAGTATCTAATACCCGTTAGTATCTGATATATGGTAGTATCTAATACCTGTATTATTTGATATATGGTAGTATCTGCTAGTATCTGATGTATGGTAATATATAATACCTGCTAGTATCTGATATATGGTAGTATCTGCTAGTATCTGATGTATGGTAATATATAATACCTGCTAGTATCTGATATATGGTAGTATCTAATACCCGTTGTTGGTTGTTCTTTCACTGAGATGTCTGAGGCATATCTGTGCTTTCTTCAGCCTCTCCAGATGGTGTCCATGTCTGAGAAAAAGCTGTGTTCTGAGCAGGTGTCATCCTCCTGACCAAGACAAAATCTCAGTTTTGGTCTTTTTGTGTTTGATTATCAACACCAAGCCAACACACACTCCTCATGGATTCAGTCACAGCGGCTAAACTGCGTTTGCAGGTGGATGATTGACCAGTTTCATTGTTGAAGACGGGGAAGGACGGTCTCAACGGGTTACTGTCCACAAGGACGAGACATGTTTACGTCAACTGTCCGTCTCTGGAACACACAGGACGTGTCTGCTGAGTGAGAGAGTGACCTGCAGATGTTATACGCTGGTCAGAGGGTCAGCTGCAGCCTGAGGATGCTCTCTGCCTGCACACACACACACACGCACACGCACACACACACACCTGCATCCAGATGAAGGAGAATGTGTGTGTGAGGAGCCTCTAAGCAGGATGTGTGCAGTGATCTAATTACACTGTAACTTGGCTCTCCGTGACCTTACTAACCATAGTGAGACCCTGCCTGGCCTCCGATCACACAGAGTCCCCTGTCTGAACCAAACACACACTCACACACCACACACACACACAGACAGACTGGTTTTATACATTTACAAAAAGTGACTCTGATTGGGGAATATTTATCTGCTTTTTGTCGTTTTTGTCATTTTTTTTCTTATGTTTTTTATGTTATTGTGTTTTAGTAATATGGTACATTTTATAAAAGTATATATGGTGTACAGTCAAAAATATGGACACACACTTCAATTACATCTAGCAGGTTCCTTTGTTCCTCGGTGGAAAACAGAACATGAACGGATTGTTGATAAGGAAACATGTCATTAAAAAACACACGATCAAACACATTCAGTGGTACTTTGTACTGTAATATCATTGTAGTATTACTCCAAACTTTCCCAACTCTGTCACAATCGCTGCCGTGTTTCTGGATCTGCTGTCCATGCGGTGTTTTCACTACCAGCTCATCTACCTGCAGAGGAGCCGTGCTGATTACATTCAGCTGGTCTGGTGATGGTTGGAACACCTGCTGGACGGGATTTTTACTGTCAGGACCAGGGATGTCCACCTCTGGTAAAAGAACAGAGCAGAGTATCGTCCCCTTACAGCACATGACACAGAAATCAGTTGCAAAGCTACAAAAATGTGTGCAAACAAGTACATAACTGAGTGAATGCAACAACTGCACATTTTCTGTAAGTCCAGTTCTCTGCATGTCAGTCAGAGGCTACGGCAGCATGCATCAAAATGAATGGCATCTGAATCAGAGTTATTAGAGAGTAAATTATGGATTAGGTACATCTACTGGCTCATTTAAAATGATTCAACAACCTGGAGGAATAGACTTAAACTACTTCATACAAAACCAGATTTTTGTCAAATATTTAGGCCATTTTTGTTGGGAAAATATGGATTAGTGTGTTACCAGGAGCTTTGTAGGCAAGTTGACTCATGTTGTAGTTTTACATTTGGGGGTCGCTGGAATGGTTTGTGACCACTATTGGTGTCATCTTGTAAAATGCTTTTGATAAGTCATATTCCAGAAATCTTCGCTTTCAGGCAGCACATCAGTGATGGAGGTGCGGACTTCAGAAAACCTCATGCTAATTTCAAGATTTTACCTGAACAGATTTGTCCATGATGTAAATCCTGTTTATGAGCAACACTGTTTCCCCCCAAAGTTGCTTATCTAATTAGTTTTGAAAAGTATTGATGGCTTATGTGATAGCTTGACTTGGGCTGTTATTCTGACAGACAGTCTCAATCACTGCAATGATTCTTCTCAAGTTTCTTTTTTGATTAATGAAGGACTTGATATGTGTAATTCTTTAGTTGAATTAACATTTTTCTCACTTTTAGAACTAGAATTTTTTCTTATTTTTTTAGGAATTTCTGCACTGTATAATTATATCACTGCAGCTGCAGATTATTCCACCTGATTATAGTCTGAAGCTTAACCAGTTACATAAGTGTCCCCCATTATGATAACTCATTTTTACAGTCTGACTTAGGGCCTTTTCCAATTCCGATCTGAACCCTCAATCTTAGTGGCCCTCAAAACCAAGTGGTAAGAGCTATTTTGTGACTTAGAAATGGGACACCCCTTAAATGCAGATATACACTGCAAAAACTCAAATCTTACAAAGTAAATTTTTCTAATTTCTAGTTAAAATATCTCATTACACTTAAAATAAGACGCATTACTTAAAGATAAACATTTCAGTGAGATATAAGAGCTTGTTTTTAAGACAATGCATCTTATTTCAAGAAATCTTACCAAGATTTTGCTTATCTTATTTTGCTTATGTCATTGGCAGAATTTTTGCTTATTACAAGCAAAAATATCTTGGCCAATCTTAAAATAAGTAAAAAATAAGATTTTTTGCTTGTAATAAGCAAAAAATTCTGCCAATGGAACAAACAAAATTTTCTTGACAAGATTTCTTGATGCATTGCCTTTGTATGATTTCTTGATCAGGACCCACAACTATAGCTTCTGGGGGACAGAAACTTTCTTAACATTAATCATGAAAAGAAATACTTTATTTTACTTACAACCACTGCGGTGAAAAAATGTATTCTGACAAGCTGGAAATCTAAAAATTCACCAACAGACACTGGATTAATGAACTTGTGTCTTATTGCCCACCTGAGAAGATGCAGGCATGAAAAAGTTGCCCTTTCTGCCGAATACCAGCCATGAAGCTTTTGAAAAAATCTGGTTCCTTTTATAGTTGTTCTGTCTTCAGTGGACGTGGTTAACCATGGTAGTGATGGGAGCTTACCTTGTTCCTTTTTTGTTATTCTATTTTTTTTTGTATAATTATATTTTCTTTTCATGTTTAAAAAAATCAAAATTAAAAGATTATACATTGATTCCCTTTTTGTGAAGGCAACTTGTCGTACTGTAACAAACTATGGATGTGAACTAAGCACCATAAACATTTTGTAAGTGTTTCCATTAATAAAAAACATGTTTAAAAAAATGAGACAGTGCTAAAATGTTCATCCAAAATCTCTGAGAAGAAAAGATCTGTTTGTTTTCCTCAAGGTGAAATATAAAGGTCTGTCTCACATCCAAATATTTGCAATAAAGGCTAATTAGCAAGAGAGCCCTAATTCTATTTTGATTATGTCTACAGGGGTTAAAAAAAATGATTGTGATTCAGCCGTCTCACACAGGTGAGGATTCATCCCTGGAAACTTGGCTTTTAATCTGTGCATTTTCATTTTGCATGTTTGTGCCTTTGGGGCAGCGGATGTGAGGGACACAGCTGTCTAAAATCACCACTGGGACGGAGAATAACCCGGGGTCTGCCTGGCCCCCCCACACACACACAGCTCATGGAGGAAGCGTGGTGTACAGTACAGCCTTGGGGTCAGAACTCACTGGCCTCAAATTACATTCTTCAACAT
This sequence comes from Atherinomorus stipes, assembly GCA_023101725.1. NCBI lineage: Eukaryota > Metazoa > Chordata > Actinopteri > Atheriniformes > Atherinidae > Atherinomorus > Atherinomorus stipes. The sequence goes on from JALJCO010007363.1 coordinate 216,465, forward strand.
GACAGAAACAGAAGTAGAGTGGAATTATTGTTTCATTTTGGATTTGGCCTGGGTGTTAAGGCGCCCTGTGGCGCTACAAACAACACACTTCTGTTCTGTGTTCTTACCCTTTTCATCACCAACACACATGCACAAACACTCGGAAGAGGAAGGAAACATGCTATGACTTGGAAACATAACATAAAATTTTATTTCTGTTTGTCTTTAGTGACATTATTTACTTGAAATAGAGTCCATTTTTCTTTAAAATTCCTGTGATTATCTTGTATAGCTCGTGGCATTCTGGGTTTTTCCTTGTAGCATTTGCTTTCTGCCTGCTACTCCCTCCCTGGTGTCTTCACATCTGTTTTTGGTATCTTCAGGCTCAGACTGATTTTTTTCCTCAGTTGTTGCAGAATTTCAGGCTGTTCTCACAAATGGTTTCTATGATTCTGGTGGAAAATTAATGCACAGATATTTGTGCATTTTGCTGCAAAATTGAGAGCCAATCAGTGTCCAGGTCATTTTACACTCTTGTTTTCTTGTCTGCAGACATTTCTGGTTCTGGATTTAAAAAACAAACAAAAAAAAGGAAGAAAATGCATACAGTGAAAAAATGTTAACATTTCAGTAATAATTTCACTGATTCAACTACAGTACAGTTTTGCTCTCCAGTAACGTATATTTTGTGTGGATTTGCTTTGTTAGTCTTGCTTTTATCATTGAATCAAAATGCACAAACACTGACAATCTTTCACGTCGATTTTAAAACCTTCTTACCCTCCATCTAAAACAGAAAACTATAAGTTCCATGTTTACATGCACAGTTGAGTGACTGGGCCTTGTTTCATGTCAGGGCTGTAACGTTTCCATGGAGACCACCTCTAGCCAGACTTATCCGGACAGTAGATGAGTGGACCTGGATCCCACTGGTTCTACCAGTTCTAAACTGATGGTTCTACTGGGCATCTTCTGGTTTCTGAGGGAAAGAAGCTGCTAGATTTTCCATCAGCTGCAGTTTCCTTGGCAAAGTCCTGCATCTATGATCCGAAACAGTTCTGCATCTAGTTGTTCTTGAAAGTTTACATCCCCCCCCCCCCCCCCCCCCCCCCCCCAGAAAAGGCTTAATTAACAACAGTAATTCAAATAACAAAAAAGTGAAAAAAGGATGAAAAAATTAAAAAAAATATATATATCATTTAGTAAAATGAAATATTGATTTTTAGGGGTTATTTTCAAAAAATCATTTAAAAACAAAGAAAATGTCCGAGACAGATTAAAGCACCTTGCTCATGAACAGTGGACCAACATACCTGTCAACAGGTGCAGACGTCTGATTGGACGTAACAAAAACACCTGATTGCAGTGATTGTTTTCCTGTCATAAATGCCATGAAATGAAATCTGAGGATGTTTTTGTGTTTCTGGGAATGGCTAATTGTTGTGCCTTCTGTACAGACTAATGCGACGAGTGTTTTGTCTGTTGCGCCATCTTGCGGCGCCCCCATAGCTTGGGGAACTCGTTCCAATTACCTCGTATCTGCTAATATGGAAAGCAGCGTGAATATCTGGATTTACAACGTTGGACAGTCGTCTAAGGTCATGATAACCTGTAGGTATGTTATCCAGAGATCTCAGAATTATTCTGACATATTTATTTTTCATCTGAGCATTAATGTAAATTATTATTCATCTCCAGAAACTGGCGTTAATAACAAGCCACACTGGAATAACATGCACATCTCATGATTACTTATCAAAGTTTTAAAAAACTAAACTCTTTCAAAGGTTACTTTTCTATTTTATCTCATATTTGGCTTTTGCTATTGTTTCAGGACTGTACAGACCACGTAGCTTCACATGTCCTGCAGATGAAACTAAAGGCTGCAGGACACCGTCTTCCTGATCCGTTTGTGTTTCTGACTGAACTGGTTTTATTTTCTGGTCCCAATGTTGCCCTGATCAGAGCAAATAACCTGATATTTCACAATATCTCGCAGATTAGTCACTAACTCTCAGCAACACCACAGCTGTCTCTGTTAGCATTAGCTAGCATGATAACGTTATGCGGTGCGTCATTTTTGGGAGCATAGATACGTGAAATAAAGTCAGATTAATGAGTGTTCATCTAAGTTTACCATATTTTTGTTGTTGGGGATTAAATCCAGTGTTTTCTCCGCCGTGGCAGCAAGTTATTCCTCCTCTGTGTCCGTTATTCCTCCCCAATGTGAACATCAGTACAGACAGCAGCACCGTCCATTTTTGTCACAGACAGCAGAAATCTTCATGAAATACAGTAAAAGTCCGTGATCTTCTTCTTCACTTATTACCACATTAAAGTTTTCCTCTGATGTTCCAACAACCAGGAATGTGACGTCCTTCCACATTTCCTCCATGTTGGTAAGAAAAAAGTCCGATTCTCATCGGTTCTCACTACACATGTAGTTATGTTCCCTCAGCAATGATGGACAGTCTACTTGTGCCGTTTGCCTGGATTAGTCTATAGGATGTGGACACCTCCAGCAGCCATCAGGCGCCCGATTCCTCCCCCATAACTAATGCTTCCCTGACCTAGTCAGTCCTATTTCTACAATACAGAACTGATAGATTCTCACTGACAGTCTGAAAACTGCTGTATTAATTACTTGTTGACTGAACTGATAATAAAATAATGGGTTCATATTCTAGAAAATAACACATTTGTTCCAATACTCAATACTTTTTAAACATATTTCTAACATACATTTCATGAAGTAAAGACATATAACCTTTGCAGTACAATACTAGTTTGTGAAATCTGTGTAACTGCATCATATTTCCTACAGTTCTGAGTTTCTTAGCTGGGTTGCTTTCATTACAATGTCCTCAAGGCTTACAGCTTCATATATATTTTTACCGCCATCTGCACCAGTTGGTTATTCTTAATCGCTGCACAGTGTTTATGTGAGTGTGTGTGTGTATGTGATTTACCAACCCTACGTACTGCAGTGGATAAAGAGAGTCATCAGCAACACTTGGCTCAGGCACTTGCCTCTGTGGTATACACTGTGATGCCAACATAAATGGCAGTGGAGGAGTCTAAATGTCACTCATGCACACAGACACATGTAGAGTCTTCAGGGATGACGCCTGATGCAGTTGCATGGGCTCCTTGGCACAGACTGCTAGCCAGACTGGTATGTGGTCTGGGGTGAGTGGGGAGGTGCTGGCTGGGCTGACACACCACCAGACGTGACATAGTGCTTTTTATTCTCTTCTTTAGCTCCTGTTTGAGATGTGCGTCCACAGACTGCTTTATAATGATAATAATCATGTCTGACTTCTTATGATGAGTAAACATGTAACAAAAAAGGAGACATTTTAGCAGGAAGATGAGAAAAACCACCGGTGTATATTTATTTCCCATTTCCCACCTTTTCTCGCTGAATCTAATGAGAAACTGTACAAACCTTTGACTGGTAATGAGCATTAACATATATATGTATATATATATATATATATATATATATATATATATATATATATATACAAACAGTCCTCCTCAAAAGTATCCATACCCTCCCATTAAAGAAGGAAAAAAAATCCTGTGTCAGTGAAATAAGCTGAAATTGACAAAATAAAAGTAATAATAAATACAAAAAAAATTCTATGAAAATCATGACATTGATTTTGAATTGTGGTTCAACAAAACTATTTAGAAAAAAAAACACACAAAAATTAAACCAGTAAACAAGCATGATGGAGTTAAAATTTTGTTGAGCGACTTTTTGAGGAAATGGCTGCAATCATTTTTTTTTCTCTAATGTTTAATCAGACGTCTGCACCTGTTAATTATTATTATTTATTATTTTTTACTTGTATTATCCCCCAGGGGAAATTAAGGCTCTGCATTTCACCCATCTCTGAAGCATCAGAGAGCAGTGTTCCACTGTTTATGGGAAAGGTGCTATAATGTGTCTGGGACTGTTTTGTTTGGTTGTTTTTTTCCCTAAATAATTATTTCAACCACAATTCAAAAGCAATATTTCAATTTAATAAATCATAATTTTGTAAATTTGTATTTATTATTACTTTCTTTAGTTTCCTGCTATTTGAATTACTGTTGTGAATTTAGCCTTTTCTTTAATTGAAGGGTATAATTTTGAGGACGACTGAACGTATATAAAGTGTACAGTATATTACTGTTATATTCTAGATTAAAAAGCAACAATATATGTGGTAACTTCACTTTTACAAAGCAACGTTTGCCATCACTCACCTAAACAATTAGCTGGCTACAATTTTACAATTTCTGTCTTTAAAGCAAATCTGCATTTGACATTCAAGCATGACATTTTCTGAGTTTAATTTATCTTGTGTTATAGCTGGGCATCTAAAACAAAATTCAAACTATGCCACGTGAAAAGTAAGATGAGGCTGCACATCCTTGTTGTTTTCAGGGGAGATTGTTTCTTTTTAAAGCATGACTTGACATGACGTCTTCAAGGTGGTTTTGCCTCGCAGGTTTGGGTTCTTTTCAGATATATTATTTTATTTTTATTAGGGATGTCCCAATACCACTTTTTTTTGCCAACCAAGTACAAGTACTTGCATTTGAGTACTTGCTGATATCAAGTACTGATCTGAGTACCTAATTAATTGGGATGAAAGGCTTTCCTTTCTTTTCTTTTCTTTTCTTTTCTTTTTGGTTCGGTTAGTAATTTGTTTTAAGTAAAGAGAAGCATCTCTGTGTGCTCAGGTGTGATGCGGGCATGCTACTGCCAGATTACTACGACATTTAACTACCTCCTCGGAGCAGAGATAAAAACTTACAATGAGTGGCTAGAAGCTTATAAACAGCCTCTGATGCAGCTGCAGTTTGCTGTAATTTACCAATGCATCGTCAAATTTTAAATATTCAAACTTATATCAGCTGAACAAATATAAACTTGGAAAGCGTAGGAAACAGAATTAGCAGGAAACTTACCACCAACAAACTGAATCCTGAATGAAAAGTCCAAAACTGTATGTATGTATGTGGGGGTACTGCAGATTGGACGGGAGGGAGAGAGGAAAAAAAGGTCGCTCTGGCCACCGCAAACGTTTTGAAAAGTTTCCCGGGCCAGATATATTTTCTATCCCTGTGTCATGAAAAGCATCTTCTAATTGAAAGAAAGATGTAAACTCAAAGTCGCCACCGCTCATATTGAAGAGTATTTTTCTGCCAGCATGGGGGCATAAACACAGCGAGTCACATGACGTGCGGTATTGAGTGCTGTCGGGAGCGAGTATTTCACGAGTACGAGTACAGCAAAATAGGCCAGTATCAGATCGAATACGGATACTGGGATCGGTATCGGGGCATCTCTAGTTTTCATAATATAAAGTATTTTATTAAACACCTTCATTAACATTCTGACCTATCCCTGAAGGCGGACGAGACAGTAGCCGGAGCGGAAAACCAGACATTACTTAGATTGACTCTTTACTTCACAGAGAACAACAAACTCTTCTTCGATTTAAGGGAAGATGTGGTGTGAATATGAACTGTCTTTTATCTTTATTTTGGTGTGTGTGTAAGTGTGTGTGTTGGGGGGGGGGGGGGGGGGGGCACGGTAGATATGAAATACTGTAGGTATTCCAATGACACCCTTGTGCCTGACTCTGCTTCCTCAATTTGGTTGGAACAAAGAGGCAAGACCAAAGGATTCCAGGGACTGTTGATCTGAGGGTCTGTCTGTCTGTGATTGGCTCTCTTGCTTTCACCCTGCCCATCTGAAGACACCCCCTCCCCCAATCCCCTCTCTCCCTCAGATAAATTAGTCATATTAGAGGGATACAGCATTTGGCATAAGGCGACCATTACCCACATCCTGTGAGGTTTGTGCCAGTTTAGTCTTTTCTGCCCCTCCATTCAAGACCAGCCTGGCGGGCCAAGCAAGATGCCAGGCTCGGCTTGCTGGCGTCTCTCCCAGCCTGGACAACAGATGACAGAGGGCTACCAGGGATGAGTGGAGGCAGATAGGCAAGGAGAGAGAGCTAAAAATGTGTGGTATGGAGAGAGAGGAGGGAAAGCCAAGGAAAGGCAGTACGGAGAAGAGAAGGGAAAGTAAAGATACATTCCTAAATTAGACCAAGAACATTTTGCTCTGAAATGTTCTTCATCTACTTTACTTTTCACTATTATATATATTATATATATATATATATATATATATATATATATATATATATACTGTATATATATGTGTGTGTGTGTGTGTGTGTGTGTGTGTGTGTGTGCATGTGTGTTATCATTTTAAAAAGAAAACTTTATTTACAAGACATTACAAAACGATACAATCTAAATTACTTATCTAATGAGAAGACAAAACAGACAAACAATAATCAATCAATCAAATTTATATGTATAGCCCTTTACAATAACCAGAATGGTACTCAAAGTGCTTCACAATTAAGCCGTAAAAAGTACACAAATGCACAAAACAGAAATAATAAAAAAAAAGGCAAGAAAAAGGAATTGAGACAAGAAACAAGAGGCAACTTGTGATGGTTTGGAAAGCTTATGCAAATAGAATAAAGAAACCTGAAAGACCACACAGTGTGTCAATCATCAGAATTTAAAGAGATGTTCGTCAAGAAAGAGATCAAACTGATAGGCTGCTTTGACATTCATCACTAGATGACTACAAGTAATCAAGACCAACGGAACTTTTATCAGTTTTCTCAATGACCCCCCTGTCGATGGCTAAACTTCATCATCGTCATCCTACCTGAACTGTGATTCCCTTCAGCCAGTAACAGACAGTCTTATCTTGACTCTTGTTCTGTCCTTCCTCTCTTTCTTTTCCTCTCTTCCTCTGGTAATGTTTCCTTGCGTTTCTTTGCCGAATCCGGCATGATGTGTTCAAAACACCCGCTGTGTTCATGACTGGTTCATATCTGTTTGCTAGTAAGTGACGCGGTGCTGCAACCAATAGTAGGCTGCAACGTCACAGCCGTGTCCCGCATGGAAAAGTTACATAGTGCTGTTTCTGAGCCTAAGGACGCCTCTGGGCAGTGACAGCTCGAAAATCCACAAAATGAATGTTGGTGTGACATCAAAACAAGTCAGAAACAGAGATTTTTAAAGGGGAAGTTTAGTTTTTTTCAACCTGGGCCTATTTTCTAGCATGAAATACCTTAATTTACCCACCCAGACAGTTAAATTGTATTCCTACAGGAGTATTTAGATCCACTCCAGATAAGCGTATGTCCAATATAATGGAAGTCATGCGGGCAAATTTGCGCAGCCTCTAAATAAGGGATTATCTGCCACAAACTCCTTCATTTCACCAATGTTTTGCTACGAAACATTAGTTGGACCCCCCCTCCACGCACATTTGTGAGGTCACACTGATGTTGGACCAGAAGGCCTGGCTCTCAGTCTCCGCTCTGATTCAATCCCAAAGGTGTTCTATGGGGTTGAGGTCAGGACTCTGTGCAGGCCAGTCCAGTTCCTCCACACCAGACTCTGCATCCAGGTCTTCATGGACCTGCTTTGTGCACTGGTGCACAGTCATGTTGGAAGAGGGAGGGGCCAGCTCCAAACTGTTCCCACAAAGTTGGGAGCATGGAATTGTCCAGAATGTCTTGGTATGCTGAAGCATTCAGAGTTCCTTTCATTGGAACTAAGGGGCCAAGCCCAGCTCCTGAAAACACCCCCACACCATGATCCTCCCTCCACCAACATTTACACTTGGCACAATGCAGTCAGACCAGTGCCGTTGTCCTGGCAACCGCCAAACCCGGACTCCTCCATCAGATTGCCAGATGAAGAAGCGTGATTGGTCCCTCCAGAGAACGCCTCCACTGCTCTAGAGTCCAGTGGTGGCTGCTTTCCACCACTGCATCCACGCTTTGCATTGCACTTGGTGATGTATGGATGGATGCAGCTGGTCACCATGGAAACCCATTCCATGAAGCTCTCTGTCACTGTTCTTGAGCTGATCTGAAGGCCACATGAAGTTTGGAGGTCTGTAGTGATTGACTCTGCAGAAAGTTGGCCACCTCTTCGCACGATGAGCTTCAGCATTTATCCGTCAATTTACGCGGCCGACCCCTTCATGGCTGAGTTGCTGTCGTTCCCAAACACTTCCATTTTCTTATAATCCAGCTGACAGTTGACTGTGGAATATTTAGGAACGAGGAAATTTCATCACTGGATTGTGATCAGCTGCTGTCTGTACTGGAATTCACTGAGCTCCTGAGAGCGACACATTCTTTCACAAATGTTTGTAGAAACAGTCTGCATGCCGAGCTGCTTCATTTATACACCTGTGGCCATGGAAGTGATTGGATCACCTGATTCCATCATTTGGATGGGTGAGCAATACTTTTGGCAAAATAGTGTATCTTTGACAGGATTGTTAACACTAACATGATCATAGGACAAGACTGTATATGATAAACTCTCTTCAGTCATTTGGAAAGGCTGCATATGAAAATTATTTCCTGAACTATTTAGAAAATGCTGTTTGTGTTAAACGTGAAATGACTGGTGAGCATGTGAAATGCTAATATTTTGTCATCATGAAGAGTTTTAATAAAACATGTCAATTCTCTTCTCACACTGGCTTACATTCCACACCATATTTGTGTTAACAGCTCAGTGCGTCTTGTGTTTTTTGCTTAGACATATCTCTGGAGCCTTGGGCCGTTTCTGTCGCTGTGAACAAACCTCTAAAAGTGCAGCCATATGCACACTGCCCTGGTTGAAAAAAATCAGAATTATTTGGCCACTGGGGTTTGAGGGCATAGTATTTCATCATGCAGAGCAAGAAAAAATGGACTAACTTGTTCTGACACCAAAGGATGCAATGGGCTTAGGAGTCACCCTGGTAAAGTGGAGGGATTTGGACCCTGTGGCACAGACAGGCATTAATGCCATCGCCTTCAAATTTCACCTCTCGCCTGACTGGTCATGAGGATCACTGCCAGTTGACTTAAACTCAATGACAGCTGACTTATGAAAATATGAATATTTTTCTACCAGAACAGATAAACAGGTATTATGAATATTATTTGTTGTTTTATACAGGAAATATAATTGCTGCTTGAAGCAAGAACCGCATTTCAGCGATTAATGAGGGATTTCATTATTTTTTGCTTACTCCAAATGGTCAGCATCTGCTAGTCTGGCAAAGCATGAAAAGTTGTTAGAGACTTTTTGACCATATTTTCAGAGACTGGTTCATCCACAAGTTTGAAAGACAGTGTTAATGATGAAAGAAGGCGGGAGGACCGGCTGCAACAGCAAGGGAGTCCAAGTTAATTATCGTGCTATAAGTGTTGCTTTCAACTTTTCACACAAGTGTACTGCTGCTGTAAATGTTCCTGCATGTGTGTGTGTGGACTGTGTCATATTACTTGACTTGCAATTGATAGCACCAGGTCCGAGCCTGTGAAGTACACTGTTAAAAGTGTCACATAAGTGTTGAAATAACACTTTCTGAGTCACATATAAAATTGTGTTATATTTTGATATAAGGCAGAATGCTGTGTGAAAGATCACTGTCCCAAAAACGATGACATGAAACACAATTTATTTTGTTTTGTTTACAAAAGTTTATAAAAATAAAAGATAAAATAATCAGTCTAAAAGTCTAAAACACTGTAAAAAAAAAAAAAAAACATGTAAAAAAACGGTAATATTCAGGCAGCTGGGGCACCAGAAAAATACCGTAAAATTACAGAGAAAAACTTTCCCATAAAAACAGTCATTTTCCATGATAAAAATACAGTTTATAACTTTGCTTTTACATGGAATCTTTGTTTTATTTTGGCATTTTAAGGGTTAATGAAGGAAGTTAAGATGTATAATAACAAGAAAATCACCTAGACATATGGTAAAAACTGATAATATCACTGTTGCCAATTCTTCAGGGAGACAAGTCACTATTGGTTCAGAAGCCACCCTTGCTGCATTAATATTTATTTTTGATGCAAATTTACACAGGCAAAATTCACACTTTAACTAAATCCAGGGTCTACTGAACAGCAACACATCTGTCAAGGAAATTATGTTGATTCCATTCTGGATATTTGCTGTTGTTGGATATGATGATGAGTTTATCTCCTTGAACTGTCCTTCACACTCATGGTGCAACTTTAACATCCAAACTTAACAGACTTTCTCAACAACTTCTTCTGAACGTGAACATAACAAAGGCAGTAAACACTTAACTCAAATTTATAGGATAACATTCATAAGAGGGTCATGTCTGTTGAATTTGCTTTTCCCATGAGCCTTTGTGGTCCTGATATGTTGTGTTTTGGAAGTAGCCCCGCCCCCTTTGTTGTTCATGCATGCTAAGCTGAAACAACTTATTAAATTTAGTTTGAGCGAAAGTAAAAACATGTGTCAGATTAGGGAGAGGAGTTTTTACGTTGATTTGACTAAAATAATATTAATAATAATTAGTTTAATCAAGGTAAAGAAGTCTTTAATATCAATTACAGCCCAGATACTCTTTTTCGTGTAAACACATAAAATAACCAAAAACATTTTTCTTTTGCTAAGAAGACATTTTTTATCAGGGAAAATACATTGAAAATGTATTTTAACATTATTGTTTATGTGAAATGAAATGGCATCTTCTTTAAAAAAAAAAAATTAAACTTCATGTCTTTTTACAGTCACAGGCTTTTCATGTTATTTCATGTGAGACTTGTAAATTCACAACCTATTTCCTGATTTTATTATTTATTACTCCAGTTTTTAAAAAATGGGGAAAAAATGTTAAATATCACAGAAAAAAATCTGTGATATTACAGTTTTTTAAGAGTGAAGTTGTAGTGTATTTCCATGGCATAGCAGCAGATGTACACTTGCTGGCAACTAGTTGGACCCAATTTTCCCTCAGAACTGCATCAATTCTTGGTGTCATGACAACAAGGTGATGCAAAAATTCCATAGAGATTTTGCTCCATGTTGACATGATGGCATCACTCAGTGGCTGGACATTTGGCGGCTGCACAGACGAGACATCACAATCTGCCATTCCACCACATAGTGATGAACATCTCCATTTGCACCTAATCATTATAAGAATCTCCCGTTCCACCTCATCATGATGAGAATCTCCTGTTCCACCTCATCATGATGAGAATCTCCCGTTCCATCGCATCATGATGAGAATCTCCTGTTCCACCTCATCATGATGAGAATCTCCTGTTCCACCTCATCATGATGAGAATCTCCCGTTCCATCGCATCATGATGAGAATCTCCCGTTCCATCGCATCATGATGAGAATCTCCTGTTCCACCTCATCATGATGAGAATCTCCCGTTCCATCGCATCATGATGAGAATCTCCCGTTCCACCTCATCATGATAAGAATCTCCTGTTCCACCACATCATGATGAGAATCTCCCGTTCCATCGCATCATGATGAGAATCTCCTGTTCCACCTCATCATGATGAGAATCTCCCGTTCCATCGCATCATGATGAGAATCTCCCGTTCCACCTCATCATGATAAGAATCTCCTGTTCCACCACATCATGATGAGAATCTCCTGGTCCACCTCATCATGATGAGAATCTCCTGTTCCACCACATCATGATGAGAATCTCCTGTTCCACCACATCATGATAAGAATCTCCTGTTCCACCACATCATGATAAGAATCTCCTGTTCCACCTCATCATGATGAGAATCTCCTGTTCCACCACATCATGATGAGAATCTCCTGTTCCACCACATCATGATGAGAATCTCCTGTTCCACCTCATCATGATGAGAATCTCCCGTTCCACCTCATCATGATGAGAATCTCCTGTTCCACCTCATCATGATGAGAATCTCCCGTTCCACCACATCATGATGAGAATCTCCTGTTCCACCACATCACGATGAGAATCTCCTGTTCCACCACATCATGATAAGAATCTCCTGTTCCACCACATCATGATGAGAATCTCCTGTTCCACCTCATCATGATGAGAATCTCCCGTTCCACCTCATCATGATGAGAATCTCCTGTTCCACCTCATCATGATGAGAATCTCCCGTTCCACCTCATCATGATGAGAATCTCCTGTTCCACCACATCATGAAGAGAATCTCCCGTTCCACCACATCATGATAAGAATCTCCTGTTCCACCACATCATGATGAGAATCTCCCTGTTCCACCTAATCATGATGAGAATCTCCTGTTCCACCTCATCACGATGAGAATCTCCCGTTCCACCTCATCATGATAAGAATATCCTGTTCCACCACATCATGAAGAGAATCTCCCGTTCCACCTCATCACGATGAGAATCTCCCGTTCCACCACATCATGATGAGAATCTCCTGTTCCACCTCATCACGATGAGAATCTCCTGTTCCACCACATCATGAAGAGAATCTCCTTTTACACCTCATCATGATGAGAATCTCCCTTTCCACCACATTGTGCTGAGAATCTCCGTTCCACCTCATCATGAAGAGAATCTCCTTTTCCACCTCATCATGATGAGAATCTCCCTTTTCACCTCATCATGATGAGAATCTCCCGTTCCACCTCATCATAATGAGAATCTCCTGTTCCACCTCATCATGATGAGAATCTCCCGTTCCACCTCATCATGATGAGAATCTCCTGTTCCACCTCATCCTGATGAGAATCTCCCATTCCACCTCATAATGGTGAGAATCTACCGTTTCACCACATCATGATGAGAATCGCTCATTCCACCGCATCACGATGAGAATCTCCTGTTCCACCTCATCGTGATGAGAATCTCCCGTTCCATCACATTACGATGAGAATCTCCCGTTTCACCACATTGTGATGAGAATCTCCCGTTCTACAGCATCCTGATGAGAATCTCCCGTTCCACCACATCATGATGAGAATCTTCCGTTCCATCTCATCACGATGAGAATCTCCCATTCCACCACATTACGATGAGAATCTCCCGTTCCACCACATCATGATGAGAATCTCCCTTTCCAACTCATCACGATGAGAATCTCCTGTTCCACCTCATCGTGATGAGAATCTCCCGTTCCATCACATTACGATGAGAATCTCCCGTTTCACCACATTGTGATGAGAATCTCCCGTTCCACCACATCATGATGAGAATCTTCCTTTCCACCACATTACGATGAGAATCTCCCGTTCCACCAGATCACGATGAGAATCTCCTCTTCCACCTCATTATCATGAGAATCTCCCATTCCACCACATAACAATGAGAATCTCCCGCTCCACAGCATCACGATGAGTATCTCCCGTTCTACAGCATGGTAATGAGAATCTACCGTTTTACAGCATCGTGATGAGAATCTCCCATTCCACCTCATCATGATGAGACTCTCCCGTTCCACCTCATCGCTATGAGAATCTCTCGTTTCACCACATCATGATGAGAATCTCCAGTTCTATAGCATCGTGATGAGAATCTCCCGTTCCACCTCATCCACCACTCATGACCATCTCTGGAGAGGTGGAAGAGCAACATAGTTTTTGTCTTGACTACATGTAGAATCTACTGGGTTTGAGTTTGTCTGAATGTCATACCAACAACCATGTTATCTGTGCAAAGTGCAGTTTAGGGGGTCAGCCAGTAACTGGAAGGTTGACGGTTTGACTCCTGCTCACATGAGCCTGTCCTTCGTGTGGCCAAGACAGCTCATCAATCATCCCTCCAGTGTTGACATTGCTGGTGTGGAATTATGTTTGGTGGTGGTCAGAGAAGCCGTTGGTGCAGATCGGCTTCTTTGCATCCGTCAGTCTGGCCCAGAGCAGCTGTGAGTACATGTAGCTGATCACTACCTCGTATGAATGTGGCATGCATGAAACATTCACTGTAGAGTGCTTTAAGTGCCTTAACAAGTGCTATATAAACCAAATCTGTTATTATTATTATTTTCACGATTAGTAGTAGTAGTAGTATTACTTTTCAATTCTGATGCTTAGCTTGAACTTTGCTAATGCGACTTGACCATTGGCCAGATTTATCAAGATCAAAATTTCTGTGTAGCAATTTGCCCACGCAATCTGGAAATTTGCACGAGGGGCTGAACCACTGTTTGCAAGTGATTCACCAAGAATGAAGGTGCAAATGACAGTGGGTGCAAACATGTTGGAAACGCCCTGATATAAATTAGATTTTGCATGTTTTGAGGCTTGCAGCGTGGCGAATTGCTAGAGATGACAACGCAAAAGGAAATATGACACCAGATGAGGATGAGATATTAGGAGGACGGAATAAACTAAAATAATTTAAAATAAGCATGATAAATATAAAAATAATACAACAAGTATCTGTGAAACAAGATGTGGGGTATTTCCATGGCATAGCAGCAGACGTACACTTGCTGGCAACTAGTTGGACCCAATTTTCCCTCAGAACTGAGGGAAGTCTCAGAAGTGACCAATTTATGAGGACATGGATCAGGAGTTGCTGAACAAATGAAAGTGTCTGCAGCTCTGACATGGTCTCGATTACGCAGCAGGAGCAGACTTTGGCACAATGTCGACGGCTTCAGAGGCTTGCGCTGCCAGGTGATCCTGTCCAGGTGCTAAAAGCCAAGTTAAAATGTGACGTTGGGAAAAAGGGGAAATAAAAAGACACAATTGATGCAGCTTTAGCTCTTATTAAGCTGCACAGTGGCTGAAAACTTTCATTTATCCAGAATATTTTACACCATGTTAAATAGTGGTTTGCTGTGGTGATTTTTATTTAATCAACAATGAGAGCTAAATATGCTGCCCTCACTGCTCATGAGAAATGATTTTGAATCAGATGTGTGTGTCCAGAATTGTCCCTCTCAGAAGTTGCAACCTTTTGTGCACAAAGCTGCAAGTTTGCACCTGCTTTTCAGATGTACTAAAACAGACACCAAAAGCAGCAAGGCAATGTGTCTCACAGTTAATAAATCGCCTTGCAAGTGCTAAATTAATATATTTACATTTTCTCCTCCCATTACAGGCACTTTTGTGTGTAAACGCCCCATATTGCATATTCATTGCAGAAAAAGTAAATGGATAAGAGGCGCTATTTAACACATTTTAAAGACCAAACCCTTTTAGCACGCTGCTAATAGATCAGTTTGTACATTTTTTTGCATGTGCAGGGAGATAGCTCGCGTTTTGTACACTTTGATAGATCCGTCCCCATGTCTATATGTCTGAATCCTTTGAGTTGCAGCCATGCGATTGGTCAATTAGCAATTTGTGTTAACAAACAACTGAACAGAAGAACCTTCTAAAGTGCCCGGTGAGTGTTTACAGTGTGTAGCATTTTGTTAAGGTGGAAGATCTGTGAGAAAGGATTGGTTTGGATTGCTTGGAAAAGAAGCCTGGATACAGCAGAAAAGCTGCCGGACTGATAGACAGAGCTGGGAATCTGTCCAGCTTCTCAGTAGAAAGAGAGAAGCTCTGTTGTTCACAGATGATCCGATGTTTGTAATCTAAAACCCATTTCAGTATACTGATGCCAACATTTCTGCAAATAAAGATGTGCTGAGAGTTTGGAAGGGTAGGGGGTCTTTCGTTCTTCCATTTGTAGGTAAAATCATTTTACAACTAAATCGATAAAATGCAATGCATCAACATAAATCCATGTTCATGAACTAAAGGGAAATCTGATGACACCAGGGTATCACAGGAAATTTCCAATTTTAGAGAGCAGAAGATCTCAGACATGCTCAGAAAATGTAGGCCTTCAGCTCCAGCCAGGGGTGGAGAAACTGACTTTCCACACATTCCAAAGCTGACAGAAGCTCTCAAGGGCTTTAATGGCATGTGTGTTATTTCTAAACACTTCAGTCTGGGATATTCAGGTCAGGATCTGTTTGGTATCCTTGGCAAATATATCAATGTCTGCAGAATTTGTTTCCTGTGGCTGAAGTATGATCTGAGAGTAGATCACATATTCTGTGTAAATTTACGGTCTTATTTATGTCAAATGTCTCTAACTGCTGCAGTATCAGACCCACTGTAGGACATGGGAGATATGTCCAATCTGGCCTGACTGACAGTCAAACAGTGTCATCATGATACTCTATATACAGCTGTGTGAAAAAGTGTTTGCCTTCTTCCTAATTTCTTACTTTTTTGCATGTTCGTCACTCTTAAATATTTCAGATCATCAACAAATTTAAATGTGAGACAAAGATAACACAAGTAAACAGAAAATGCAATTTTTAAATGCCTCCTAGACCTAATACCTGGTTGTTCCACCCTTAGCAGCAACAACTGTAATCAAGCGTTTGTGATAACTGGCAGTGAGTCTTCTACAGCGCTGTGGAGGAATTTTGTTCCACTCATCTTTGCAGAATTGTTGTAATTCAGCCACATTGGAGGCTTTTCCAGCATGAACCGCCTTTTTAAGGTCATGCCACAGCATCTCAATGGGATTCAGGTGGGGGCTTTGACTAGGCCACTCCAAAGTCTTCATGTTGTTGTTCTTAAGCCATTCAGAGGTGGACTTGCTGGTGTGTTCTGGATCATTGTTCTGCTGCAGAACCCAAGTGCGCTTCAGCTTGAGGTCACCAACAGATGGCCGGACGTTCTCCTTCAGGATTTTTTGGTAGACAGCAGAATTCATAAAAAAAAAAAAAAAAAAAAAATTTTTGGCATATTTTTCGAGATGAAATGTTCTATAAATCAGGCTGTGAATGAGATCTTTAAAAAAATCCTTCTGTAAACACTTTAAGAATACAGTCAGGAGCAAAACCTGAAAGTTTGGTTTCTGTAAGCGCTCGTGAAGTGGAAATTTTTTACCTGGAATAAGAGAAAAAACTCACAGCCTTTAAAGTTTTGGATTGTAAAATTCTCCACATTTTTGTTCTGCAACACTATTTACAGACATCAGATCCAATCAGATTCATGAGCTGGAAATAACATGTTTGGTTATTCAGGAAAAAGAGACGTTTCAAACGACATCAGACATGACGCGTTCCATTTAAAAACACCAACTTTAGCTGTATTTGGATGTGATTTGAGTGCATCCGACAAAGTATAATGAAATAAACTCCTACAATGTTTGTTTCTGATGGTTTTTCTTACACTAGACTGAAAGAAAACATGTTGAAGGAGTGAAAAAAACAAAAATCTCAAAATTGACTAAGTGATGAAAAAACAGGGTTTGTAGCGCCTCCCCTTAAAGTGCTGATGACACGTTTTTGACATTTTCTCCATGTTTTGTCAACCAAAACGTTCTTCATGATGATCTATGAAACAGAAACAAGCACAGCTGCATAGATGAGTTATTAGAAAACATGGCTGCATTTCAGCATCTGACCAGACGGTGGCGCTGTGAGCTGAAACCGGACGTGACGTCTGCCAGAGAACGTTCTCAGCTTATTTAACATTGAAGTCAATGGCTTCATTGCGGTTTTTAAGTTCCTTTTCCAGTTTAAAAAAACAGTAACTACTCAGTCTTTAGATTGCATTGTCAGTTGATGGTTAAAAGCTTATAAGTACAGCGCTAGTTTATTTAAGTTTCCTACAGATTTAGAATTTTATTTTGAAGAGGATAAAGAAGCAGGTCGGAGTCTGACTCACCAGGAAACAGTAGCAGCAGCAGGAGCGTCTGCTCGTCTGTCCTGTCTACAGCATCTGTTTACCGGAGCTTCAGGCGCCAACGTGTTAAGACTCTAACACAATGAAACCGCAAAATATCCTCTGGAATATTCTTTTTCAACCACCGTTGCTTCATCACATTGGTCATACAGCTGCTGTATGGACAGACAACTGCTGCTCGGTTATATGAACGTCTCCGGTCATCAGATCTCCTCCAGCTGCTTCCAAACATGCATCCTTCTCTCCATCCTCATCCTTATAAACGGGAACTATTTAAAACTCCACTGGAACCATGGAAGTTGTTATCTTCTCATTTTTTAAAGGCTAATTTTTTACTGCGGCTAGCTCACGGGACGCCGTTAGCTGCGAGCTAACACAGGGAACGAGTGCCTCAATTCTGTCACGCCTGGCTCTATCTCAAACCGGTGCAGCTTCTTCTCAGTTGTGGGTCTGCTTTATGTTGTTCCTGGTCGCTCCTTACAGTTCTGGTTCCCTCAGTGTGGTCTTGCAGGCTTTTAGCTGAGCCAGTGGACCTGAGGCTGTTGACAGACTGTAGGCAGCTGGCTACAGTTCTACTCCGGTTCTAGCTTGTAAAATGTGATTTCCTCAAATTCCTCAACATTATCACACTTTTCTGAACTGGCTGATGATCCACCACACAAACCAGTTCCAATCCAGCTGTTCTGGAGCATCTTTCATGTTTTCCACAGCTTAGATTATACATGTAAGTCAATGGGCGGACCGCAACTCTGCACGTTGCTGACGACACAACATGGCAGCTCGTTTCGCGACTGAAAAACTATTAGCATTAACTGAGCCTCCTAAACATTGGATATTTATGTAAATACACGTCTGATTAACTTCTAAGTGCACAGAGCTACTGATTTTGTCTTGGTCTGTTGTATGGCAAAGTTCCTTGAAGTTAAGGTCGTGTCATCAACACTTTAAATCTACTTTGACTTTTGAGTCATCAACCAAAAATGATACCTGGACAGTGCATCCAATCCTGCTTTTCACGCCTGTAACACATTCTGTAAAAGCTGGAATTGAAGGCTAGGCATGATGTTAAATAAATCAAAATGTAGATGAATGCATAGCTACTTTATTTTAAACAGGTGATGTCAACTTGTGATGTTTTTGCAATCTGAAATAAAAACGTGATTCATGAAAATTTCAATTTTAGTTAAGCAAAGATGGTCAGGGCACCTTCAGTTTGTCAACACAACTGAGAAAACGTTGAGATGTTGCAACTTAACGAAAAATTTGAAAAGATCAGCATATTTCCACCTACTCAGTGGATACCATGAAATCATTTAGGCAATATGGAGGATTCGGTGTTTAAAGGGCAAGTAAACAAACTGATGTTCAACATGCCTGTGATTTATCAGATGAAAGAAAAAGTGATGTGACCACACGGGCAAACCCTTTCCAAGCACCTCAGCAGTTATCGTTACAGCTGCCACTTCAAAGGTTGCCCTGCTAAAACCAGCCATGTTAAATCCTCATTTAAATACTGCTGTTTGTGTGTGTTACTAATTGCCTGAGCAATCTTAGCTGATCAACTGCAAATGATGACACACAGCGTGCAAACTATTTGTACCGCACGCAATGTAGCGCTCTTTATTTGAGATTGTATAAATCTGAGCCATAGTCCCTCCAGTGTGTCCTGGGTCTTTCTCGGGGTCTCCTGACGCTGGGATGTGCCTGAAACACCTCACCAGGGAGGCGACCAGGAGGCATCCCGACCAGATTCTAGAGCCATTTCATCACTTGTCTGAGCTTGCCCTCCTCTGTACCTCTACACACATTTCTGGAAAAATGGCAATTACAAGTCAGCAATTCTTGGATATTAGGTCGGGACACGTCCTCACCGTCCCAGCCCAACTCTGCTGCCTGTTGTCCTTTGATGTGCCCAATACAGAAGATATGAGGATGCTGAAACAAAATGCCACTGACATCCATACTATATGCAAATTTGTTTTTACTTGTGCTTTACTTTACTTAAATTTATTTTTACTAACTTATTTTCTCTTATTTTGTTATATGTATACTTGTTTTTAGCTGTTAAGTAACTGAGAATAATGTTTTGTTTGTGTATTCATAATTATTTTCCCCTTGTACTTTTGAATTGTAATTTTGTATTTGTTTTTATTATTTATTGTCTGGTGTTACTCACTTTGTTACATCTTGGCCAGGTCGTCATTCTCGCTGTTCTCAACAGACTTACCTGGTTTTAAATAAAAGTCACCATCACCACCACTACTACTACAACTAAATTCAACACAATACTCAGGTATACAGTATGAAGCCTTGTTTCTGAATGCTATGTGACAATTAGAGGAAATAAAAACCATCCATACCCGCAATGCTGGAGGAAAGTTTAATTCATTATCATTCACGTCATACAGCGACAGCTTTGATACTATTTGTCTCAGTGGCTTCTTGAAGAGACCAAGCTAAAATGTGCATGTGCATACGTCCGTATTTTTAAATTGTCCCCTCTTCATTGAAGATAAATGTCTTGATTTGTAATGTGTGTGTGTGTGTGTGTGTGGTGCAGATTTTCTCAGTACTCAGCAGGAGACTGTTCCATTAAAGTTGGTGAGAGGCTTTCACAGGGATCCTATTCACCCTGTGCTCGTTTGGCTCTTGATCTTTCAATGAACACTTGCGCCACATAAAACAAACGGCTTAGGTCCCCACTGCCAAAGGAGCATACGGAGATGACTAGGTGAGAGAAAATTAAAACACATACTCCCCAGGCTGTCGCAGATAGCAGACTTCAGAGGGGAAACTTTTTTAACTGCATGCTGTAAAATTAGAGCAATGTTAAAAGGGAAATGTTGAGTTGTGTTTAAATGAGTGTGTGTGCTGCAGGATAATGAGAAAAAGTTTAATCAGGTGTTCATAAAACATGTATGTGACTGATATTTTGACCAGTACTTAAAAGTGAGGAAGCTGTAGTTCTGAAGAAAGTGGGGTATTTGGGAACAAATCTATTTGTTTTAACTTAATTCTTATAACTGAAACAAACTGATCCATTTTCTTTGTTCAAGTCAGAGCCCTCTGACTTACAAGTGTTTACAAGACAAAGCATTTAACCTTTATTGAAATATCAAAATAAAAACATTCGGAGTATCACCCCTTCTTTTGGCCTCACAACAGCTCTGCTGAGGAGTTTTCATAGTTTTTACTTTGGCTAAAGTTTGCCCGCGAGGCTGGAACCATCTATGTCATGTGAAGTTGGTGATGAAATCTACCCCAGATCCAAGGTCTTTCAACGGCCCCTGAAACTGTCTTTAATCAACTGAGCTATGAAACTTGCCACAGATTTGGGGATTTTCTTCAAACTGCTAGTGTGTGAGAAAAAAAAAAGTCAGATGTAATGTTGCTAATTCGTGTCTGATGGATCAGGTCGGTTGTGTTCCTTCAGGTTATGGATGTTAAGCCAGGCCGAAATCAGCTAGCATGGTTCACCATATTAGTTGTATAACCAATGGATTTGACATTTTCAAGCCATATTTTACAGATTCCTACTGTTTTTTTAATTACTTTAGTGGTTTTAAGCAAGTGCATGAAATTTCCAGATGTTTCCAGAGGTTTTAATGACTCCAGCTCTGCATTGCTTCCACTATATCACTTTAAGATTAGACTTTAATGCATCTTCTGGTTGGGTTGGTGATGAGACTTTGATTTGTTTGCTCTTTTGGACGGAGATCTGGTGACTGTGGAGAACATTGGAGTCCAGTGAACTCATGGTCATGTTCCAGAAAGCAGGTGGAGATGATGTCATCTTTGTGACATGGTGCATCATCCTGCTGGAAGCAGCATCAGAAGATGCTCCACTGTGGTGACCATCCCTTTATGACCACAGTGGTCATAAAGGGATGGACATAGTCAGCAACAAGGTAGGCTGTGGTGGCTAAACTGCCACGTTGGTACTAAGGGGACTAAAGTGGGCCAAGAAAATCGAGAGAGACCCAACTGCAGTCATGATGGCCGACAAGGGCGTTGCCATATATCTAATCAACGCCGGAAGTCCCAAGCAGAAGTTTCTTCTTCATGTAACTTATTCAATCTAACTCTAACCCATCCTCTAACCACCCAACTACACCACACACATCTGGGGCCTCATGTACAAAGGGTTCGTACGCACAAAAACGTGGCGTACGATCATTTCCACGGTAAAGTCGAGATGTATCAAGAATGGAGTGACCGTGGAAATGTGCGGTGCTTCACGTCAACTTCATGGCTGGCGTACGAACGTTTCTACAGATGTGGAACCTTTGGCGACACAGGCGATGCTGGGGAACTGTTCTAATAAAAAAAATATGAAAACAACCTGTCCCTAAACTGAGTAATCAAATCATCAGAGAGAAATTAACAATAAATTAATCAACACACCTGTAAGCAATCACATGAGTGAATATAAAAGCGCAAAGTGGAGCAAACAATATAGTCCGAATCATGGCTGCTTTGGCGTTGCTAGAGGACTTGGCAAACGGTGCCATACGCAGGGAGCGTGTCTTCAGAGACAGAGAAGATTTCTTGGCCAATGATGATAACTGGCTCATCAGCCGCTTCAGGTTTCCGAGGGTGATCCTCCTGGAACTGTGCGCAGAGCTGAGGCCGGACTTAGAGCGCAACACAGCAAGGAGCCATGCGCTCCCTGTGCCCATACAGGTGCTGACCACACTGGGGTTCCTGGCAACCGGGGCATTCCAAAGAGAGCTGGCAGACCGCTCTGGATTGAGCCAATCAGCCCTGAGCCGAGCCATGCCAGCCGTGTGGGATGCGATAATACGCATGTCAGTCAGATATATCCAGTTCCCGTACAATGCCGCTGAACAGGTCAATATCAAAGCGCAATTTGCAGCGAGAGCCAGTTTTCCTAATGTAATCGGAGCTATCGACTGCACACACATTGCTATAAGGGCGCCATCTCAAGATGAATATGTTTATGTCAACCGGAAGCATTTTCACTCCATCAATGTTCAGCTCATTTGTGATGCGCAAATGCAGTTGAGTAACATTGTGGCGAGGTGGCCTGGTTCAACGCACGACTCATATATTCTGAGTAATAGCATGGTTGGGAGCAGACTGCAGGCTGGCACTGTGCGCGATGGATGGCTTCTTGGTGAGTAACTAATTATTTTCTCCATGACGCGCAGGGAGCATGTGCGTCCTCAAATTCCAGTCTTCCTAGTATTACATTTTGGCTCGTGAGACCTTAGAGCTAACAAGCCCCTGGTTGTCTGTGCAAAATACTCATGTGAATTACCTTGTGCGTAAAGTGCCTTTTCCATGGCGCAGTACTGCACGTATTAAAAAGAGATCCATAGGCTACAGCATAACACTTACATACTTTTCTGGTTTGAATCCATCCTAGGTGACCGTGGCTACCCTCTAAAGAGCTGGCTGATGACCCCCCTCTCTAATCCTCAGACTGACCAAGAGCGGAGGTACAATGACCTCCATTCACGCACGAGGTCAGTCATAGAGAGGGCCATTGGTCTGCTGAAGGGACGGTGGCGCTGTCTGGACAGGACTGGGGGTATGCTTCTGTATACCCCTGAAAAGGTGTGCCGCATCGTGATGGCATGCGGAGTCCTCCACAACTTGGCACATCGCCATGCCATTCCTTTGCCGGAGCGGCAAATCCCCCCACCAGACGAACTGGATCCTGGACCCATAAATGTGCTTCCTACTCAGGAGGCCATCTGGGCCAGGCAACGTGTAATTGACACCATATAAAACAGGCAAGGACACAGAATTTACTTATTCGCCAACTTATTTATTGCTTCACTGATATTTGTGAGGACGCTAATGAGTTGGTCCAGGCGATCATTAATGCCACCTATTGCCCTCACTATTTCGTCCTGTGACTCCAGCACAGCACGGGTGAGGACACGGCCGGTCGGGTGGGCAGCAGTAGAGGCTGTTTGGAGCGTGACCTCGGAGTCGCTAGCACGGAGTCCACCTGAGGTAGCGAGACCAGAGACCCCGGGGATGCAGGAGGAATCCCTGGTTGCATGCGGCTGCTCCTGCACATCTTCTGTTTTAAAGAAAATAAATTGCATATCAAAACATGACTTGTATTTCTTTATGCTGGCATGCGCATTTAAAATATTTCAATTTACATGATACATTTACATGATATTTTTACACACTGGGAAAGGGGCTTTTTACCCAAGCAAATATGCATCTTACCTTGGGGGTAATCTGAGTCACCCACATCTGCTCCCACAACTCCAGAAAGGGCAGTCTCCCCAACTACTGCCGCAACCCTCTGGTCAAATGGGCTGGGCCCTTCTTCTCCTGCCCCCCCACCTGTCCTTGTTGCACTGTGGCGGTGAGCAGCCATCCGTCGTTTCACGTCCAACTTTATGTCTGACCATTTCTTTTTTATTTCTGCTTGGGTGCGTGACTCGGACCCCACAGCGTTGACCGCCTCGCAAACCTCATCCCATGCACTCCTCTTCCGTTTGCACGTAATGCCGGAGGACAGCGTACCAAAAAGAAGATTCTTTCTTGATTCCACCTCATTGAGCAGAACCTCGATTTCGTTGTCGGTGAAATTCCTCTTTTTCTTAGCCTTTCCGCTCATTTTCTGTCCGTGCAGAGGAGAAACCCAGCTGCAGGGCTCATTTAAATATGATTTACGTATTTATGTAGGGGGTGTGGTCAGGTACTGCAACAGGTGCGCTCACTTCCACGTTGATTGGGATGTACAAAGGAAAAGTACTTGGATCCATGCGTGCGCACAGATTCATACATCTGAAAACTTTTGTGCGTAGGACGTTTTCAGGATTTCATCGTACGCCGGGTTTCAGTAGGAAATCCACGCAACTCTTTGTACATGAGGCCCCTGGGCTGCAAGCCACAGATAGATACTCTTGGCGATGTTTAACTGAGTGACTTCTGGTATGGATTGGATGTATGGATTGTTGGCCATTGTTACTGCAGGAAGGTACACTTAATCTCCCCCCACCATTCCACCAGCAGCAGCCTGAAGCCTTGATCCAAGGCAGGATGGATCCATGCTTTCATGATGTTCCCAGCAGATTCTGAGCCTAGCATCTGAATGTGGAGCTGAAATGGAGACTCATCAGACCAGCAACATTTCTCCATCTTCTCTTGTCCAGTTCGGTGAGTCTGTGTGAATTGTAGCCTCAGTTTCCTGTTCTTAGCTGACAGGAGTGGCACCCGGTCTGGTCTTCTGCTGCTGGAGCCCATCTGCTTCCAGGTTGGACGTGTGTGTTCAGAGATGATATTCTGCAGACCTCGGTTGGAACCAGTGCTGATCTGACTTCCTGTTGTCTTTCTCCAACCAGTCTGTCCATTCCCCTCTGACCTCTGACCAGACATTCTGGTCCAGACAACTGCTGCTAGCTGGATATTTTCTCCTCTTCAGATCATTCTCTGGAAACCCTAGAGATGCTTGTGGTGTAAATCCCAGTAAATACTGAGACCAGCAACCTGCCACGTTTTAAGTTTCTTAAATCCCCTTTTTCCCTCATTTTGGTGTTTGAACAAGTCACCTTAACCATGTGTACATCTCTAAATGTAGTGAGTTGCTCTGATGTTATTTGCTATTTGTATTAAGCATAGATTTACCATTTCTTAATAAATTGACCAATGATCATCCTTTTGTTCTTTGCTATTAAACCGAACCTAATTCCCAACATTCTGCTGGTGGGCTATCAGAAATATAAACAGAAAACAAAGCTACATTTTACGAGGCTGGAGCTGGAGAAGCCAGTAAAGCTGGGCCGACACAGCACAATTTCCTCCATTGTGTCTCACAGGTCAACCTAAAACTGCACGAATTAATGGCAGGGTTCAAACATTCATCAGCATGATCCATGTTCTCAAGGCCCTTTAGATGAAGGGGGTTTTCCGGGGCGCGGGGGGGGGGGGGGGGGGGGGGGGGAGAACGGGGGGGGGGGGAGGGGGGGGGGGGGGCGGTGGGGGGGGGAGGGGGAGGGGAGGACCCGTAAGCGCGCCCTCCTCAGTGAGAGAGATGTAATTAATGTAGGCAAAACAAACACTTTTAAGAAAGAGGAGGAGGAGAAGAAGAGGAAGAAAAGAGGGGGGGGGACGGAGTGGGGATAACAAGAAGGAAATAGGGGGGGGAGGGTTGGTCGGGGGGGGGCATCATCCTTCAAACAGGACCTTTCTTTGGTTCAGCGGGCAGGAAGCTTCATTTTTTTTCACTGGACTTCTCTCTCCACTGGGCTGGGTGAGATGTGGGACGCGGCGGGATGCGATAAGAATTGTCCCGGGGGAGAGAGGGGCGTGGGGCGAGGCGGGGCCTCCCCGCGGGGGCGGGGGCCGGGCGGGGGGGGGGGGGCGGCGGGGCCGGGGCGAAACAAAAGGAGGGTGGCCCCCCCGTCCGGGGCTTGCTCTTCAAGGACACTGTATGATACGAGGTGACTGCTCACACATCCATACAGGACATGACGGACGTTGTGATGGGGAAAAATAACATGAAAACATTACGATGTGTTTGCTGCTGACAGTAGTTCTGAAAAAAAAAAAAAGAAAAAAACACACCTGTTATCGCATCCTTGCTTCCATGTTCCCTGTTCTGATCGCTAACTGTATAGACTAATCCAACGAGTCTTTTGTGTGCTGCGCCATCTTGCGGCACAACCATTGCTTGGGAAACTAGTTCCAATTACCTTGTATCTGCCAACATGGAAAGCAGCATGAATATCTGGATTTATAACATTGGACAGTCGTCTAAGGTACAGTAATGATGACCTGCAGGTATGTTATCTGGAGATCTCACAGTTATTCTGATATATATATATATATATATATACATATATATATATATTACAGCTTATATATTACAGAGTTACAGCTTTATAAAAATAACTAATTACTAGCAACAGTAATTTTTCCGTTACTTTTTAATGTTCCTTTAGATGTAACTTTAAATTAATTTAAATTAATCTATTAAATTAATCTTTATGTTGAATTGATATAAAAGTGAATATCAGATCTGACTAATGAATGAAATCAATGGAAACTATACAGAATAAATTACTAAGAGAAAAATCATGGACACTCAGACTGATGGATGTTGTGGCTCCGTCTCCTCCTCAGGAGAGGAGCTTCATGTGGTTATAACGGCCAGACACCACGAAGAAACACGAACTAATCAACGTTTCTCATCATGTTCGTGTTTTTTTTGTTTGTTTGTTTTCTCTGAAGGAAACTGATGTTTGTGATGATTCCAGTTTATAATTCTCCCCGTTGTGCGCATGTGTGTTTGGCTGCGCAGAATGACAGGGGTTTGCAATGACAGGCCTTCATCATCATCATCACTATTTCTGTACCGCTGAACTGGTGCAGAACTGGTGTAATATATCTTTAGTATTAACTATGAACTGAATTCGGGTCATGGTGAAAGACAATTCAGGGAAACGTGTTACTCGAACTATGACGCTGTTTTCTCGTTAAACTGGATGTAATCGCGCTGCATCTGTGTCAGGTTGGTGACGCCGTCCGCCCGCAGGTCTCACAGCAACCTTTTTACTCCAGCATGAGTGTGTGGAGAGGCGCGTATCTGCAGCCCTGGAGACCGCAGATTACTGCTGAGCGTATGGGCGAGTGTCTCCAGGTATTTGCGTATCACTCCGCCTCCTCACCTCTCTGCGAGAGCACCAACACAATATAGTCCCAACAAATGTGAAACTTCTGTTCACTAGGAACAAAAACGAATCTCACATAACAATAGTAACGCGCTGTCAGTGAAGGCCGGTAACGGTAACGGTGTTGTAATGATAGACTTAGTAATTAGTTAGAGTAGCCCGTTACTGAAAAAGTAGTGCCGTTAGTAACGCCGTTTATTTCTAACGCCGTTATTCCCATCACTGGTCATGACATTATTCATCTACAGCAGACAGCAGAATAAGCGGGTTTTTTTTTACCTGTTAACAGGAGCAAACCTCCTTTTGCCCTGTTAGTAAATCAGCTCCGTTGGATTATTGCATGTGTAATGAAGATAGCGCTCATTTTAGCACGCGCAAACCTTTTGTAAATCAGGGCCTAAAAGTGATGTTAGATTGTAACAAAGCTCACAGCAAATGTCTTCCATCAACATGCATCAACATACAGATGCGACAC
The DNA here is from genome assembly GCA_023101725.1 of Atherinomorus stipes. Lineage (NCBI taxonomy): Eukaryota > Metazoa > Chordata > Actinopteri > Atheriniformes > Atherinidae > Atherinomorus > Atherinomorus stipes. Next base: position 244,130 of record JALJCO010007363.1, read on the forward strand.
TCGCCAGTATTCAGCGGGTAGGGTTGATGAACGTTACCTTGTGTGTGTTTTCATCACCTGTCAGTTCACCTTCCTGTCCTCAGCCTGACGGCTCTTCTACACCTTCCACCCGAGGCGACCTTGTTCTGCTGCTCCTCTCCGTGGCGACGTGCTGCAGGGTATCAGCCTCTCCTCGGGGCTGCATTTACGCCTCTGTGGAGGTGAAACTGGTCAGCGACAGACCTGATGCCATGAGCCCCTCTAACACGTCGGTGTTGGCAGCAAATCAACCTCATACATTTGCAGGTGAACTGACATTTATGTCTTTGAGGTGATGTCAACTCACCTCTGCTAGGATAGGTTTGGACATGTGTGTGTGTGTGGAAACTGGCAGGCATGTTTGCTTGTTGTCCCACTGCGCATACTTTTCATTCTAAACTTGCTTCATACTTAGCTCAAGCTTGTCATTGCATGTGCTGCAGCAGTTGTATGTTTCTGAGCACATATGGTGGTGTGTGTGTGCAGGTTTGTGTCTGTTGACACTGCTCCCCTGTCAAAGGCGATTTGAGGCCAGTTCAGTCACTGTCAGGGCCGAGGCCGACCGGGTTGTGGGCCGTCTGTGTTTATCAGCTCTGTTAGATCCTGTCATCCACCCGGCTCAGAGCTGAACACGGGGGACCTATCATCATCCCCTCCAGCAGGTAAAGAACATTAAAGTGACAGGAAAGGACCTCCAACCACACACAGACTGGAAGTGAGTGCAGTCTAACTGTTGGCCATTTCCAGTGCCAGCTGATCATTGAGGTGTAAGGAAAGTTTGGACAGCGTTGCTCTTGCATTGAGGATGCAAATACAGACTGTTGATCTCATAGAAATTCACCTGTCACAACAGAAGATTGCTCTATAATAGAATGTGCACTTTGGCTATAAAGTCGGACAATGTTTTCCTTTAAATGTGCTGACTCATTATTACATCTCCTGTTTTGAGGCTTATGAGCTGAAGCTTTTTGTCAGGAGAGAGTTTTAGAGATTTCCGTAATGATTCTCTGGGAACAGCAACTCTGCTTTTGTTTGGTGGATCTCCTTCATAACCAGCAGGACCATTTATTTGCTTTGGAAGTGGTACCTTTTGCAAAAATGAGAGCTGTTTTTGTAGTGGGGCTGTGGTTCTGTTCTTTGTTCTTTGGCCTCCAAGTTCTTCCTCAAATGTCGTATCCTCGGGGAGAATATACATCTCTGTGGTCACATCTGTCTTTTAGATGCATTAATTTAAAATAATGTGAGAACATAACCAGCAAAACAATGTCCTCCCTGTCATGATGCTAGCTGAGATAACTGTCTGCTGAGGAGCAGGAAAGACAAAGAAATCTTCCTGGATTCTTTATTTTTTGTTTTCTTACCACAAAATGCAAATGCCAAAAATGTTACAGGGTAACATGTCAACAGTAGCCCATCTGACAAAGTAACAGAGTACTTCAAAGACTGGGTTCACATTATGTGACGTTAGTTCTACATGTAACATGAAGCTGTGGCCAAGCTAGATGCTTGTATATATAGTTATTTTATGACTGCAAGGTCTGTGGGGAACGCCCCCCCTGACGGGCAAAAAGTAGTCTTGCCCACCGTCTGCAGGCTTACAAGCCAGAGAAACACAGTTACACTACTGGAAAATGCCAGACGGTTGTTCTGCGATCGGGTGAAGAAAACTCCAGGGGAAAAATGCTGGGGTTGTGTTTACCACATTCTGTCCTATAAAGACACCTGAGAGGAGAAATCTGCAAAAGCACCTCGGTCCCTGGCTACAGTAAACATGGCAGCCCCGCACCCACACGTATTATCAGCGAACACTTCCTCAGCAGTCAGTAATGCCCACACCTACATTCATCCATTTATAGTTAGCATAGTTTTAACCATAAATAAAACCTTGTGTTTACGTGTATACCGCCCTAATTCTCATCCTAATGAGTTGATGAGCTAAAAGGGAAGGATGCGGCAACGCAAATGAACTCCTGGGGAAGTGGAACTGTTACGCCGGCCTTACACCAAACGATTTTCCCCATCGTAGACCTAAGACTGAAGGTCTTTAGTGAATCCCAGGAGTTTTATGGAGTCGCAGCGCGCCCCGCGTCCTCAATCGTTGAGTTTGAGACGGGAATCTGCGCTGATTTATAGCAGTCTTTTCCTCGTTTTGGGCTGCATCAATTAGGTGTGTCCCCGACGAAGAATTTTCATAGTCGGACCTGATTTGTCAGATCATGCCATTCGTCGACGAACTGTCAAGTCATGTTTTGTTTTTTTCCCCTCATTGATTCATATTCTCATTTGTGTCTTTTTCTGCTCCAGAGAAAGAATTATACACCCCATTAAATAAATTTGATTTTTCACTTGGCATAAGATAACAGGAATGTCTCCATTAACTTCTGCTTATTTCACTGATTAGGCTGTAAAACGTGTCTGCTCGTTTACAGCCCTTATTTTAATAATTCATTTAAATATTTACCAAAAAGAAAATTACAAGGTGTGTTGGTAAAACAATTAATTATTTTCATTTTTATCTTTCAGTTAACACTGCAGCCACAAACTTAATGTTTTTTTATTTGTTTTTTATTAGTTTTTTTGTTTGGTTGGGTTTTTTTGCTTAACAATTTAATGTGGAGAAAGAGAGTTAAAATTAAAAGGGTGTAGCAGTCTGTGCACGCGCTGCTGCGCATGGTGCAAATGCCAAACATATAAAGTAGAATTCCAATAGAATAACCTTAACTGAAAATACAGTTAACAAATAATGGGCTCATATTGAAATAAGTTATATCCATGTGAAATGGAGAGTAGGTAAAAGTTCAAACATACGCAGCAAAAAGGCGATGATGCTGCTGAGACACACAGTCTCCAGGTAAAGTTTATAATGTCCAAAAATAAAACAAGATCTGGCCTAAATAAATGATAAATCCTGCCACAGAAAGGAGCGTGCTCTGCAGTTCCTGTTACCATCTGAAGTTGTGTGTCAGGAAAACTTGTTTGTGGATGGGAGAGGTGCTCCTCGCTTTGTTTACAATAAAGCTGACGGGAGAATCTCCTCTGGATGGCGTGGAGTGGAGGTGGAGGGGATATGCAGAACATCACAGCCATGATTGTTCTACAACTTACTGGAATGGTTCAGCATCTTCCCCTGGCATCTCCACCGTTCATTGAGGAGCACGCTGAACAGCTGATGCAGCGAGAGGCGGTCCAGTTCATTACGCACAGGAGTACACGCGGTGTTCATGTCTGCAGCCGTCAGACTCTTTTCACCTTGACAGGCTGTTGTTGTCAATCAGTGGAAGTTGCTACAACAGTGATGTGACAGTTGAGGGTCCTTCATCATGTCTCTGGCTACTTGGTCATAGAGACGTCTCTTGGGCTGAATGCTCAGCACGCGACTCACCGGGACAATATGGTTTAAACTCGCGAGCCCGGCCCTCCTTGTTCTGCCAGTAGCAGAATTATTAGGCTGCTAATAGACCTATAACACCAGTTATTTGAAGAACAAATGAATATGATGTAAAAATCAAACGTTCAGCCCCCCCTTACTGCAGGATGGTATGATCTTTGCTTGGTAACCACATGTTGCGACAATTCAACGTAGAGATTGACAGTCGAAGCACAGTCCTGGAAACGAATCGTCGACTATTCGGGGACACCCCTAGCAACACAATACTCAGAGTTGCACCATATGTTGACCAGAGCCATAACAAAACTACAGAGTTGCGACATGCATTGACTTCAGTGTGAAAGTGGTCATGTGACTCATGGAGAATGCCACACGAACCTGCGCTGTCATTTACACAGCAGTAATCAGATTACTGACAGTAAACAGTAAATAAACATCAGTGCTGCAGACGTGCTGGTCATGGATGTTCTCAGTCACAGAGCAGATGATGTTCTGCAGTTTCAGTGTTTTAACTTACTGTTTTTAATGTTTTATCTGTTTTTATACAGTATCTTTGTGCGCTTTCATAAGGTGCTCTCAATGATGTAATAAGTTCAAATGAGAGGAAATTATTCTGTTTCTGTTGTTTCTGTTTGAATAGAGTTTTTAGTGAGAACTCCTCATTCTGGCAGCGGTTTACGGTGGCGGCTTCTCAACCAGACAGCGTAAATATGGCTGAATGCAGGTGCAGCAGGGACGGCGATGTTTAACAGCTCGTATACATACTTCTCTGTACAGGTCACGAGTGTCCAACACTTCCATCTTATTTCTGGATCTTTCCTTCTTGGCAGCTGACAGGTGATTTAAACAACTATTCTGTAGTCTGTCTGCTCAGAGTCCACTGCTCCCTGTCATCTTTTACCCGCCAGGTCACGTGACTGAAAACTGTCAATAATACAGGAAAAAATGTCAAAAACATGTCATCATCTCTTTAATATGCTGCTTTGGGCCACATAACCCTCAATGTTGCAGAAACTGAATGACTAGATTGTGTTTTTTTTGGCTTTATGGAATAACTAAATGCTTCAAAAATTCATCACCCTGCTGTCTTTGATTCTTTATTTCAAGAACAAACTTCATCTAAACTTTATTTGTCAATGTCTATTTTCATAGGTACGACTTCTGTGCTATAGAAGTTTTCCCATCAGGTGGACCTAAAACACCTTAAACAGGATTTACAGTAACAGTTTTTAGAAAGTAATTGGTCAAACTTGTGGAGATTAAACTCTAAAATGCTGGAACAATTAGTGTTTGAGTTAATCCACAGGTTCTGTGCAGTTCCATGCGTGGCAGTGGCTGGGGGAGCTGGGGATTTAGTCCATTCCACAAGTGAGTGCTTTCTGTTAAAACAAACATCTGTTCGTTGTTTTCTTACAGTGAGCTCACCCACCGGACAGAATTAGCCAGGAAAAACATGCCCATCAAAAAGCACTTTCTTTTCTTTTCTTCTTTTTTTTGAAGTTTTTTGTTGTGTTTTCAGCCATATGGCCTTTAAACCTGTAAGAAATCCCTCAAACTTTACATACAAATGTAATCATTAGGAGTACGGTCTAGAATGGATTACACGGCTGACTGAGTAAAAGATACAGCAGGAAACAAAGCAGGAGGTGGAGATGAAGTTAGAAATGTGGAGGCATGGAGCTGCTGCAGAGTGGAGGTCAGGATAATGACTGTGGACAGGTCCAGAGGAGCCGACCGCCAAGCCCTGACTTCCACCGCTAATAGGATTAAGAGGGATGGGATTCCCCCTGGAGGACTGGACGCACTTACACCAGAGAGAGATGGAAGGCGCGACATCTCTGCCTCGCCTGGCAACACACCCGCAGGACTGGGGTTAAGTGTGTGCATGTGTGTGTACTTGTTGGTGTGTTGTACTATGAAATGGATAGAAGTCTCACTGGAGAGCAAAAAGAAGAAAATCCTGCAAAGTCATGGCAACAGGCCACTGTTTTCCATGCTAGGCTTCAGTTTTTAACAAATAAGATAACATTTAAACTCAACTTAAGTTATGACTTCCTTTTATTTTTTATCTCTCTTTTGTCATATCTCTCGTTTTCCCCCAACGTTCATATGATGGAGTTCACCTGTGACTGAACCAAAAAGGTCCATAAAAGTCCACAAAAACTTGTCAATATTCCTCCATACTGCTCGTCCAATGTAATCCAAGTGTCCTGAGTGGGTTTTTATAGCCTAAACAGTAGAACATTGTACTTCCCCGATGCGCAATCATGCAAGTTCACGACACTACAGTACGGAAGCCACAGCAGACCAAACCAGATGAGAGCGCTTTCTCTCTTTCTTTCTTTAAAGGCATTATAGAAGATGTTTTTTTCAACATTCGGTAAAATTGGGTTAACTTGGGTTAATAAGCTATGATTAATTTAAAGCTTTAAATATATAAATATTATTCTACATCAGCTGTGAAAGTAATGGGCCTGAAAATCATCCTCCAATCATCTCTGCATTCCTGAACTTTTTTGTCTACTGGCTCGTCAATCACTTTTACTACCGTAGTAAGAGTTTAATTGACGGTTAATTCAACGGGTAATAGGCGAGACTGATCAATGAGAGTGATTGATTGGTGAGAGTAATGCTGCAACCCGGAAGTTGCATGCACTAGTCTGATGTTTGAAACAGGTAACTGACATCATTCTGCTTGCAGGTTCAGAAAACGACATCTGTTTTACTGCATTTGTAACATGATGGAGAATCTGAGGCTGCTGTCTGCTGAACACCGGACTGGTGCACGTTATTCTGTGGTTGGAGGGAGGGAGCTGTGAATCTAGCAGGCTGGTCTTGTGCATTATTCAAAAACTCTGGAACAGTCTCTGCTTTCTGAAATGCCGAAACATCTTCTATAGTGCCTTTAAATCAATAGCCAATCCCTCTTCTGTTTGTCTGCAGCTCGGTCGCTCGTACCACAATGTAAACAGCAAATTTCTTCTTCTACGCTTGTATTATCGGCAGAGTAGGCGCTGAATGCCATGGCTTCTGGAGTGTCATGAACTCGCATGGATGCGTATCGGGGAAGTGTGATGTACCAAGGCTGCTTGATTATGGAAAAAATCATTACACAGTGCAAAAACTCAAATCTTAGCAAGTATATTTTTCTCATTTGTAGTCATTTCTTGACAAGATTTCTTGAAATAAGATGCATATCCTTAAAGGGATATTGTGTAAGTTCTCCTGTGTTTTATTCACAAAAACTGATTATTTGGTTCAAAAGTGTTTTTCATTAATCAGTAATCACTCCCATCAACAAACTGAAGTGCTCCTCTAAGTTCTAAATTTGCCGTTCGTATCATTCATTTACACATCGAGCGGGGCGGCTCGGTGGAGGCTGCCATGTCATATTTTTTTTGCGTTCAGGAGAAGCGTGACAGTAGGAAAACACAGAAACTCACCGGACACACCGGAGTTTTCAGCTCAGTTCGAGGTAATGCCTTTGAAAAGTCACCGCGCTGCAGTGGGAGAAACCAGCGTCTCACTGATGCTGCGTTCACGTGCAGTCGGGCAGACGGCCGTTGGTAACAAACCAGATGTCATTTTAATCAATGAAGCCGAGCGAAAGATGGTAAAACATGGGTCAGGGAAAACAATACGACATCGCCATGACAACCGAAGAGATGTGGACTGATGTCACTGTAACTGACGGACCACGTCTTCACATAGAGGCCGGTGATAACTTTACATGCAGCGGATGTCGTCGGTCTGCCCGGTTTCATGCGAATGCAGCATGAAAAGTATGAGGGAGCTGCTCCCGATTACACAGTGTCCCTTTAAAACAAATTCCTATGTCTTACTAAAATGTTTTCTTTAGCTAATTTTGTCTTTTTTTGTGTGTGATGATATTTTGACTAGAAATGAGAAAAAAATACTTCCTAAGATTTGAGTTTTTGCAGTGTAACGATTATTTTGGTAGATATTGGAATCATTATTATTCAAACGATTACTTTTTTTTAGTTAAACAATTCGTTTATTTAGCATTTCTCTCTGTCCAAAAACATTTTGTTATCAATAATTCATGAAAAACACAACACACCTCCTTCGCTCTTCAGTGTTGTGAATGTAGGTTGTAGCTGGGCCGTGTGGAAAGGAATGTTACGCATGTGCTTTTCTTTCAAAAATTGTGTAAAGAGAAATGGCACATAAATTGTTTCAACTCGATTATATAAGTTTGGAGATTGTTTGACATGGAAATTGAAATCACGACTAAATTTTGATTAATTGCACAGCCCTACAATGTTCTGCTGTTAAAGCTACAAAAATCTACTAAATGATGTGGTTTTCAGTAAATTCTGGACGCTACCCACTCAGGACACTTGGATTACATTGGACGAGCAGGATGGAGGAATATTGACAAGTTTTTGTGGACTTTTATGGACCTTTTTGGTTCAGTCACCGGTGAACTCCATTATTTGAAAGTCGGTGGATAACAACCCCCCCCCCGGATCTCCGGCTGGATTTGTTAGCAGCATGAGGGTGAGTGGAAAATGATGGACCATCATTCTGTGGGTGTACTATTCCTTTAAGAAACCATACGTACCATGTCTCTGACGGGTATAAGTATTAAGGTATGCACAAATACCACATGGGTTGTCATGTATAAGCGTAGAAATCTAATTCTGAGTAACACAGTTTTTAAATTACATAATGAATAATAGCTCTCACCCGTATATCTTCTGTTGCAACGCTGTTAATTATGTCACAACGTTTTATAGGGTAGAAAAGCTTTGCTCCCGTACCTCCATTCAGCCAATCCTGCTCCTTTCCCTCGTTTTCTCAGCATCTGTGATGCTTTTCACCGCTTTCTGCCTTCATTGTTTACATTCTTCACAGTTGTATGCCTCTAACTTATACACATTGTGACTATGTGGCAACAACACAATCATGCACGCACACCGCTCCTTTTTTTTCTCTCCACTTGTTGTTGCTATCCGGAGGGAGAAGAGACAGAGAGGCCCCTGAGTGATGACGAGTGATGGTGACACAGAGCACTGCCTGGAAGCCTCGTCATGGTTCTGCCTCCAACTTCTCAGCCTGCAGAGAGCCGGAGCTTCCCATCGCCGGCAACAGTCCTCTTTTCCTTCTGCAACACTGACTCTGCAACCAGAGCTCTGCAGATACAAGATGCACCAAGGAATCCAAGCTACAGTCCTGTCAAATGTAAATGCAAAATGTTACGCTGAAATCTGAAGAAAGACACGTGGCAAGGATTTGAAAAGCTTATGAACAAAATTTTATTCACGTTAGAACATGAAAAAATAATATCAGATATTGAAAGTCAGAGATTTTATCATTTCATGTAAAATATATAATATCCCAGAAATGTTGAGACAGTTTTAAGGATGTCGGATATTATCGGCCTACCGATATTACCGGCCGATACTGGCATTAAAATGTGGTATCTTTCAGTATTATAATGCAGGTTATTGCACATTATGTTTTGGTAAATTTATAATATTACTATTACACTTTATATTTGAATATTTTCTACTGAGTAAATGTAAATAATCTTAACCTGTACTAAAGAAGTTATTTGATACTTGAAAGAAGTTTTTAATCTCATGTTGGTTTAATTTACTCATCAATATCATTTATTATTGTTATAAAAGTATTTCTTTCCAGTACTTCTGTTCTCAAATTTTACAATATCTAATATTGTTCTTGCATTCAAGATATTAATGAAAACTGTACAATCATGGGATTTTCTCTTAAGGGACAAAATGTATGAGTATCAATGAGAAAGTACCATAAACTACTGGTATTGTATCGATAGGAAAGATTTTGGCATCGCCCATCCCTAACGGGGACAGTGATGGACATAAGGGTTTGGTTGATTTTCAGATCACAGCTGGGGTGTTGTAAACCAAGCACGCCGTGTCCAGTCTTTGAAGCGAACGCAAGATATGCAAGGCAGCCATGATAATTACACCTATATATGATAATGATAACCTATATATCATTAAAAGAAAGTTTACTTCCAGCCTGTAGCAGCTCATACGAAGGGGCAGCTAAGGTCACTGAGCCAGCTCTGGCTATAAGCACTGACAAAAAGGTTTGTATCAAAGTTTTGGTTTTAACCAGACCGGTTTCCCAACTTGCTTTCCAACATGGCCAGAATGAGTACATGAAGTTATACATGACATTTTACATGAAGTTACCCCAAACCTGAAGCAGGTAGTTGTGATGTAGGCTATATGCAAAAAGTGATAATAAGACAAAAACTAACTAAACAAAAACAAGGAAGTAAAGAAACACTTGTCTCAAATGATTGTGGCGACCATGACCCCGGCTTTACACCGAGTCCGTGAGCGCAGTGCTCCGACCTCCACAGCGTGAGCATTTACACCGTGCACTGAGCGCACCAACGAGCGCACCAGCTGTTGATAGATCTGTGACATCATGAAATCACGGGAGGGACTCCAAGATCGCCTGTGATTCTCATCCAAATTCATTTTGTCCACGTTTGAGTTTCTTTGTTTCTTATTTTTCTGAAACCTCGTGTCCATGGAGATGCTGTCATGTTTAGACAGTTCAGGAGTTGAAAATCTGCACAGTGGTTTTTGTTAAAGGTGCCATGACATCAAATTTCACTTTTCTGGGGTTTTGGGTGTATAATATGATCTATTGTGCACTGATGAGGCCATGTGAATGTCCAGAGTGAGAATCAAAGTTCCTGTTTATGGTCTGTCAGCTTTGTCTCTCTGCTCAGAAACAGTTGAATCAGACAGCAGGCTATCATTCTACGTAGTTCTATCATTCTACGTAGTTCCATCATTCTACGTAGTTCTATCATTCTACGTAGTTCCATCATTCTACGTAGTTCCATCATCCTACGTAGTTCTATCATTCTACGTAGTTCCATCATTCTACGTAGTTCCATCATTCTATGTAGTTCTATCATTCTACGTAGTTCTATCATTCTACGTAATTTAATTGCTCCAATAAGAGCACACTATCAAGTAAACAGCCCCCCCCCCTCTCTCCTAACGGTTTATGCACCGTCCGCTCCCCCCCTCCCCTCCCTGTCTGATTCAGCTTCGTATGGAGCAAGTAGTAACTTCTGTGCAGTCAGGTCTGGGTTTTCAAACAAATGGATTTAAAAGAAAACTTCTGCAGCAACACTGAGGGAGGGGGCCACAACCTTGTCATTACCTGTAAGTTTATTTATTTTCTAAATGCTGTCTTGTCTGATAAACATAGCTCATTGTCTGAAGTACCCATGTTGCTAGCAGTTAGCCTTTAGCAAACTCCGATCGCAGCTTGACCTAGATTCTCCAAATAAGGTCATAGCGAAATAAGGTGTAGCCAATCAAAATGAAGTCAACGTGGTCTCCGGGTAAAGCTCCATATCATCACCGGACCCAACTGTATTACTGAGGAAGTGAGGTCTGGCGTTTCAAAACAATACTCCGCTGTAAAAAATGCCGTTTTTTTCTTTGGAGTATTTACATATACAGTAATGCCAACAACAGTTTTTAACTGTTATGTCATCACTCCTTTAAGGAAGTAACTGGATGTTTTACACTGAATCCTGTGTCTGATTTCCTGTCTGGTCCGATCTGAACTACTGAAATGTACGCGGTGTCGGTGGGTGCTCCGTCAAAAATAGAGCTGGCGCGCATCTTTAGTGCAGCGGCGCAAAATGACAGAGCTACGACGACTGCTCACGCGCTGCGACGTGCTCGATATATTTCAAACCATTGACTACATGGGGTGCAATTCGATGCGCATGGCCATGCGGTGCAATGCGGCGCTGCGCTCACAGACCCGGTGTAAAGCAGGGGGAAGTGTTGACCTGTAGTGTGCATGTTTGAAATCTGTTGTGCCGTCTTCATATACATAAATGCATCCATATCATGGCAAATGTGCAACTTTTAGAAGCAGGGGTGGAGCTATGGGGGGTGTGTGTGGGTGTGTGTATATATATATATATTTATGTATATATATATATATATATATATATATAATATATACACACTACTAACAAAAATTTAGGGATATTTGGTTTTTTGTATGATGTCAGAAAGAACCTATAATCCACTGCAACCTGTCCAAGTGAACTGAATTAAACTTTCTCTATACTTTTAGGTGCACATGTACATTGCTCAATGGTTAAATATGAACATTTTATATTTTCCTGAAATTATATCCGAAAGTCGAATATCTCTAACTTTTTGTGAGTAGTGTATATACAGTATATACATATACATATATACACACATATATATATATATATATATATATATATATATATATATATATATATATATATATATAGTGAAAAATTACAATAACCAGAAAAAGTTTATGTATTTCTGTAATTCAACTTAAAAGTTGCAATTTACATATTGTATAGATAAATAATATGCAAATCAATATATTTCAAGTTTTTACTTGTTTTAATGTTGCTGATTAGGACTTGCAGCTTAAGAAAACCTCAAATTCAAAAACTCAAAAAGTTTGAATACTTCATTAAATCAATTATAAAAGGATTTTAAATACAAAAATATCAGGCCTCCTTTAATAAGATCTTGCATCTGTACTTAATAAAGGGGGAGTGGGTAGCCCAGTGTTGACATTGTGGGCTTTGGCACGGAGGACTTCGAGTCCCCGTCACCCCACTTAGGCAAACCACTCTGAACACCTGAGCAAGGTCTTTAACCCCCACCATCTGCTCCCTGGGCGCTTCAAGCAGCAGCCCACTGCTCTCTGGTACTACTGTACAGAGATGGGTGAAATGCAGATCCCTAATTTCCCCTTGGGGATCTTAACAGTATGTATATAAAAAAAAAAGATAATAATAATACTTGGTTTGGGCCTTTTGCATGAATGACACCTTAACCCGGCGTGGCATGGATGCTAGCAGCTTTAACCCGGCGTGGCATGGATGCTAGCAGCTTGTGGCATATCTCAGGTGTTATGGAAGACCAACATGCTTCCATCACAGCCTTGAGCTCTTCTTTATTGTTTGCTCTCTTCCCGTTCAGCTTTCTCTTGACAATGCCCCACATGTTTCCGATGGGGTTCAGGTCAGGTGAGTTTGCGGGCCAATCCAGCATGGTGATCCATGGTTGCTGAAGCAGGATTTTGTAGTTTTGGCAATGTGGGCAGGTGCCAAGTCCTGCTGGAAGATGAAGTCTGTATCCTCATACAGCTGGTCCACTGAAGCAAGCATGAAGTGCTCCAAAATGTCCTGGTAGACGGCTGCATTTATGCTGGACTTGATGAAGCACAGAGGACTAACACCAGCAGCTGACATGGACCCCAGGTCATCACAGACTGGGGAAACTTAACACTGACCATCTTCTCCAGGCTGCTGTCAGCCCTCCGGCTTCTACACCGTTTTCTTCCACACTTCTTCCTTCCACTTAACTGTCCATTAATGTGCTTTGAGACACTCTGAGAACATCCAGCTTCTTTTCTATCACTTTTTGTGTCTTTCCACCTTGTGCAGGGAGTCAATGATGGTTTTCTGCACAACGGTCAGATCAGCATCTTCCCCATGATTGTGAATTCTTCTAAACCAAGACAGGGACTTTTTAAAGGCTCAGGGCACTTATGGAGGTGTTTTGGATTACTTACCTGATTAGAATGTGACACTCTGAACCTCCAATACTGGAGCTTTTAACAGTATTCTAATTTTTTGAGTTTGGGAATTTGAGGTTTTCTTAAAGGCCCTGTACCTGATTTTATTTTAATCTCTTTCAGAGAAATGCTTTCTACACGGTATAAATGTGTTAAAAGAGGTAATTTCATAAAAATAAATCACTCATTGATTGCGTATCTGCATGAATCCAGGCCTTTTTAGTTTAGCTTTCTAAGGATGGCGTGACGCTCTCTTCATGCCAATGCGGTTCGTTCTACATAAGTTTCGGTTTCCAATCAGCCACTCAGCGTTTTCTAACGAGAAGCGCCCTCCTCTCTCGCGTGCACGGCAGCACTTGTAAACAGAACCTTCGGCGTCTGCCGAAGGGAAAGTGGCGATACCGCAGCAAAACAGCCTGTAAGCATCAAAACTGAGGAGGAGAGAGATGAAACGCAGGAGAGACCAAAGAAGGAATAAAGTTTGTGTTCTCGGTGGATTGTACTGAAGGTAGAGAGCAGCTGGACGCCTCAGACTGAATGTGGACTGGAAGTCCACCTGGACACGTATTTTTTTCAGAAACTTTATTCTCAGTAACATTTACGTCCTTGGGTGCTGGCGCTTCCTCTGCTGGTCTACGTATATAATACATACTGATATTTACACGGTAACACGACAAAGCTTTACATCACTGCTTCTCAAAGTGGCCGGTTAGAAACTTTATCAGGCTGTCATGTTGTAATGTCGCCTATAACATCATAACTCGTCATAACTGTGCATCTGTTTACATAACTGTAGTTACGGTAAACTACCGGTAATGATAGAAAATGTCATTTAGCTGATCCGCAGCCGTTTACTGCAACTAGAACAGTATTTTTTTTTTTTTTTTTTTTTTTTAGAACAGTAATAACAGTAGTTTCTTTGTGCACGAGTATGAAACATGCACGTTATTTCGTGCATGTTAAGTGGGAGGAGAGAAAAACGAGAGCAGGAGCGTTTCTTACTGGGAGAAACAGTTAGGGGCGGGGCTTACAGTTCAAACTACACTCTTCACCTCGCTCACAGTTCGCAAATGTGCAAAATCAGGTATAGCGCCTTTAAGCTGCAAATTCTAATCAGCAACATCCACACAAATAAAACTTGGAATATATTGATTTGCATATTATTTATCTATATCATATGAAAATTGCACCTTTTAAGTAAAAAAATAGGGGTGGAAAAAATATCAATACACTGAAATATCACGATATTTTCATATGACGATATCAAATCAATATTTAAAAACACAGCATCGATCTATTTTACTCACAAAATCTCGTGAGATTTCATTGTTCTGTTACAAAATCTCAAAATATTTTGTGAATTCTCATGAGATTTTGTAACAGAACAATGAATTATTGCGAGATTTCATTAGTGAAATACATTGATACCATGTTTTTAAATGTCAATATATCAGCATATGATATCGCAAATTTTTTTTTAATTCTCGTGAGATTTCGAAAGTTTGACAAACCAAAAGTTGAATATCCCTAACTTTTTGTGAGTAGTGTTTATCTACACTACTCACAAAAAGTGAGTAGTGTAGCAATATGTTGCTCAGGTGTGATTTTGGTCCATTCTTCCACAAACTGCCTTCAAATCTTAAAGGTTCCAGGTCTCTTCTGTCAACTCGGATCTTCAGTTCTTTCCAAAGATTTTCAGTTGGATTAAATTGACTTGTCCGTTCTAGCAGTTTTATCTTCTTCTTAAAGCAGGTGAGTGTTTCTTGGCTGTGTGTTGGGATGGTCGTCTTGCTGAAAGATCCAGCCTCTTTTCATCTTCAGCAGCTGCAGATGCAGCAGATTCTGGTCCAGAATGTCTCTCTACTTTTCTCCATTCATTCTTGCTTCAATGATATGAAGTCTGCCAGTACCACATGCTGAAAAACAGCCCCCACTGTGATGTTTCCACCTCCAAACTTCACGGCATTTCTCCTAATATTCTCATTGTTTGTTGCAAACTTCAAACCAGCATCAACCTGCTTCTTCTTCAGAAATGGAGTCTTGCGTGGTGTGCGTGCATGAAGGCCATGGCGGTTGAGTGCATTCCTTCTTGTTTTCTCTGAAACAACTGTAGCTGCTGGTTCCAGGTCTTTCTGAAGCTCTCCACGAGTGGTCCTGGGCTGTTGGAGAACCTTTCTGATGATTGTTCTGACTCCTCTGTCTGAAATCTTGTGAGGAGCACCTGGCCGTGGCCGCTTTATGACCATGCCGTGTTCTTTCCACTTCCGGATGATGGTCCCAATGGTGCTCACTGGAACTTTCACAAGTTTACAAATGCACCTGGAACCAATGCCTTCAGTGTGTTTGCAATAATAAGGTTGTGTAGGTCTTTAGACAGCGCTTTGCTTTTACCCATCATGCAATGCTTCTTGTCTGACACCTTGGTGATGAGAAACCTTTTTAAAGGCATCAATCAGGACTAAACCAGCTGATATTACTTTGCTCTGATAGGGGACAGGATTACTTTCTAAATACTGACAGACTCCAGCTGCTTTCTTGGCTTTCAGATCTTTTTGTCTCCATTTCTTCATGTGTTCAATACTTATTCCCTGTGTCATTTCACTATATTACACATAACTTCATTTATGGACATAAATGTTAGGATTTCTTTGTATGTGTGCATTACTTGGGTTGTTGCATCTGGTGAAATATATATGAAATATAAATCTGGTCTGATATATATATATATATATATATATATACGTACATATATACACATATACAGGGGTTAGACAATGAAACTGAAACACTTGGTTTTAGACCACAATCATTTATTAGTATGGTGGGGGCCTCCTTTTGCGGCCAATACAGCGACATTTCGTCTTGGAAATGACATATACAAGTCCTGAACAGTGGTCAGAGGGATTTTAAGCCATACTTCTTGCAGGATAGTGGCCAGGTCACTACGTGATGCTGGTGGAGATGCGCCAGCAAGACATGCACCAACAATTTGTCCTCTTTTGAACTCTGATACAATGTTGTATGCATTGCAATGTTTTGAGCAAAACTGTGCTTTTTACCTGCTAATTGAACCTTCACACTCTGCTCTTACTGGTGCAATGTGGAATTAATGAATATTTGCCACCAGACTGGTCTAATTTAGCCATGAAACCTCCCACACTAAAATGACAGGTGTTTCAGTTTCATTGTCTAACCCCTATATGTGAGTAATCGTCTCACCCTGGCCACCCCAGTGAAAGATTTCTGGCTTTGCAACTGTTTAGACAGACATGGATTTCCTGTTGTGTATTATTGTGTTACTGCTGATGTTGTGTCCTGAATTACCCAGTGAGCCATCCTCAGAACTTTAACCAATCCACACCTGCGAAAGGTTACCGTCCTGCCCTTTATCTTTTCATCATCTTTCAGCCTTACACAAACACACATCTGTACACACAGGTTGAACACAAACTAAAAAGCTCTGTAGCCTTCCCCACAAATGCTGCGATGTGTTACATTAGATGATGGTATTCTGTTTATATACTGAAGCATTCAGTTCTGTCAAAACAATACATGACATGAAAATAGGTGCCCTACTTGGACAACCCCCCTCCCTCCAGCTCAGTACTTAGGGAGCATATGCTGGGTGCTGCGTCTCTGTCCTCGGGGCCAGAGGCACAGAGGTCTTGTGCGCCTGCTTCGTCTGCCTGTTCTTTGACCAGAGCCAAGTGGACAGGGCTGACGGATAACCCCTGAAGCTGTGAAGAGGCTACAGAGAGGGCAAAGGGAGAGAAGTGGTCGGGGAGACACTTCCTCAATTAGAGAGGAAGTGTGTGTATATGTGTGTGCGTGCTGAGCCTGTGTGTGTGGGAGAAGGCATAGTGAGACTTCCCTAATCCTTTATCACCGGGCCTTGCTCCAGGTAGCATTATGTCGACACGCTGAACTGCAAGTGTGTGGAGATGTGACAGATTGGGTGTATACGCGCCGCGTTTGTGCACACGTGTGTGTGGTTTGTCCGCAGATGGGTCTGATGTGCTGTAATTGCTGCCCTTTCTGTTAACTGTTAGAGATTGTTATGAGAGGGGGAACTCGGAGAAGTCGACTCACACTTTGTCTCTGTGTCTTTCGGGGAGGTGGACCCAGGAGGAGAGCAGCACTTCAGAGATAATGAAATATTCCTGCAAGAAGTTTGCTGTGGAAACGTGCTGTTGTATTTCGTTTTTGCTTTTTTGTCTTCCTGTAGTCCAACGGCTGTCGTCTCTGTGATGAGTTAACCTGAGAAGAAAAAGAAGGTGTGTGGTGACCCACAATATTAGTATTAGGAAAGACGTTCCCCAAAAAGTCGACATTCCGCGGGTTGACAGAATTGTGACTGGTGTGAGACTCCGTAGAGGAGGAAGCTGTTAGTTTTTCCTGCTGCCGTTGAGTTGTGTTGGATGTGTCAGTCTTACTGATCCACTGAATAAAGAGTGGAGAGCCGCACTGATTACACAAGACATTGTCTTGCCTCGTGTTTCTCAAAACTCCACACTGGTGACCCCTCCCGCGGTTACTCTTACCTCCTTACCATGGTGGACAGAACCACCAGGTGGCCTGAGGCCATTCCCTTGTCTTCAACTACAACATCTGAGGTTGCCCGGGCGTTTGTCGCGTCCTGGGTAGCCCGTTTTGGCACGCCGTCTGACCTTTCTTCTGACCGGGGCCCGCAGTTCACGTCAGAGCTCTGGACTGCGGTAGCTGGGGCTCTGGGAGTGCAGGTCCACCGTACTACAGCTTACAATCCACAGGGCAACGGACTTTGTGAGCGTTTTCATCGGGACATGAAGGCTGCCCTCAAGGCCAGCCTTAAGGACAGTGACTGGGTTGACCGCCTCCCTTGGGTTATGCTTGGTCTGCGCTCTGCGCCCAAGGAAGATCTACAAGCCTCCTCTGCTGAACTTGTGTACGGCCAGCCTCTGCGTGTTCCAGGGGAGTTCCTGCCAGATGCTGTTACTCCGTGGTCGGCCGCTGCTCATCGGACTGTGTCCCAGGGCAGGGCTGGGGTTTTTGCCCCCATCCCGACGTCTTGCCACGGTTTTCCGCGGTCCTATGTTCCTAAGGCATTGCCATCCGCCAAGTTTGTTTTCATCCGCCATGATGGTCACCGGGCCCCACTGCAGCCCCCTTACGATGGACCTTTCCGTGTCCTGGAGACAGGGCCTAAAAACTTTGTAGTGGACATAGGGGGTAAGCCTGAGCGGGTGGCGATCGACCGCCTCAAACCTGCTCACGTGGACATTGGTGAGCCGCTCCACCCTGGCCCAGCCCCCACGGCGGGGGCGCCCTCCGGTTGCCGCCCCAAGCACTTCAGCCCCTCCCTCCCGTGCCTCTATCCCGGCCCCACCCCTTACACCTGTTCCACCTGTTAGGCGCACCCGTTTTGGCCGCCCAGTCCGTCCCCCCGCACCGTTGACTTTTGTTACTTGTTGAGAAAACTGTTCTGCTGTTGACATTGCTCTTTTATGCACTGGTTGAAAGGTGACTGTTCTGTTTTGTGCCTTTATGGTTGGTGAACTCTGGGGGGGCCTGTGTGGTGACCCACAATATTAGTATTAGGAAAGACGTTCCCCAAAAAGTCGACATTCCGCGGGTTGACAGAATTGTGACTGGTGTGAGACTCCGTAGAGGAGGAAGCTGTTAGTTTTTCCTGCTGCCGTTGAGTTGTGTTGGATGTGTCAGTCTTACTGATCCGCTGAATAAAGAGTGGAGAGCCGCACTGATTACACAAGACATTGTCTTGCCTCGTGTTTCTCAAAACTCCACAGTGAGTAAATAAACCACGTAGGATCCAAGCCTGACCAGAAAGATGAAGAAAACCCAGAAAACATTTTATGGTCTCTGAGAAAACAAGGCTGAGGATCATCAAGAGCACCTACAGGAGGAAAAACTGATAAAACATCAGTAATGACTCACATGCCCAGACTTTTGACTGGTACTGTACATGAAAACCAGAGGTAACTTATTCCATTTACTCAAGTTACTGTAAATGAGTAGTGTTTTTGAGTAGTTTTTGAAAAAGGTCATTTTACTTTTACTAAAGTACATTTTGACCCTAGTAATTTACTTCACTACGTTCGAAACGTCCCCCATAACTGAGTACAAAATGAAATGCAGGAGGAGAAAAATCAGCCTGAGCGGGTTTTATGTCGTTCCCTGAAAGGAAATCTCACTAATGATGATGGTGCTGAGCAGGAGATGGAGATGGAGGAGGCTGAGGGTTTGAAGAAGAGACAAAGGAAATCCCAGCCAGGCGATCTCACCCCGGCTTTAAAGGCCCTTTCAGAGAATATGGCAAGCGCAGGCGGACGGCGGCAAACCCATTCATTGTGTATGTGGTACCGCAAGGTGGGTGCATGCCGCCGCGGTGGCGCTGATGCCGCTGCGCCCGAATTGAAAAGTTTTCAATTCGGGCGCAGCACGCTGTGACGACATCCTCTCCAATAGGAGAGGCCAGTTCATGGGAAAAAAAAGTGGTCCTTGTTCAGCCTGAAGTAAACCTGGAAGCGGTCTGTGTGAACGAATGCAGCTCCCGGACGAGCCTGAACTCCCCCAAGTTCTGCCTTGTTATCAGGATCAGGTGGACCCCCACCCTTTTGTCTTCCGCTGATCTTCTCCTTCTCCTCAGGAGAAAAACTGTTTGCTGTGACGATGAGAGCTACATCTCTCACAACGAAGTGTGCCGGGGAGAAAACACTTTCTGGTCGGTCGCTTAGCAACAGATGCCTGACGTGCTCGCTGCCACGGTGCTCTTTCACTGGCTCTTTCACCGGTGCGTGCAGCGAAAACAACGCATCCTATCTGAAAGGGCCTTTACACCTGGTTGTGACGTGAGCGCAGTGCAGCGGCGCGCCATGCGCCCCGGATCGCGCCCATGTAATCAATGGTTTGAAACATATTGATCACGCCGCAGCGCGTGAGCGGTCCGTCGTTGCTCCAGCATGCCGCGCCGCTGCGCTGCAGATACGCGCCAGCTCTATTTTTGACACTCCACATGCCGACACCGCGTCAATATCAGTAGTTCAGATCGAACCAGACGGGAAGTCAGACCAAGGTTCGGTGTAAAATATCCGATAACTTCCTAAACAAAAGCCACCGTGCAGCTTTTAAACTGCTGAACTACCTGAACATGACAGCATCTCCGTGTCCACAAGGTTACAGTGAAATAAGGAACCATGACGCAGGAACGTGTGGACAAAATGAACCATTTGGATGAGAATCACAGACGATCTAGCAGTACTCTTGTGATTCTATGATGTCACGTATCTAACAACAGCTGGTGCACTCGCGGGTGTGCTGCGCGGCCGCACAGTGAACAGTGTAAATAATCGCGCCGAGGGAGTCGCAGCAAAGCCGCTGCGCTACGCGGCGCTGCAGTCACGAACCAGGTGTAAAGCCGGGGTCAGCCTATGCAAACAAGGCAACAACTTCATCATGCAAATGTGAAGGCCCTTTCAGACAGGACGCACAAAGTGCAGGCGGCCGGCGGCAAACCCATTCATTGTGTACATGGTACTACAGCTGCAGCGCGTTCCGCCGCGGAGCTCAGCGCGTGCAAGGTGGATGCATGCTGCTGGTACTGACTAAGTAAGTTTTACTCAGAGTACATTTTAAATTAAGTACTTTTTTATTGATTAAAAAAATTTAGGGATTTTTTTTTTTTAAAAAAAAAAAAAAAAAATTTTAAAATTTTGTTTTAAAATGATACCGCTGAGCCCACCGTGACAGACATCCTAGCATGTCTAATAGGTGAATGACAGCTTCAGAAAAAAACGGGTCCTTAAGGTAAAAAAAGATAAAAAATAAAATAAAAAAAAAAAAAACAGCCTGAAGTAAACCTGGAAGCGGTCAGAAGTGGGCAGAGATAATTTTCGGAGTATGGAAATTCTTTATTTCATTTAATATTTTTTAACCAGGTATAAGCAGTTTAAAAAAATTTTTTTGTACTCATCGTTTAAGATTAAGATCATATATCAAAGTGAATTTTCTTTAAGATGTATGTTGCTACAGAAAGAAGAAAAGAGCAGTTAATAAGGATTTACTCAACATTTTCACCATCTTGGATTGTTTGATTTGGTTTTATTTCCTTCTGCAGACCAACCACTGAGTGAGAGTAGATGATACTGTGGTTGGAAAAGCCTTAATTATAAAAAATAATTTGGTACCTAATTAATTAAAAAAAAAAAATTAAATTTTGAATTTTAAGAAATTTTTTTTATTAAAATTTTTTAAAAAAGTAAAATTTTAGTTTAGTTTAGATAAGTCCATTGCAAAAAAAAAAAAAATATTTATTAGGGGGGAAAAAAAAAGAAATTTTTTTTTAATTATTTAACTTTCAAACATAAGGGGTCCCCACCCAAACTCTCTTGGATTATTTTATAATTGGGGGGGGGTGGGGTTGGGGGAGAAAAAAAATCGAAGTGAATAATAAGGGGCACATTTAGAAAGAGGGGCTAGGAAGATCACTTCTAAAAACCCAATTTGGAGAGTGTTTCCAAAACCTCCTCCCCAATATTTGGTTGAATGAGGGGGACTAAAGGAACAAGTTGAAAAAAAAACGGACAGAGACGATATGGCTACGATCTGCAAAAACTATATTCTCATCTCTTTTATTCAATCATATAACATCTTCCATCTCATCACTCTATCGCATAACGAGCGGCCCCCCGGTTAAGATGCGCCCCAATCAGTCTTTTTACCTTTTGTGAAGTACCGGGGGCCGCCTGCTAAGGTGTCCGGGGGGCGCCCCAGTTTCTACTGCCACACTTTGCAGCTGTATTTGGGACATTAAATTAGTATAAAATAATTGCTTTTGGACATTTCAGAATAGTTCTGGATTTGGGACGTGCACCATTGTGATGGATTTTATAATGAATTGGTACACTCCTATTGAAATAGTTCCTGTTGTTATTACGATCTCGGTAAACAGTTGTAACAGCTGTGAGACTTTTTAAATATGGCGGGGCTGGAAGAAGCATAGATCACACAAGGGGCGGGGCTTGCCAGTTCTACCAATCACCAGACATCTATGTATTTCAGTTCCTATGGAACCCCAAAAAGACCCTGCCTCGGAGTAGGAGCTAAAAAGGTTACACACAGCAAATTTGACAGTGTATATTTAACACTTTAGGAGTATATTGTACACCACTTTCGGTGTTTATTTGAGTCCAAGGAGTCAGTGTACATTTTACACTGTTCTCAGAATTTTAAATTAAAACTAATCTAGAGTTAAATGCCTAATACTATAAGAGAAAAAATGAACTCTTAGAGTTGCTCTCAAGTATAAAAATGAAAAAAATGCCTGCTTTTAGTTAATAGAGGTGAACACTAAAGGATTTTAAATTTTCTATTAATATTAACACATTTCCTACCATGCATTGACCCAAAAGCACTGTCCTGAACATCAGCACAGAAAATTGAGAGAGTTGTGAAGATTAGTTGGTACTTTGACAGTTACCAAGCAAGTACTGATAGTCAGCACAAAGTACCAACTTCAACAACATGTTTTAACTAATACACCGTACACATCAAGGAGACCCAAAGGGATCACATAAAGTATACACTTAACTCAGTGCAGGACTGTACAGGGGAGTCACAAAGCATGATGGTAAATATTCAAGCCAAAGAGGGCGGAGTCTTCCTGGGTGCACTCATGCCTCTTTTCCACCATCACCTCTCCTCGGTTAGTGGGCTTTACTACTTGGGGTTTTCCGAGCAGAGGTGATACATTTTCTGTACCTGCTCTGGCGAGGCTCTGAGCGTGCTGAGCTGAGCTATCTCTGATATCATCTCACTGCATGCCACCTATTGGCCATGGGGTTAGCCAATCAGATGTCAGGGTCAGAGAGTGACATCATTAAATGAGCTACAATTCACACTCCCTACTAGTAGGTGGCGGTAATGCACCTCATGAACGGAAAGCCCGCGGCCAGTAAAATCAAGAACAGAGGAAGAAGATGAGGAGAAGGAAGATGAGAGGGACGGACCATATGCTTACTTGTGCTAGAGTAGAAAGAGTTCAGGAAGCTCAGCTGGATGCAAACTTACCTCTTATCTCAAAGGTACCAGGTTCAAGTCCCTTTTCAGGTGAACAATATTCCATTTTTTTCTCATCGATTAGATAGATAGATAGATAGATAGATAGATAGATAGATAGATAGATAGATAGATAGATAGATAGATAGATAGATAGATAGATAGATAGATAGATAGATAGATAGATAGATAGATAGATAGTTAGTGAGGGAGTGATTTAAGATTCTCAACAAGATCGTGGAGGAAATGTAAAATAATATTGTTCGCTGGAAAAGGGACTTGAACTCGGGACCCTCGGGTTAAAAAGGAAAGTGTTGTACCAGCTGAGCTATCTGAATTCTTCCAAATCCAAAAAAGCAACAATATCTTGGATCTCTTATCTTACTTCTCCTCGTCTTCTTTCTCTGTTGCTGTTGTCACTGGCGGCTGGCTAACAATTTATGAGGTGCATTACCGCCACCTACTGGTAGGGAGTGTGAACTGTTGCTGCTGTCATTTACGTCGCACAACTCTCGTACGTCGCAGCAGCTTTATTCTTACTCCGCCCACTTGTGATCGGGGTAATGGTTTGTAATTGAAAAGCTACCAAGCAAAGTTGAATTGAGTTGTTTAGTTGAGTTGAGCTGTTCTGGTGGAAAAGGGCTATTAGTTACACTTCACTTCACACTGAAAGAGGAAACTTGTTTTAACTCTGAAAATTTTCACCAGCACTGGTGGTTATTTTACTCTCAATGGAGTTAGAATTACTCTGAAACAGTTTACATGACTTAACAACTCAACTTTAACACTGGGGATTTCACTATGTAGGAATTGAGGGCCAAGGTCCCTAGTTCCATGTGTCTGAATGCACAAAAAACGGCCTGGCTCCCAAATAGGTTCTAGGAACTCCAAAAGGTTCCTATAGTCCGATTGCAACTATTGTCCCAGTCAGCCCCTGTTCACAGTGCAGTGAAATAAACAGCACAAGATTTCTGCAGAAGCTGAGTCCTCATCAGGCTGGAATGGCCTGTGTTTCTGAACTGAACCAGGGTTTATATGTGCTGCAACTCCCGCACGTATCCATGTGACCCACATTAAGTGTGGATTTTAATCAATACAATACACAAGTCTTCATAAAAGAGCTGTTTCACAAAGTGTGCTTTTTGTGCATGTGTGTCTTTTTATAGTGTAGCTCTGTAAAGGAAGTGTAGTGATTACATTTTATGTAATTAGGTCAGTAATTTAAAGCAATAAGCAATAAGCTTTGTGTGTTTCCTCTCAGAAATAAAGTAGCCCGTTGTGGCCCATATCTGTCACATAGAGGGGTTCTCCTTCATTAGTTAGCACACTAATAGACACATCCTTTACCACTGGTGCTTAATACAACCACCAGCACACACACACAGACACACGCACACATGCATGCAGGCAAAACAGCCAAAGGAACATGGCTGCAGTTTGTTCCCACACTGTAAAGACACACGCCTTGCACATTTTACATTAGCACCTCGTGCACATGCACCAGGTCTCAGGGCTGTTGTATGCAGCACAATCTGGAACACCTGTTTATGTAATTTTGTGATTCTAAAATTTTTCTTATGTGCATAAAAGTGAAGCATGGTGTGCTGCAGGCTCTTCCTCACAAGTAATCATCATGTGCATACTTCACATTTATACAATAAACAAACACAAAAATGCTTCCATCCACCTGCTGTTGCCAGACTTACGCATGCTCACACTTCCGCCCTCCACTGGCCGAACACACACACGTAGCTACACACACACTCGCGCGCACAACTCAACTTGAAGGCCTTCAGAAGGTACTCTCTCGCTCGCTCGCTCTCTCTCTATGGCTCATCAGGCCCTGTAGCAGAGGGCAGGCAGTAGCTAATAATAGGTATTGACTGGTTCAACGTGGGATGAGCAAGGTTCAACCATTGGATCTCCAAATGCGCCCGGGGGTCACTCGCACAGCGAACACGTCTCTCCGGACCCGACTGAAAGAGAAGGCATTTTAAACTTTCATGACTTCTCTGAAATCGCGGCTGTTTCGCCTTTCAGGCCTTAACTCTTTGTACTCAAAGCGCTCGGCTCAATCGATATCCGAGGAGGGAGGAGAGGAGGAGAGGCAAGGAGGGGAGGGGAGGGGATGAAATCCAGACGTCTTTATTTCAGTGGCTAAAACTGGTATGCACAAACACTCTCAGCCCTGCGTTTGTTCAGCCGGCGCTGCTCTGAACTGTGTGTGCTTTAGTCCACGTACACACCAGCCAGCACTTTCTCACGCTGGATCACACAGTACTACATGCATGCAGCAAAAGTAATGAAATACTTTGCAAGGAGAGACAGAGTATCAGGTCAGGATGAAACTTTATCGTCCATAAAGATCTGGGAATCTGTTTCAGTTGAGTGGAAGAAGCAAGCTTTTGATTAAAGTGAGTGCAGGTAAGTAAGTATACTTACACTTTTTGTTGGGGGTGACACTTCATACTGACTTTGACAGAAACCAAAGCGAAAGGAATAAAGGAACACATGTTAGTGATAACATAACGAGCTGATAAATCTGAATGCAGACCGGTTCAAAGTTCCTTTAAAGATGCAGGGCAGAACTTTTATCAGTTTTCTCAGTGACCCCCTATCGATGGCTAACCTTCATCATCTTCATCGTACCTGTACTGTGATTCCCTCCAGCCAGTAAGAGTCTTTTGTTCTCTCTTGTTCTGTCTCTTCCTCTCTTTCTTCTCCTCTCTTCCTCCAGTAATGTTTCCTTGTGTTCTTTGCCGAATCCTCCATGATGCGTTCAAAACACCCACTGTATTCATTTCTGTTTGCTGGGAAACAGACGCCACTGGGCAGTGACGGCTCTAGAAACGCACGATGAATGTTGATGTGCCATCAGAGCGAGTCAGAAACACAAATTTTTAAGGTTGAAAAGTTATGTTGTGGGTCTTTATATCCCTAAAAAGTAAGGGGCTGTATCCACTGCGCTGAATTGCAGTAAATCTGCCCTTGCATCCCCATGAAGCCAGGGATCAGCCTCCATAAAATCGATCATATCTGACACCAGGTGCCGAGGTGGAGAGGCTATCACAACAATAATACCGTTGGTGATCAGCAGTGTTGTAACAGAGTTCTGCTTCTGTACCAAGCTGACATGCATGTCATGTGATACGAGGTCAGCCCTTATCTGAGCACATGCTACATCTTCTTCTAGCTTCGGACTGTTGCTCTTTAATCATCGTAGCGCCACCCACAGCCTTGTAGTATTACTGCAGTGGTTTGGTGGAGATGGTGCAACCTTTCTCCGATTTCACACCTGCGCCCGCTTTGGCGCTGTGGGGACATGGCCTAAGTAAAACATGAAACAAAGGTTACTTGGTCTGACTGGTCGTCTGTGTTTATATAAACATATTTTCTCATTTCTATTTAAGATTATGAGTTGGCCATGAAGATCTTGTATGGAAAATGAGAACTGTGACAGCCCTATTCCTTGTATGGTATACATGAGTTAAACAGTCGCCACCTGGATTTAACTTAGCAAATAGATGGGAGCCTCCTATTGGCTAATTACTGCATGGGCGATTATCTTTCAGCTGCAACAAGTTATTAAACCCCAACTGGTGAAATGAGTTGCTTCTCATTTCCAAAACAAGCATGTGGAAAGACACATACGGGATGGTGGAAAAGATGGTCGTCTGTCTGAGAAGGGTCAGATCATTGGCAGCACCAAGCAGAGAAAACATCTAACCCTAGGGACACACTGCATGCGGAAGCACTCTGAAGTGTAGCATTTTCATTTCGGTGCCCTTGTTACCGGACGGTTTCAACAACATCAGGTGCTGCGTGGTGCGCCACGGCGCGCAGCGCCAACATCGGTGCATGCCATGGAGCGATCATTTCCGCTTCTGTCCTATTTTCTGCATGAGCCGCGGCCGAATTTGTCAAGCCAGGCCGGAAAATAAGCAGGAACACGAGACAAATCTATCAAAATAAAACCACCAGTAAAAACACCTAGATAAGGTTTAAAACACGATCTCTTTAAAAAGATCTAATTATATGTCAATCATGTCTTCATCTGTATTGAAAATGCAAGTGGAAGGATTCACACAGAAATTTCGGCCTTCTGCTTGTAAATATTATGAAAGCAGAGCAGGAGATTTAGCCATTGTGGAACTATCAGCTGTAGAAGCACAGCAGAGAAGCAGGACTGCTGCTGACTGTGTTCGTCCGATGTGGACAGAAAGATGAGCGGTGTCGACAAGAAAATCGGTGTGCTGCGCTTCGGCACGCTTCCGCATGCAGTGTGTGCCTAACGTAAGGAGATGCAGAAACTACTAAAACTGGGTTCAGAACTGTCTAACACATCATTAAAAACTGGAAGGATAGTGGACCATCGTCTTTCAGGAAGAAATATGGAGGAAAGGCAGATGAAGTGATGCAGCATCATCCTGGTGTTACTGTACAAGACTGTGGAGGCAGTGTCATGATCTGGGGTTGCTGCAGTTGCTCAGGTCTAGGTTCAGGTCCAGGTTCAGGTCTAGGGTCAGACTCTACCATCATCATCAAGATCTTGGAGAAACATTAAAGCAACACTGGATGGAAATAAATCTGCTGACATTGCAGAAGCTTCTGGAAACAATGACACAGCGAATGCTGCCGCAATCAAAGATGAAGGATCCAACCAGATATTAGAGTGGAGGACGGTTTTTTGGCCAGGCAATGTAGTTCTTTTGTTTTCTGTATCAGACAGTCGGGCTGTAACAATCCCAACTCTGAGCTCTTCTACCAAACATCTTAAAGGTGCCTTGACATCAAATTGCACTTTTCTGGGGTTTTGGGGGTATACTATGATCTGTTGTACTCTGATGAGGCCATGTGAATGTCCAGATTGAGTATCAAAGTTCCTGTTTATGGTCTGTCAGCTTTGTCTCTTTGTTCGGAAATGGTTGAATCAGACAGCAGCTTATCATTCTACGTAGTTCTATCATTCTATGTAATTCATATGCTCCAATTACATCACACTATCAAGTAAACAGCCTCCCCCCTCCTCTCTCCTAACAATCTATGCCCCATCGTTCGCTCCCCCCTCCCTGTCTGCCTCAACTGTGAGTGGGAGAGTGAGGTCTGGGTAAACAAACAAATGAGTTTAAAAGAAAACTTCTGCAGCAACACTGAGGGAGGGGGCCACAACCTTGTCATTACCTGTAAGTTTATTTATTTTCTAAATGCTGTCTTGTCTGATAAACATAGCTCATTGTCTGAAGTGCCCATGTTGCTAGCAGTTAGCCTTTAGCAAACTCCGACCACTAGGGCAGCTTGACATAGTTTCTCTAAATAAGGTTATTGCCAAATAAGGTGTAGCCAATCAAAATGAAGTCAACTTGGTCTCCGGTTAAAGCTCCATAACATAACCGGACCCAACTGTGTTACTGAGGAAGTGAGGTCTGGCGTTTTAAAACAATAACCCGCTGTAAGAAATGCAGTTTTTTTCTGTGGAGATTTGACATATGCAGCAATGCCAACAACATAAATTAGTTTTTACTGCTATGTCATCACTCCTTTAAAGCTCGGCTGGAAGAACAACACTTGCCACAACTGTGCCTAAACTTGTAATGTTAGCTCAGTTTTGGGGTACCATCCCCAATTTCTACTGTCTACTGTGCACATAAACATTATTGCTCTTTTATCATTCGTATTATTCCCTCTTTCCCATTAATATTATCACTATTTAATATATTTTCATTTCCTTTTAGGTGTTATGGCTATGTGCAAGGCAAGACACTTTATATCCTTAAAAATGGGCACTCCGAGTATCATATAATTACCATTGCTGGTATTTAATAAATGTAATAATTATTGAAAATTGTGTATTTAAAATAGAACTTTATATTGACTGTGCAATATAATTACACATCTACCTCTTCAACACTTAAGCGCTCTGCACCTTAAAGATTTACATCCATCGTCATGTCATTAATATTGCTGTGTTCATCATTATTATTGAATGCATTATGCGTCCTTTCTGTTTAAAAAAAACCTTCTGGCTGCTTTGTTTCCAGCTGTATTTGTAGGCTAGAAGAGTGGCTTGTGGTCCAATGACAGGCTTTTCCGGTCCTTCTCATGAATATCCGTGACGCGAAACGGTCACGCGATACGGTGACCCTCCGTATTTCAAAAGGAGCAAGTTAAACTGGTTTTCAGTGGAAGGAGATCTTTAATCAGTCTTCTGATATCTAATTTTAGCTTTTAACATGAGTGAAGTACGTATATGGTTCACTGACCTTTGACCTGTATGTTTCATGATCCACTTTACTTTCTGCTGTTCTTGCTTTTCTTTTTTCTTTTTTGTCCTATTGCGTTTTTATTGTAATTACTGCTCCTGCTCATACTGACCGTGAAAGCTAACTCTTCCACTTGTTGTTACTGTTGTTTTATTGATCTTATTGTCTTATGTTGTTGACATCGACCTGCTGAAGAGACTAAAGATGGAAATTAGCCGTTGGCTAGAATCTTGCATATTTACGTGTAAATGTTTATTAATATGCATTGTCCCTACTTTAAAATGAACTCACACTCAGTTAACATAAATACATCAATTCATTGAGCAATGATCCAAACACATAGATGCAAGTGACAGAAATGATCACACATGGCCACATTTGTAAGGTTCATTTGTAAGGTGAACACAAGAAAAACACACAGAATTATTGTCATTTGTTTGTTCTAGCAACTAAAATTTTGTATTTTTTGATGGGGAAATTGTTGCCCTCCAAAGCTGTGGGATGTCACTATGATGAAGTCAGATTGTTCTACTTTAGGGTTATAAAATTATTTGTTTAGGGACTCTAATGGAGAGATGTTTCCTCCATATCCTGCTCTATTGTCTATAAGTACAAATGTGTTCTTTCAGTTTTCTTTTATATGATGTAGGTATGTAACATTAATAAAAAGATCAATTTGGGGAGTGGGTAGCCTAGTGGTAATGTTGTGGGCCTTGGTGCGGAGGACCTGGGTTTGAGTCTGCTCACACTCAGGTGAACCACTGTGGATGCCTGTGCAAGGTCCTTCACCCCCACAAACTGCTCCCCTGCTCTAGAGATGGGTGAAATGCAGAGCCCCAATTTTAATAACAGTATATGAAATAATAATAATAATAATCATGGGGTTGTGTTTAGCTCATCTGGTTGAGGAACCACGCCATGTACAGAGGAGCTGTACTGTAAAAAAAAAAAAAAAAAAGTACCATAACATTAACAGTAACTTACTGGCAACAATTAGCCAAGAAGTTTCTGTAAATACTTTTCACAGTAAAAGTACAGTACTTTCATTTACAGTATCTAATCTATTCATTGTAAAATAAAAATTAATTAAGTACTGTGTTATCAATTGTATTTACAGTATTGGTTGTTTAACTGTTGACGAAATATTAGTTAAATACTGTGGTTTCAAATGCATTTACAGTACCAGCTTATTTATTGTACAAGTTAAATAAACAAATAATTCATTTAATCCATTTGCTCTTGGGGCTTTTTCTCAATTTCTGTATGCAACAGCACAAAACCAGAAACTGTGATAGTTCAGGTTTTGTTCATACAGCATCGGGCCTGTGCGGTCCCAACATGTTGATTTTTTTAAATAGCCCCGCCCCCTTTATTTTTCATGCATGCTAAAGCTGAAAAGACTTAAAAATTTACTTTGAGTGAAAGTTAAAAAATAACAGTTCAGATTAGAGTGTGGTTTTTAAGTTGATTTGATTAAAAAAATATGATTTCATCACCAAATCAAAATAATTAAGTCACATCAATGTAAATAAGTCTTTCATATCAACTACAGCCCAGATACTATTTTTGGACTGTGGCCGACAAGCCCAAAATATTAACAGAGAAGCTTCACAATTCTACATTTTCTAAACACATAATGGCAACATAAAATACTGAACATTTGCAGAACAATGCAGCAGGTCAGAGATGGGAATCGTACAGTAGAGTCAGGGAAGTCTTTTCATGCCGTGTATTTGTTCTGCCCGGCCACTGAACCAGCTAAGTCCAATCTGCACAATGAAGAAGGGCCCCGTCCATACGAAGGCAAACTCTGGCCTAAATTCACGAAGTTTTCACCAAACCAGCCTATCATCCATATGAAGCCGGCATTTCAGGGGTGGGAAAAAATTTTTTTTTTTTTATAAGGGTTTGAGGGGGGGAAGTTTTTAAAGGGTTGTTGGTTGTGTTCCATCTGTCCAAAATTTTTTTTTATTTTTTATATAAAAAGAAAAAAAAAAAAAAAAAAAAGATATTTATATTATTAATAATATTAATTAAAATGAAAAAAATAAATTAAATAAATGTTTGTTGTTGGTGTTGTGAATTATAAAAAAAATAAATATTTTGTTGTGTGAGGAGGTGTGGTGGTGTTTTTACAACATTCTATTGTAAAAATCATTCACGGTAATGTGACAGTGTTTGATACAGTAGATAATTTCATAGCCATCTCTTACAGCGTGGTCCTCAGCGGAGCCGGCCCACGTTCAGGTCCTGGCCTTGGACCCTTTGCTGCATGTCTTGCCCCTTTCTTTCTGACCCTCTTTCCTGTCTGTCTGCTGTTGAATAAATGCTACTACAGCCACAAGAGTCCTTAAAAAAGATAAATGGTGATATAATTCAGGACGGTCAGTATTACCGTTTCGGATTTTTACTATCGTAAAAAAATTTGATTTTTGCATGTTCAAAAACTCACACTGATGCTGCTCAATGCCTGGAATGATTTCTGTGTGTATACGTAACTTTTGAACATTTTGAGCACATTTCAACAACACTGCAATAATAATGATAATTGTGATAATATTGGTCACAATAACCGTGACATGAAATTTTCATACTGTTCCAGGCTTAATATGATGTCAACATTCTAACAGCAGAATTGGAAAGCATCAAATCATTATCTGCAGAATCAGGATCAAATGTGTGATTTACCTCCTGTCAAACTGAAAAAATGTTTTAACTGCTGAATGATGCAGCGTCTGAGTCCAGTGAATCCACCTCAGATCATCTGAACGCTTCTTCATTCAAAGAATAGAGTTTAAGTTTTGCTGGAAAAGGAAACATGCTGTGGAAGTGTATGTTGTTGGGAGGAAATGCAGTCAGATTTCTCCAAATGCAGGAGGACACACAGCGGGAAGAAAATGTGAGCAACCCAGCGGAGCCCTTGTGATTGGCCTGGGGCTGTAATGGACATGGACAACCGGTGGGGGGGGTGGGGGGGGGGGCCGGGCGGGGGGGGGGGGGGGGGGGGGGGGGGGGGGGGGGGGGGGTTGGGGGGGGGGGGGGGGGGGGGGGGGGGGGGGGGGCGGGGGGGGGGGGGGGGGGGGCGGGGGGGGGGGGGGGGGGAAGAATTTAAAAATCTTCCCCCCCCCACCTTTGTGCCATCATTGGAGGGTGATGTCCAACACGCTTCATTCATGTGAACGCATCTATGGGCAGAAAATGTTCAGAAACTGAGTTCCAAAGCATTTACTGAAATTGACACGAATGTAGCTCAGCATTAATCTATTAATATTTATTTTTTACCTTATTTCTGTTTATTTCTGATTGCTCCTCCCAAGGCGTGCTCGACGCGCCTTGGGAGGAGCCTCCTCTTTCTCTTTCTCCTGTCACTGGTCTGTCCTCACAATGACAGATGCAGGAGAGAGAGCGGCCCGGCTTTATGTGATAAGAAAACCAGGGAACGTCGTCATCGGGCGTCTCTGCTATGAGTCTGGTTCAGCAGATGATTCCGGGTGTTCTGAGTGTGATGAGTTTCATCATTTACTCCAGGAGCGCGCTGGCGAGGGGCGGTGTCAGCCGTCTGATCCGGTCCAGTTTAACACCCGCTGTCCCGATGCGGGGCAGCATTATCAGCCCAGTACATCCCATCAGGACAGCAGGTCATCAAACCACCGTTCAGAAACCGGGACCGGACACAGATCACATTTTATCCTCCTCTGTCTTCAGATAGAGAGGAGATTTCCCTGGTTTTTCTGCGTGTTTCCTCTCCTGTCAGAAAAAGTGTCTGTGTCATGATTTGCTCTGATTGGTCGACGCCCCGCATCAAGACGCCAAAGTTCAGATGTTCCAACTCGGCGTCTGCTGCCCTCGACGCTCTTCAAATGCCCAAAATCTTAAAACTCGCCGTGCGAATCACGCGTAACGCACCTAGATGCACCTAGACGCACCTAGACGCGCTGCGCCCAACGCGTGCAACAAGCCTCAGAGTTTTCGACGCCTCCCCGACGCGCATCGGCCATTGACTCTGCATGTACACCTGACGCCCTTGACGCCCAAATCACGTTTGGTGTGTACGCAGCCTCATGGTGCGTACAGACAGAAGGCGTTGTCGGCGGCAAAAACGCGCTTGACGCCCAAAGTTTGATGCTGGTTCACATAAAATCAGACGCTGACATTCAGAGACCAAAAAGCTGCTGACGCGCTGCAAGAGCGTCTAGAGTGGTGGTGGATCCGGCTGTTTTCCTTGTCTGTGTGGGATGAAACTGAGCAGCTGCTTGGCTTTATTTACTGCACAAAGCCAGAGAAAAATGCTGTCGGGCGTTTTTTCACCATGTGGGGATTCAACAGACTGTTTAGAGATGTTCTGAGTTTAGTTAGTTTCACCGTTTACTTCAAGGACCCCACGCCGACGGTGGGCGCGTTCAGTTTTCATCCTATTCACCCCAGCTTAATGACCTACAGTCCCGCATCGGGACGGCATTATAAGCTCATTAATCCGATCGAGAGGGCAGGTCATCAACCCGCCGTTTGGGAACCTGGGACCGGCTTCAGATCACAGTTTATCCTCCACTGTCTCCGTGGAGTGGAGAGACTCCCTGCTGTCTCCTCTGTATTTCCCGTCCTGTCAGAAAATGTGTCTGCGTCACGACTGACACATGCTGAGTCTCTGATTAGTTGACGCCCCACGGCAGGCGCGGCAAAAGTTCGGATTTTCCAACTCCGGCGTTGCCGCGCAGTGGGCGCAGCATGCACGGCGAACACCAAAAAGCTCCAAACACGCCGCAAGAAGGTTTGACGCTCCTTAACGCGCGTTTACATAGACTTTGCATGAAAACCTGCTGCGCCTGCCGCGGTCGGTCTGAACGCACCATCAAACAGATAAGAGCATCTTTCCCATGAACATGGACCAACATACCTGTTAACAGGTGCAGACATCTGATTAGACGTTAAAGAAAACACCTGATTGCAATGATTGTCTAAAAGTGTTGTTCAACATTTTAGCTTCAGAGCGCCATCATGCTTGTTTTAAGTTTTGTTTGTTTGTTTTTAATATTTCCTTCCAACCACAATTGAAAATTAATGTCATGATTTTCATAGAATCTGTATCAGTTATTAGTTTTTCAATTTAATCTTATTTCACTGACAAATTATTTATTTTCTTCTTTAATTGGAGGGTATGCATAATTTTGAGGATGAT
This sequence comes from Atherinomorus stipes, assembly GCA_023101725.1. Classification (NCBI taxonomy): domain Eukaryota; kingdom Metazoa; phylum Chordata; class Actinopteri; order Atheriniformes; family Atherinidae; genus Atherinomorus; species Atherinomorus stipes. The sequence continues at coordinate 278,655 of JALJCO010007363.1, forward strand.
TGTAGCACATTTATCTTTCCATCAGCCTTTATTCTTACATGGTGAGTTTTTTTTTCTTTTTTTTCATTACTAAAATGTCCTTGTGTGACAAATATTTGGAGTAAAGTTATTTTGCATGGAAGTTAATTGTAGCCAGCTCAGTTTTTGTTGTGAGACAAAATGTTTTGGCGAGTAAAAGTCCAAAATAGTAGTCTCACTTTCAAAACACGTGGACGTGGAGCCGCCTAATAAAATACAAAGAAAACATAAGACAAATGGAAATTGTGACCAATAATTCTGAATATTTCACACCAACAGAGTACATGTTGATTGGGTGTGTAAGTTTGAATTATTCCAATCTTAATCTTCCAAGAAGGAACGGCTCCTCAAGATCCAGCTCCCTTCAAAGAGCCATAAATCCCGTCTCTACTTTACTTGTGCCAATCAGGTAAATAAAGAAAATTGTCTAATAGTTGCAGTTTCAACTGGAAATACTTCAAGAAGTTGAAATGGAATTTTTGACATTGAGGTTAGAATTTAAGTTCAGTTGATAACAAAACAGTGAAAATCTTCTGAGTTGTTAAAATCCTAACATGTCAAAAGAAGATGAAATCAGACAAAAATAGACATGAAAGAAGAATGGTGTGAGAAAACAGCGTTTTGTGTTTGGTTGGGTGGACCGGGCCGTGAAGACATGGTGTCATGTGTTGTGTGACCGCAGCGGTTGGCCGGCTTCACTCTACATGTTTGGCATTTGGCTGCGAGAGCACCACGGTAAATGAAACCCTGCTTGTGTTGGACATGCTCCATCCAGTCCCGACTAGCTCTGCCACAGACAGCAGAACATCGGTCTGAAGTTAGTCAAGTACCCCGAGAAGAGGAAAAACTACAGGGAGTGCAGACTTATTCGGCAAATGAGTATTTTGACCACATCATCCTCTTAATGTATGTTGTCTTACTTCAAGCTGTACAGGCCCAAAGCCTACTACCAATTAAGCATATCAGCTGATGTGCATCTCTGTCATAACAATGGGTGTGGTCTAATGACATCACCCTATATCAGGTGTATTAGGCAAACATAATTATTAGGCAACTTAACAATAAACAAATATATACCCATTTCAATTATTTATTTTCACCAGGGAAACCAATATAACAGCTCAACATTTACAAATATACATTTCTGACATTCAAAAACAAAACAAAAATAAATCAGTGACCAATATAGCCACCATTCTTTGCAAGGACACTCAAAAGCTGCCATCCATGGATCCTGTCAGTGTTTTGATCTGTTCACCATCAACATTGCGTGCAGCAGCAACCACAGCCTCCCAGATACTGTTCAGAGAGGTGGACTGTTTCCCTCCTTGTAAATCTCATTTGGTGAGGGACCACAGGTTCTCTATGGGGTTCAGATCAGGTGAACGAGGAGGCCATGTCATTAGTTTTTCTTCTTTTAGACCCTTTCTTGCAGCCACGCTGTGGAGTACTTGGATGCGTGTGATGGAGCATTGTCCTGCATGAAAATTATGTTCTTCTTGAAGGATGGACTTCTTCCTGTACCACTGCTTGAAGAAAGTGTCTTCCAGAAACTGGCAGTAGGACTGGGAGTTGAGCTTGACTCCATCCTCAACCCGAAAAGGCCCCACAAGCTCATCTTTGATGTTACCAGCCCATACCAGTACCCCACCTCCACCTTGCTGGCGCCTGAGTCGGACAGCAGCTCTCTGGCCTTTACCGATCCAGCCACGGGCCCATCCATCTGGCCCATCAAGACTCACTCTCATGTCATCAGTCCATAAAACCTTAGAAAAATCAGTCTGAGATATTTCTTGGCCCAGTCTTGACGTTTCAGCTTGTGTGTCTTGTTAAGCAGTTAACTCCATTTTTTTTCTAAATGGTGGTTAACTGTTTTTGCAAAAGAACTCTTCATATACAGGTACTAAATAAGAATATCCTGAAAAAGTTAATTTATTTCTGTAATTCAACTTAAAAGGTGCAATTTACATATTGTATAGACAAATAAAATGCAAATCAATATATTTCGAGCTTTTATTTGTTTGAATGTTGCTGATCAGGACTTGCAGCTTAAGAAAACCTAAAAAAATTAGAATATTGCATGAAATTAATCATAAAAAGGTGGCTGTAGCTCAGGTGGAAGAGCAGTCGTCTTTCAAGCGGAGGGTCGAGGGATCGATTCCAGGGCTTCCCTTGACTACATGCTGAAGTGTCCTTGGGCAAGACACTGAACCCCAAGTTGCCTCCCGATGTGCTTATCGGGGTTTGAATGTGTGTGTGTGAATGTGATATGTGCTGTAAAGTGCTTTAAGCGGTTAGTATGACTGGAAAAGAGCTATATAAGTACAGTCCATTTACCAAAAGGATTTTAAAAGCAATAATATCAGGCCTCCTAAAATAAAATCTTGAATCTGTATTTAGTACTTGGTTGGGGCCCCTTTTGCATGAATGACTCCTTAACCCTGTGTGGCATGAATGCTACCAGCTTGTGGCATATCTCAGGTGTTATGGAAGACCAACATGCTTCCATCACAGCTTTGAGCTCTTCTTTATTGTTTGCTCTCTTCCCGTTCAGCTTTCTCTTGACGATGCCCCACATGTTTTCAATGGGGTTCAGGTCAGGTGATTCTGCGGGCCAATCCAGCATGGTGATCCATGGTTGCTGAAGCAGGATTTTGTAGTTTTGGCAGTGTGGGCAGGTGCCAAGTCCTGCTGGAAGATGAAGTCTGTATCCTCATACAGCTGGTCCACTGAAGCAAGCATGAAGGTCTCCAAAATGTCCTGGTAGACAGCTGCATTTATGCTGGACTTGATGAAGCACAGAGGACCAACACCAGCAGCTGACACGGACCCCAGGTCATCACAGACTGGGAAACTTAACACTGACCATCTTCTCCAGGCTGCTGTCAGCCCTCCGGCTTCTACACCGTTTTCTTCCACACTTCTTCCTTCCACTTAACTGTCCATTAATGTGCTTTGAGACACTCTGAGAACATCCAGCTTCTTTTCTATCACTTTTTGTGTCTTTCCACCTTGTGCAGGGAGTCAGTGATTGTTTTCTGTACACCTGTCAGATTAGCATCTTCCCCATGATTGTGAATTCTTCTAAACCAAGGCAGGGACTTTTTAAAGGCTCAGGGTACTTATGGAGGTATTTTGGATCACTTACCTGATTAGAATGTGACACTGAGCCTACAATACTGGAGCTTTTCACAGTGTTGTAATTTTTTGAGTTTTGGATTTGAGGTTTTCTTAAGCTGCAAGTCCTAATCAGCAACATCCAAACAAATAAAAGCTTGGAATATATTGATTTGCATTTTATTTATCTATACAATATGTAAATTACAACTTTTAATTTGAAAAATAGGGGGGGGGGGGGATATCAATACACTGAAATATCGTGATATTTTCATATGATATTTGATTTAATATGATAACCAATATTTAAAAATATGGCATCGATCTATTTGACTCACAAAATCTCACAAGATTTCATTGTTCTGTTACAAAACCTAAAAATATTTTGTGAATTCTCACGAGATTTTGCAACAGAGCGATGAAATATTGCGAGATTTCGTTAGTCAAATAGATCTATATCACGTTTTTAATGTCAATATATCAGCATATGAAAATATCACAAAATTTTTGTAAATTCTTGTGAGATTTCGTAATAGAATGACGAAATATTGTGAGATTTAATTAGTAAAATAGGTTGATACCGCGTTCGTAAATGTCAATATGATATTGCAATATTTCAGTGTATCGATATTTTTATCCCATTTACCGCTAGTCTTAAGAAGTTTGAAAGCCTGTAAAAAAAAAATTATTGAAAAAGAAGATTTTTTTGTTTAAACTTTAGATACAGCGGGCTGATCAGTTAAACATCGGTTAAATATCGGTGGGGTTTTGACTCCACAAATAACCCTACAAGCATTAGAGATTAGGAGTATCGATATTTCCTCGTCAGACGCGTCAGTAAGACAGCGATCTTTAACGGCTGCGTCCAGATCCACAACGTCTTCCCTCCTCAGCCTCCGACGCCATCTTGAAGGTCAGTTTCATATTTCAGACATCCTTGCTGCTTTCTCCTCACGTCTTCTCCGCGCTCGCTCTCCTTGCCCCAACCACTAACCCCCTCCAGACGGCTCTCTTTCACTTTCTCAGAAACACACACATGCACAGTGTGAGCGCTGACAATGCCTTGAACTGTTGACAATAAGTTGATGGGCTAAAGCCTCCAGTAAACATCTCTGGTGCCACCTCTACCCAGATGGAGCTACTTAGAGAACACACACACACTGGCTCACACACACTCATGGATACACACTTTCCAGGCCTGCGATTCATTAGTCAGAGTGTTTATGTCTGCGTTCATGCGGCCTGGCGGAGGAACTCGCCGCTCCGCTGCCCTCTTCGGTTGCGTCTCACAGAGCAAAAAGCAAACACACAGAAAGAGAGAGAGGCCACACTCACTGTCCTCGTTTCATGTGTGGACAGCTTGCGTGTGTGTGTGTGTGATTCTGAGTGCCCCCAGTCACCTTTGATGTTAAAACACATCGTACACGCTGTTCTCATTCGTGATCCACCCTTCTTACCACTCCGACACCGCCGTCCAGCCGTCCCAGGGCAGATGGCACCAGGATGGGTTTGTGGGGAGTGTGCATGTGTGTGTGTGTGTGTGTGCGCACGCATTTCCGCATAGCGAGGAAAACGTTGACCTGCGGGTCACCGGCCTGAGACAGGCTTAATTTTTAGCAATTAATCTCCTTCAGCCAGGAGAGGCGGAACGACCGTAAAAACCTTCAGCCGCCAACGCGTCACACGCACACACAAACACACACACACTCACACCGAGTGGCTGATGATGACAGGCATCAGGCCACCGCACGCGCGTGTGTGTGTGTGTGTGTGTGTGTGTGTGGTTGTATGTTAATCTGAGATGTGAATATGAGGAGATTAGATGGACCCAGGGATTAAAATCTGGCCTTTACCTCAAAGGATCCGCTCCAGCAGGGACATCCTGATGGACACACATGCACACACACACACATGCACACACACTCCGCTTCAGAGGTCCAAAAAAAGAAAAAGAGAAATATTTAGATTGAAGCACACAAATGAGAAAGCAGAGAAAGGCCATTATGAGCGTCTCTGACAGAGCGAGAGGGAATGAAAGACAGATGGAAGTGAAGAAATGATGGAAAGAGAAGAAGGTGGGACACACACACATGCACAAAGTACACAAAACGTGGCTGTGCAGGGCTGGGATACAGAACCAGCAGGTTTTCCTCCAACAAGCACTGCACTCAGAGAAGTATCAGACCTGAATCAACAGCTCAGTGCTCCTTTTTTACTCTTCAGGGTTTTCATTTCCAGGAAGTTGCTCATTTAAAAGAATCCGTCTCTGAACTTCAGAGAACACCTTTGCCTGTTTGAAGAAATAAAGCCCAAGCTGAGCGTGTTTGTGGCCGTCAGGGCCTTAAACCTGCTCCTGACTCGGACGTGCAGCTGATCTCCGCCTCAGCTTCTCTAAACCTCTCCGGCGGTTCGTTTTCCGTTCCGGGTGCTACTGAAAACCTGAAGCCACGCCTCCAGCACCTCCGATCAGCTGCGTCTCGCTCTCTCCATCCTCATTCATCCTCCCTCATCCATTAATTCTCCCCACTCACATCAATCCATCCTTCCCTCCTTTGTCATCTATTCATCAGTTCACACCCTCCCACATCCATTTATCCTTTCATCCTATCTCCCTTCTCTCTCTCATCCATCCATCCCACAGTCACCTGTTCATCCCTGCTTCCCTCCCTCATCTCTTTATCCATCCTAACATTCTTCCTGTGCTCATCCATTCATCCCTTCCATCCCTCATCCTTTCATCATCCCTCACCACTCATCCATTCTTTCTTCCAGTCTTTCTCTGAATCCATCTGTCCTTCCTCTTTTATACATCCTCCTCTCTCCCTCTCCTATCCTCCCTTCATCCTCCATTCATCCATCCCTACTTGTTTCAACGTTGGGTCACGGGGTGGTGGGGGGTGATCTTGTTTCTGTTGTAAACATGTTTAATTCCACCTTAAACATGTTTATTCTGCTGTAAGCATTTTTATATATGTCGTAAACAAGTTTATTCTGCTGTAAACATGTTTATATCTGCTGTAAACATGTTTATTCCACCGTAAACATGTGTATTCTGCTGTAAACATGTTTATATCTGCTGTAAACATGTTTATTCCACCGTAAACATGTGTATTCTGCTGTAAACATGTTTAATCCCACTGTAAACATGTTGATTCTGCTGTAAACATGTTTATTTCTTTTGTAAACATGTTTATTCTGCTGTAAACATGTTTAATCCCACCGTAAACATGTTGATTCTGCTGTAAACATGTTTATTTCTTTTGTAAACATGTTTATTCTGCTGTAAACAGGTTAATTCCTGCCTAAACATGTTTTTTCTGCTTTGAACTGTTTGTTTCTGCTGTAAACATGTTTACATCTGCTATAGACATGCTTATTTCTGTTGTAAACATGTTTATTCTGCTGTAAACATTTCTATATATGCTGTAAACAAGTTTATTCTGCTGTAAACATTTTTATATATGCTGTAAACAAGTTTATTCTGCTGTAAACATTTTTATATATGCTGTAAACAAGTTTATTCTGCTGTAAACATTTTTATATATGCTGTAAACAAGTTTATTCTGCTGTAAACATGTTTATTTCTGTTGTAAACATGTTTATTTTTCTGTAAACATGTTTATTTCTGCTATGAAAGTTTGTTTCTGCTGTAAACATGTTTATTCTGCTGTGGTCTTTTTAACATGGGGATTTGCTCTGTTCTGGAGCCCCTAGTGGATGAAGAAAGAATTACAATTTTTGGGCAACAAGAAGGTAGGCTCACTGTTCTCCAGCGGAGTTTGCCCCTTGTTATTGTCATTGGGAAGCAGATACATTAGACGTTTTCAGTTCACCGTGATTTACTTCTGTGGGAATATTAACTTAATTTTGACCCCACTTTTGTTCTCTCAGCCTGTTTATTTTTTCCCTTCATTAAAAATAGACTCTCACTAACTTTCAGTTTATTCTTATACCAACAAAAGTAGAGGGATCAATTTCAGTAAAAGGTTAGTCATGAAGCAGTCTGACATGCAACCATCACCACAAGCACGAATCAGGAAATGTTACACTGTCAACATTTACATTTCCCTTTTTCATTCACCAACATCTTTTGAAAGTCAGAGAAATGCTTAATAAAATCAGTAATGTTACAGTTCACATTTGAGCATCGTTCAGCAACATACCTTAGCTGTCTTCCACCTGGCCAATCCCTGATGGACCCTCCTCAGCCTCAGCAGCCTCATCCCTGAGCATCGGAGTGAAGCCTCAAAGTGCCCACTTCTGCTGTCCTGGAGCAGCCCTCCTTCCAGGCCTTGCTCTCAGACAGATGACTGAATTCTTCTGCTTGGACTTGCTCCCCGAGTGCAGCTGGAGGACAGTTGCAGGGTCCGTGTCTCTGACTCCCAGCTTTGATCTGACTGAGCGCCATGCACCTGCCGGCTTTTTGTTCTTACTTCCATATCCAACTTTGCTCCCTCCCTGCATGGATGCTGTCTAACTGTGTGCCATATCCACGACCACCATGTCGGTAGCCCACCCACGCAACACATTATGCTTGAGTTATTTTCACGTCAGGCTTTACTTTATTTTTCCATACTTTATTTTTGGTTAACCCTTTCCTAGCTGGACTGCACAGATTCTATTTGTTGCGGCGCACGTTTAGGATTATTGTATTTCTGGCTTTGTTGACGGTTTGTGTTCATGTTCTCTCTTCTTTTACCGGTGCTGAGGGAAGCCAAGTGACGGCTGGGGGCAGACGTGAGCACCAGGCTCAGTGATGAGCACAGCACATGCCTGGGCCCAGACCAAGGTTTGCCCCCTGAATGGGGGATGATTAGTTTGTTTTCTAAAAAAAAATAATAATAATAAAATGTATTTCTTTTGATTTAAGGTTAATTTATTTAGTTCTTTCGTAGCCATTTTAGATTAAATAATTACAAGCTAACAGTTAAATGTTGATCTGGATCGTTTGCTGATGGCAGAAGAACCCATAACTATCCCTGACAGTGTTTGAAAAACAGTCAGCTTGTTAAAACTGAAGCAAGGTGCACCAAACTTTACAATTGACTGACAGATTGAATAGCCAATAGAATTGTGAATACACTGGTATGCTGGTTGACTGGTCCTATCTTTGGAAAAACTTCTGTATATACAGTACCCTTTTTATGTTGTATGACAATCAAATTTGAACTACTAGTAGAAAAGACTTCTGGCTGTGCCCTCATTGTATTTTCCAGTCCACCACTTAAAGTCATTTTGAAGGCAAATGTTTATGTAAAAAAAAAAAGAAAGAAAAAGACTGACATAAAATCCATCGGTTTCACTCTATTTAAACTCCTTTTTTCAGTTCCAGTGGTAGTTAGACCATTCTAACTGCTGGGGGGAAAAATTCTGAGTATTACCTATCAAAAGAGCCCCCAACCATGTTTGTACTCATGATGGTTAAAGACCAGCTTTAAATTTGATTTGTGCTTTTTGTTCAGGCGTTTTGGATAAATCAAACCCAGTGTCTTCATCTTTGACCAGCTGGGCCCCTCACACTAACACACACTCTCAGACGGATTTCTGAGCTACAGCCTTCAACACGGCACTTTGAAAAGATACAGATGATTTAAACAAACTTTTACCAAAAGAAAACTTCAAAAGTAAACAAATGAGTGTTAATTTGTACTTCTGCTGGGCATGGTGTGTGCGTGTGTGCGCCTGTGTGTGTGTGTGTCCACTCAGTGTTGTGTGGGGCTACGTGAGGAGACAGGGAGCATGTTGGAGCTGACAAGGCCTGTAGGGTCAACATCAAGCCAAATCAACTGCACTTGGGATCAACCACTGCTCCGGCTCTGTCAAATTAGGGCATTGCGCCAACACACACACACGGACACACACGCGGACACATGGACATGCACACAAACAGCTGTCAGGCACACACTCGTGACTGCCCACTGCCCCGGAAACATCAGAGCACATCTCTGCCCTGAGGTGAGAATTGCAGTATGTGTGTGTGTGTGTGTGTGTGTGTGGTGAAAGCTAGAACATAGCGGCTAAGCAGCATGAGATTCCTGTTGGTTTGTGCATGATTTTGGAAGTGGGGACATATTTTCGTGGAAATTATTCGTTTAGCGATGTTTGGACTCGAGTTACTCATCACCTCCGTCTGTGTGTGTATTTGTGTGTGTGTGCTATCAGTAAAACACAGCAAATGTGTGTGTGCATGTAGAAAGGGAATTGCACACACGTGTGTGTGTTTGTGCTGCAGATTATTATTTACATGCGTGCCTTTGACATATGTGCTCTTATGCATGTTTATGCTTTACCTGCACTGCTTTACATTTCTGAATGTGTGTGTCCATGTGTGTGTTATGCCCCAGGAGTGTCATCAGCGGGGCAGTAATTGGGCATCTGTGCGTGGTCCAGTGGAAGCCAGCCGGCTAACTGGGCTAACTGGGCCAACTCTGCAGCCGTTGCCAGCTGTGCCACTGAATGCCCGCTCTGCACTTTATCAGCATCATCATTATTTCAGCTTCACACACGACCCAGACTCCCCACCATCATCACTCCATCTCCACCCATCCATCTCTGCCTCATCTCACTCTGAAATGTGGGGAGTTTAAATGATTCTGTGGACATTAAAATCACATTAGCAGAAAAACGCGTGCTCTTCTCGTCTTGATGGACCCAACAATGGCAGAGATGTGTTCGTCCACCTGACACACAACACACATGATGTCATTTATATTCAAAGAGAGAAGAAGTTTCCACTAGTTGGTCTTTCATCTGCTGAGAGGAGTGTCCTTGAGCAGGGGACTGAACACATAATTACCTTGGATGCATCCAGCGGGAGCATATGAATGTGTAAATGCAAGTTGAACTGTGAGGTACTTTAGATGGTCAACAAAATTAGAGAGGGACAAATAAAGGCAAACCAGCACATCTTATAGGTTGCTGTTGTGTAGCGTTGGGTGATTGGACAAATTTATCGAATGCTGAGGTGGGATAGGCTGAAATTTTATTTTCAACCTACTTGTTAAGTCAGCGTGAGAAAAGTAAAAGTCAGACGGAATGAAGGCACGAATATTCAAAGGTCCTGACAATCTACACTGTTTATCATGAGGCTAAAACCACTATTTAAAGGACAACTTTTTTTTCAACCTGGACCTTATTTCTAGGAGTATATACTGTACGTGCATTTACTCACTGGTAAAATTTCTGCATCACTTTGAGTCCTTCGGAAGATATTATGTTGAGTTGCACTTCAGTGTTCATCCAGTAATAATGGCGGAGACGGGGCAGCGTCTCTATAACATAATATCTGCAGCAATACTCCATGATTTTTGGCAATACTTTCAGTAGAACGAACGAACGAGTACTATTGTCCCGTAAGTTCAGACTTAGCTTTCCGTTAGTTATCAGGGTGTTCTACACACCATTCTGCGCCGCGTGTTCATGATGTGAGCTTCCATAGTACAGCTGAGAAGAGCAGCTGCTACCCAGACAACAAAAACACAATAGGGGATTATCACGCTTTCTGGAACTTTCTGGAACTTTCTGGAATCTAGGCATTTCCTCTTCCGGGCCATTTCAGCAATAGCTGTCCCTGCTCTGTTACACTTTGTAAATCGGATAAACGCCAACCATAGGCTACTTAAGTTTTCATTGATTCCCGACTGAAGTGATGCTAAGGAAGAAGTAGATCAAAGCGATCGATTCGCCGCGGTGAAGGGCCAAACTTTATAATAAAACAACACAGCACGTTTGTTTGTAGCCGGCAGACTACACAGCTGGTGTTAGCAGGCTAGCTGCCAGCTTGATGACGTGCCTAACTTTGTGCGGCTGAAAACACACAAGCATCTGAAAGCGTCTCCTTTCTTGGCAGTCCCCAGTTGTTCCACTGGAAACGGGAGGGTACAGACCCGATTTTCAGATGCTTGTGTGTTTTAAGATGCACAAAGTTAGGCACATCAGCTAATGCTAGCCTGCTAATGCTAGCCTGCTAACGCTAGCTGTGTAGCCTGCATCATTGAAGTGCCGGCTACAAACAAATGTGCTATGTTGTTTTATTATAAAGTTCGGCTCTTCACTGGCGAATCGCTTTGATCCACTTCTTCTTTAGTATCACTTCAGTTGGGAATCCATGAAAATTTAAGTAGGGTTGGCGTTTATTCAATTTACAAAGTGGAACAGAGCAGGGACATTGAACTGGACCGGAAGAGAACCGGCTAAGTGTTTCAAGTTCAGGCAGCCGGAACACGGAAGCGTGATAATCCCCTATTTGTGAAACTCTGAACTCACAGGACAATAATCATTTGTCCATTCTGGTTAAAGGTGCCATGACATCAAATTTCACTTTTCTGGGGTTTTGGGGGTATAATATGATCTGTTGTGCACTGATGAGGCCATGTGAATGTCCAGAGTGAGAATCAAAGTTCCTGTGCGACCACAACCTTGTCATTACCTGTAAGTTTATTCATTTTCTAAATGCTGTCTTGTCTGATAAACGTAGCTCATATGCTCTGAAATGCATATGTTGCAAACAGATAGTCTTTAGCAAACTCCGACCGCAGCTTGACCTTCTTTCTCGAAGTAAGGTTATAGCCAAATAAGGCGTAGCCAATCAAAATGAGGTCATCTTGGTCTCTGGGTAAAACTGCATATCAATACCGCACCCAACTGTTTTACTGAAGAAGGGAGGTCTGGCAAATTAAATCAAGAGGTTTTACTGCAGGTACTTCTGTAGTGACTGCCCTATCTCTGCCATTATATGGATGCATGTTGGAGGACGACTCAACGTGATATCTTTCAAAGGAGTCAAAGTGATACACAAATGTCACCGGTGAGTAAATGCACGTATATAATCCTAGAAATAAGGTCCAGGTTGAAAAAAAGAAAGTTATCCTTTAAAAGTCACAACGAGGTGGACCAATAGTAGCTCTTTTGGGCTAAATGTGGCTAATCAAAAGGCAGATGTGACACAAGGACGGTTTAGACAGGGTTTGAACCCCCCCCCCGTCCCCAATCCAGCCTCTCCGTTCCATACTGTCACCTTTCAGGAGTCTGCTGCATGGTGGATTGTGCTGCAGTCCAGGTTGTTCCACCTGTCTTCCTGCCTGTTAATGAACGCTGCCAGACGCTCCTCTGCTATGAGCTGTTTGGGTTTCCGTGTGCCTCTTCAAGATCAAGTGGACATTTATTCCTTCAAGAGACCAAATGTTCTTAAATGTGGCATTATCCATCTCTGTATACCACCTGTCACAAAATATGTCCACATTATCTGAGCCAGAAAGTCTGAAAACTGACAATAGAACAGTGCAAAATCCTGTACGGTCATTTTGATGTCCTTAAACCAACCCTAACTACAGTATAAGGTTTTATCAAGAAAGAAGGTTTATGCCTCATCTGAAAGGTGGGGGGAGTTTCTCCCCCGAACCCCGAAGAAGGGCCACCAGGGGCCCTGATAGCCAAACGCTCTGCCTTCCACTCTAAACGTACCGTATATATTCAAGGTCTGGATGTCACATATCAAGTTTTGCTGTTTGATTGCTAAAATTGTTTTTTGTACATAATAAATCCTAAAAAAAAAAAAAAAAGAAAAACTATGGATCATAGCGGTGGTGATGGTTGCTTACAATCCCCAGTAGATGACCTATCAGTGCTGCATATTTGGGGGAACTGTGACAGCCAGGGCTCTTCATTAACACCCACCAACCTGCCAAATGCCAAATTTATTTTGGCAGGTATAGATGAACTGGCCAGGTTGTCAGGTGATAAATGAAGCAAATCAATCTGGCTATTTGTCCTGGCCATGTCATCACAACGGAAACTGTTCCATGATGAATCAAACATCCATTGGCTATGAGCCATCTTTACCACATGTGGTGTCATTAACACGCTCCCGTCTTACTGAATAAAGTGCAGGTAAATGTAAATATGTAGAACAGGAAACTGCACTGTGGCAGTAGTTGGACGGTGAAAAGAATGAGGTGGGTGCAAGAAAAGACAGGAAGAAGGAAGAATGCTGATGACAAAAGAGGAGGTGAAAGCCAGTCAGTTATGCATACAGACAGGCAGTCCAGAGTTTGTGCACCAATGGAAACACCAAGCAAAGGGAGCTGGGGTTCTCCAGAGATTCTGCTCACAGTTCTGATGACAGCTATGAAGGCAACATATCAGTTGCATGAGGGGGTGTTGTCCATAAGAAACATCAATAATTAAAAAAACATTTGCAAGAAACATGTATAACTAAATTTATTCAGTTACACTTACAATTTGTTTATTTCTGCCCCAAACAATTTGGCTTGTGAAACATTAAATAGCTGGAAACTGTAGGAATTTTCCAGACACACTGATTCAAAAAGTCACGCTGACAGGAAAAAGCCAAATGGACGACATCATAAACAAGGAACTAACCCACATCACAAAATATTTTGCACCATTTAATCTCTACCTTAAAAACAGAACTGCTCTGAGTGCATAATCTGAGGCATTACATAAATACTGGTGGAAATATACATATATATATATATATATATATATATATATATATATATATATATATATATATATATATATATTTTTTTATTTTCTCATTATTTTATATATATATATATATATATATATATATATATATATATATATATATATATATATATATATAAGTATATACAATATATATGAGGAGTTCATTTGCAACAACAATTAACCAACATTTAGAAAAAACAGAGTTAAATGCCTCTGCAAATAAACTCTTCATTTACTTTTTGAATATTTTCACCAAATCACACTCACATGAAGTAGAGGGTCTTAATGATGTTAAATGGAGATAGGAGGTTTGTACCCGACGGCGATGAAAAGCAGTTAACCACCATTTAGAAAACATGGAGTTAACTGTTTTTACACATGAACTCCTCATATATATGTTGTATCTCCAAAAGCAATCACCTTAGTTTTGTTTTTGTTCAAGTGAAGAAAGTTGAGGTTCATCCAGTCATTAATCTCCTCAATGCATTTACCAAGAGCCTGTACAGGGCCTCAGTTTCCTGATGACATTGTAATATATGTGTATCATCTGTGTAGCTATGGTAACTAATGTTCTTTATAACTTTGGCCAGTGGGAGCTTGTAGATGTTAAACAGAAGAGGCCCCAGGATGGCGCTAACTGGGGGCGTCTCACCTCTGGTAAATTAAATTAAGTCAGAAGTTTAAATGGAAGCAACTGGACATGAGATGAGGTTTCATAAGAGATATTTCATGAAATGGTTGAAACAAAATAAAACCAGTCAGGTATTAAAATGTATCAGGCAATCCCTGACCAGACAATGTACATGTGGCCTGGATGCCACCAACTGATACCACCTGTTGGCAAAAATATTAATACATTATCAAACACGTTAGAACACCAGAAAACCCAAACTCAATAAATCAAGTTCATTAAAACAGGGTCTATGCCCAATGGACAGCCAGCACACGCCTACTGTGCACTTGTTAAGGCCCTTTCAGATAGAACACGGCAAGCGCAAGAGGACGGCGGCAAACCCATTCATTGTGTATGTGGTACCGCCGCGGCAGCGCGTTCTGCCATGCCGCGGAGCACCGCGGCGCGCAAGGTGGGCGCATGCCGCCGCGGTGGCGCTGACGCCGCTGCGCTCGAATTGAACATTTTTCAATTCGGGCGCAGCGCGCTGTGACGACATCCTAGCGCGTCCAATAGGAGAGGCCAGTTCAGGGGGAAAAAGTGGTCATTTTTCAGCCTGAAGTAAACCTGGAAGCGGTCTGTGTGAAAGAATGCAGCTCGCGGACGAGCCTGAACCCCCCACGTTATGCCTTGTTTTCAGGATCAGGTGGACCCCCACCCTTTTATCTGCTGCTGATCTCCTCCTCCTCCTCCCTTGGAGCAAAGCTCTTTGCTGCGACCATGAGATGTACATCTCTCACAACGAAGCGTGCCGGGGAGAAAACACTTCCTGGTCTGTCGCTTAGCAACGCGTGCCTGACGTGTTTGCTGCCGGCGGGTCTGCCGCCGAGTCTGTGCCCTACCCCGCGGTGAACTCGGCGAAAAACGCGTTCTATCTGAAAGGGCCTTTAGCAGGAGTGAGTGGAGAGAACAGCTGATCGGACCGGAACAGTGGTGACTGATGGGGAGGGGGATCCCAACCAAAACAGCAGAAAGACAAAACAGCAGATCGTCTCCATGTGCCGGAGCGCATTGCATTGTGGCCCACAGCCAAGTGATGACCCAAACAGGAAAGTGCTACGAGCCACACCTGACGTGTGCAAAGTGGGAAGGAGAAAAACCATCCCACCGCATGTGCATTCCTATTCTGATGCATTTGCATGGTCATTTGCAAATGCATCGTCTTGTGACCATGCATCCATTTGCATGGTTGTATGGTCATTAGACAAGGAAATATGGAACCAGACCCGCTCAGTGGTATCTCTGTCCTCTCCACCATTACTCCCCTCTTGCTTTCATTTCCAGAGGCCAGTGACAGACAGGTCAATGTGAATGCTTTGCTTACTGAGCAAAAAGTTAGGAAAATACAGAAGCAGCATGAAAAACAGAAAGAGCTTCATCGCAGCTCCCACACACATAAAAGTGTAAATATAAATGAGGTGCTGCTAATCAAATGCATTTGATTAAGTGATGAAGTGTTGGCAATATTTAAATATGTCATCATACAAAGCCAAGGAGGAACGACACGAGCAGTGATCGAGAAAAGTAACTGGTGTTCCCCAAGAATCTGTAATAGGTTACCTGGCCATTTTCAAACAATTTGGAATCCATCATCTGTCCATACAAAAGATCATTTCCAGGTAAAAACCATTCAAAACAGACATCAGTCTTCTCAGGAGTGGATATCCCTACAAGCTCACACCAAGGCCACTTTGCAATGCTCAGAGAAACTCTGAGAAACTACAAGAGCTACATTTCAAACAGACCTCAATTGGTATGTTGAATATAAAATATAGACAGTCCAATTAGAAAAAGGCTGAACAAACACACTGTAGCTTTGTAGGTTTTAAGGAGAAATCCTGCTCTTGAAAGGACGTGAAACTAGAGTTTACATTTGCAAATTTACTACTAAATAAACCGCAAGAGTCCTGAAACACTGTTCTTTGGGCTAACAAGACAAAACTTGGGATGTCTAACTAAATGCATAGTGATACTTTACATCAGGGGTGTCCACACTGAAAAAAGGGGAATTCCAGGTCTTTTGATTTACTATAATAAAATTTAGTCGATTTTACACAATTACTTTACATTTCCTCTATAAACATGAATTCATCACATTTATTTTACATGTTTAGGAAGAATACTGTGTGTACTTGATGTAATTGTGTTGACTGAAAGGTTTCAATTGAAAAAATGAGCATGATTTTATTATGTTTGTGTACCACCTAAACCTCCAAGTGATATTGTGCCCTGGCTAAATGGTGACAAAGGTTTCCCTGTGGCTGACTGGTTAGCAGGCATGACTTTAATCTGGGAGGCTGGGGTTCAAACCCTGTCTACTCTGTCCTTGTGTCACATCTGCCTTGTGATAAGCCACATTTAGCCCAAAAGTGCTATTATTGGTCCAGATAGGTGGTGATAATGCTCACTGGAAAAAGTGAAACTGCATGTTTGTTCATGTTTCTCAACTTACTTTCTTTGGTAGAGGTGCCTAAACTTCTGCCTCCAAGGGTCAAAGTGTAAATATGCCAGTGAGCTGCAGGCCCAAGAGATTTTAAGGGTAAAACTCAAATAAATGTAAAGCAGAGTTCTTTTAAATATTGTTCAACAGTGAAATAAATGCGTTCTTTTCCATCAGAGCAAATAAGATGCTACATAAAAACAGCATTATGGCAAAATAACAATAAAACCAGAGTCGGGAGGACAACAAACAAACAAACTGCACCAAAAATCATTTTTCAAGTTGGTATTGTAGCGGTTGCTGTGATTGGTTCCTGGTAAATGGGCTTGTTTACATATTTCCCATCATGCCTTGCAGCATCCTCTTTTCTTTACTTTACCATGACTTTAGTGTCCATCTAGTCCCATCAGTCCATCCCCATCTGATTTTTGTTCAATGTAATCACTGATACCCAAAATACTGTATGTGTGTCTGCCAGTAAAATACCAGCATTGTGGACGATGTTGTCCCTGCTTCTTAAAGGGACATTGCGTAATCGGGAGCAGCTCCCTCGTACTTTTCATGCTGCATTCGCATGAAACTGGGCAGACCGACGACATCCGCTGCATGTAAAGTTATCACCGGCCTCTATGTGAAGACGTGGTCCGTCAGTTACAGTGACATCAGTCCACATCTGATTTGTTGTCATGGCGATGTCGTATTGTTTTCCCTGACCCATGTTTTACCGTCTTTCGCTCGGCTTCATTGATTAAAATGACATCTGGTTTCAATTCAATTCAATTCAACTTTATTTGTATAGCGTCCATTCATGACAATGTCGCCTCAGGGCGCTTAAACAGACAGAAAAGTTCAGGTCAGATTCATAATAGCGTAGTTAAGGATTTGTTACCTGGTTTGTTACCAACGGCCGTCTGCCCGACTGCATGTGAACGCAGCATCAGCGAGACGCTGGTTTCTCCCACTGCAGCGCGGTGACTATTCAAAGGCATTACCTCGAACTGAGCTGAAAACTCCGGTGTGTCCGGTGAGTTTCTGTGTTTTCCTGCTGTCACGCTTCTCCCGAACGCAAAAACATGGCGATACGACATGGCAGCCCCCACCGAGCCGCCCCGCTCGATGTGTAAATGAATGATACGAACGGTGAATATAGAACTTAGAGGAGCACTTCAGTTTGTTGATGGGAGTGATTACTGATTAATGAAAAAACACTTTTGAACCAAATAATCAGTTTTTGTGAATAAATAACAGGAGAACTTACACAATATCCCTTTAACCCATGGGGTAATAATGTCATTGGGGAATGATGCGTTTCGATAGATTACATTTTTAATGGCATGGAGGGCTAGCTGCCATGAGTCTTTCAAGGCCATTGTCCTGCAGGCAATCAACCCCCCCCCCCCCCCCCCCCCCCCACACACACACACACACACACACACACACACACACACACACACACCCTCCAACACACCTGATTCTAAGTGAACCAATCAGCCTAGGAAGTTCTGCACAATGACTCACTAATTTGAATCATGTGTGTTGGAGGAATGGAGGCTTGGAAAATCCACAGGGTTGTGGCCCTCAACTGGAAATGAACGCTGTTGATATGATGTAAAAATAATGCGTAGAGAGCAAGTGACCAAATGGTGTTGGAGTAAAAGTTATTGGATAATTTTAGGATAAAGTGATAAAATTAGGAAGGTTTAAAATGTTACAAAAACTCGGATTACTTTATCCAAACTTGAGTCAGTCTCACTGTATCAACATGAAATACACAGGTTTATTGAATATGAATAATTTGTGTGAATTTAACTAAATTTTTAAAGTTGCTGCCGATTCAAATCAACTGTGTGCAACCATTGTCCACTATTGAATTAAAGGTTGAATATGGAATACGGACAGAACAGCGACATCACGTGTGTCTAGGTTGTAGTTGCAACGGCAGAAAAACAACTCCAGCTGCTGGGATGCCAGACTCACTGCCGATACGCAAGTGACCAACAGTCTGCAGCATGTCCAACACGTAACGCAGAGGAGTTTATAACCGACAGCTAACGTTAGCCACGTTAGCAAACAAGCTAGCTTACCGATCCAGGAGGAAAGTCGCTATTTCCGTGTTTTAACTCTGTGGAAAACGTTTATGTGGGTCCATTTAGTGAAGTCTTCACCTAAATTTACTCCAGGTTTTGCTCTTCTCAGGTCACTCCTCCTCAGAAACAGATAACATCTCCAGGGCTCTGAAGCAGCTGCTTCTCTTGTCGTCTCCACGGTTTTCCCCAGTACAAGCTTGACTATGCCCAAAATATTGTTTCCACACACACGTATTTGGCAACCCGCAATGGCGGCGTGTATTGGCTTACAAACGTAAATAAAATGCCATTATCGAACCTGTTAAAATTTATTTTATAATTATTTTTAGGCTAAATATAATTTTACTAGGAAATGTTGTACTTTATTCTGTAACCCCCAAACGACCTGTGGAGGTATTATCTTTTTAAAAATATAACTTTAAATAAAAATGTTACATATTTAACCTTTAGGTAAATCCAGCAGGTTATTTTTTTCAGTGCAAGTCGGTCCTTGACAACCACTGTCCTGCAGGTTTTCTTTCCTTCCTGCTCCAACACACCTGACACAATTTCATGAATCTAACAGCTGATGAAGTTCTGCACAATGACTCATTACTTTGAGTCAGGTGTGTTGGAGCGGGGAGTCACGGAAAGCCTGCAGGATTGTTGCCCTCGAGGACCGGAGCTGGACACCCCTGCTTTAGATCAATACTAAACACTGCATATCAGGAAAAAATGCATCATCTGTCAAAAACAGGGATTGGGGAAGCTGATTTGGGCTTGTTTTGAAGCTGCGCTGACCGTGAACTCCTCTGCATCCCAACGCATGTTTTCTAGAGTCAAAGTGAACCATGAATGAACTAAACAGGGTAATAAAACAGAACAATAAACCTAAACATACTGTAGCAGCAAATCTACAACAAAACAGGGAAAATACAAGAGTGGAGAGGTTGCAATGACACAGGTAAAAGCTGGAGTCTGAATATCACCTTTAAGTTCCAGTAGCTGCAGCGATGGCGCCTGGTTATGCAGAGGAACAGGTTTGTGCTTCGGATGTCCAATCAAACCTACAAGCATTGAGGGTTCTGGGACCATCTCTGCAGGCCGCTGTGCATGTGTTTGTCACTGCTGTGTGGCAGCCAGGGCCTCATGACAGATCAGGGCATTCAGGCCAGTGACATTCCTCTAGAGCCCTAGATGCATCATGGGCCGGTGGTGTGAAAAATGCTGGTCGGCCTGATCCACTCAGCCGCAGATGAATGGAGCGCTCAGTGCACTCACCCATAGATGAATGGAGTGATCTGTCTTGTCAGCGGAGGTCGACCGAGAGGTTACAGTATCCGGCATATACCTGTGTGTGTGTGTTTGCTGACTCCGGAAACTAGCCCTTGTACACCTCACAGACAGAGTGAGAGAGAAAAAGAAGTAAAATAAAAACACAGAAAGATGTTTGTCTTTTTATTCTCGTTTTATGCCTCTGCTGGTTGCTTTGTTACCTTTTGTGACCGCCATGAATAAAAATGTAACACAGCCCGTTTTGATACTGTAAACTAACAACGCTAGGTACTGCAGAGTCACGGGGACGAGGACAGGTAGTGGCGGTTTCCAGCGAGTGGCTGCCAGCTGTTAGCCCTGCCAGCATTGCCCGCCATCTGCCCGGTGTCAAACCCGTCTTGAGCAGGTCATTCAACATGAGTGATGCTGGCCCACAAAGGAAGTTAGGCTCAGACATCTCTGAGAGGTTGGCTGCAGTTAATCCCCAGACCCTAGCCACTGGGGGGACGCTCCCTGCAACTTTTACAGAGAAATGAGAACATAAAGGGTCAGCCTTTACTTTCATCAGGCAGGGTTTCTTTGGAGTGTAGGAAGTTATTGTTCTGTGAGATCAGTTGTTATTTGTCTGATTTTGATTGGGGGGATTAGAGGAAAAAGGAAGATAATTCCAGACTCCATTCCAGCAGAAACCAGATCCAAAGTTTTCAAATGCACAGCACTTTTTTATGAATAATACCAGGTATAGTGACTACTATAAAAAGAGTGTCTGGGCTATAGTTGATATTAAAGGTTGAATATGGAACATTTTTATTAAAAGCTATATTTTTTCAAAAATAATACCTCCACAGGTCGTTTGGGGGTGTACAGAATGAAAGTACAACATTTTCCAGAAAAATTATATTTAGCCTAAAAATAATTATAAAATAAATTTTTACGGGTTCGATAATGGCATTTTATTTACGTCTATAAGCCAATACACGCCGCCATTGCAGGTTGCCAAATACGATCTGTGTGTGGAAACAATATTTCGGTCATAGTCAGGCTTGTACAGGGAAAAACCGTAGAGACGACCAGTGAAGCAGCTGCTTCAGAGCCCTGGAGATATTGTTATCTGTTTCTGAGGAGGAGTGACCTGAGAAGAGCAAAACCTGGAGTAAATTTAGGTGAAGACGACACTAAATGGACCCACATAAACGTTTTCCACCGAGTAAAACACGGAAATGGCGACTTTTCTCCTGGCTCGGTAAGCTAGCTTGTTTGCTAACATGGCTAACGTTAGCTGTCAGTTATAAACTCCTCTGTGTTACTTGTTGGACATGCTGCAGACTGTTGGTCACTTACGTATCGGCAGTGAGCCTGGCATCCCAGCAGCCGAAGTTGTTTTTCTGCCATTGCAACTACAACACGTGATGTCGCTGTTCTGTCCGTATTCCATATTCAACCTTTAAGGACTTATTTACATTAATCTAACTTAATTATTTTTGTTTTGGTGATGAGTTAAATCAAGTTAAAAAAAATCCCACTCTTTAGTCCAAACTAAGTTTTTACTTTCACTCAAAGTATTTTTTTTTTTATTGTTTCAGTTTTAGAGTGCATGAAAAACAAAGGGGCGGAGCTATTTTAAGAACTCAACATAGCAGGACCACAAAGGCTCATGGGAAATACAAATTCAGCAGGAATTTAACCTTTTATGATTGTTAATTTGAGTTATGTGCTTTGCTTCGTTTTGTGATGTTCACATTCAGAGGAAGTTGTTAGGAAATTTTGTTCAGTTTGGATGTTAAAGAGGCACCATTATAAAAAAAAAAAAAGAAAAAGAAAAAAAGTATCTGGACTGTAGCTGATCCCTTACCAAAAAGAAGTATTCCTTAAGTACATGTCATTAAGTATACTCAAGTATACTAAAGTATATCCCCCAAGTGTACTTTTATTTACCAAGTACACTGCTCTCAGTGTACTACCAGTATACAAACAAGTGTACTTCTTGGGACTAAATTGGCCCAATTTAAGTATCTAAAAGTATACTTTTAAGTATACTTAAAATAATCTTCTGGTATACTGTGAGTGTACTCGTACTAAAACTTCAAGCTTACTTATTTTTAGAAAGCACATTTTAAAGTATACTGAAAGTATACCTCTAGGTAGATTGTTAGTTTACTCGTACTAAAACTTTATGCTTACTTTTACCCCTACAAAGTACACTTTTAAGTCTACTAAAAGTATTCTTCTATGCATACTGTTAGTTTTCTAGTGGTAAACCTCTCAATACCCTTTTAGTTTAAGAAAGTAAACCACTGTGGCCAACTCTTTAGCCAGAGAAGTTACTATTGCTAAACCAAATAGTCACCAGAAGTCGCTAAATAACATCAGTGAACCAAACAGTCATTTTCATGCATTCGCAGTATCATTTAGTTGCAACATATACTCACTGACATGCTATATTGTTCATTAACAAGGGTACTGAAGTGGTGACATACACATTTAAGTCATGGTGCAAAGAAGACCCAGTTGTGCCACAAGGCATCATGGGAAATGATCTGAATGAGGAGGCGTGGTCATCTCACAGCAGCTCAGGAGGACAGCTGTCTGCAAAGGGACAGCAGGAACGGCATGCAGCACCCGATGAACGGGCGGAGCGATATAAACTTTATCTGTCTGCATGATCACCAGGAAAAGTCGTTAGATTTGTCTGAAAAGTTGCAAAATATAGCGACAAAGTCATTAAGTTAGCAACAGCGAAGTAGACTTTAAAGTATACAGAAAGTGACCTTATAGGTTTGCTATGAGTTTACTGATAATACACGTATAGTTTTAGTGTTTAAAAATACATTTTCAAATATACTGAAAATTGCCTTATTATTCTTCTACTTCACCTTTAATGCTGAGTAAAGAAAATATTACAAATTTATGTCAAAAACAGGTTCAGGTGTTTTATTTGACTCCACCAAATGGCCCAGTAACATTTAAACTCTTAGTATCAAAGAAACCAGTATGTTTGAAAATGTACTATAAATGTACTACTACTAAAGTATATTGTTCAAAAGTTTAAATATAAGTATAGGCTACATATGTTAAACTTCTAGTACATTTATTAGTAAATGCCAAGTAAACTTTAAGTATATTTCTGATAAGTAAATAAATAGTAAACTGAAAGTAAACTGTCTTATTTAAAGTTTAAAATTAGTATACTTAAAGCATACTTACATATACTACTTTTTGGTAAGGGATGTGAAAGACCTTTTACGTTGATATTAATTAATTATTTTGGTTTGGCGATTAAATCTTATGTTTTTGAGTTAGATCAACTTAAAAATCACATTCTTGTCTGAAATAAGTTTTTACTTTCACTCAAAGTAAATTCATTAAGTTATTACAGCTTCAGAGTGCATGAACAACAAAGGAAGTTGTTTAGAAATTCTGTTTAGCTTTGACGTTAAGTTGTACCATGATTGTGAAGGATAGTACAAGGAGATAACCTCCCAAACCATTGGTGATGCTCTCACTGCGCGTGGCTCAAAACCAACATAAAATAAATTTTGTTTATGGTGTTGTTCAGTCACAGACTCATATGTTTTAGTACCATTTATGCTTGGTACTACATCTAATGCTATTCGTGTCATACTGTATAAGCCAACTCGATGTAAGCACATAAATGAATGACACTTGAATAAAAATTCAAGTGTCATTCATTAATTCATTCATTCTATTGCTTGCCAACACAAATAGCTAATCTGCCAATCACATGGCAACAACTCTGTGCATTTAGTCATGCAAACATGGCGAAGACTACTTGCTGAAATTCAAACTGAGCATCAGAATGATGAAGAAAGGATATTTATGTGACTTTGAACGTGGCATTGTTGTAGGTCTGAGTATATACTGGGATTTTCTCACACAACCATATCTAGGGTTTCCAGGAAATGGTCTGAAGAAGAGAAAATATCCAAAGAGAAAAATTACAACAGAATATGGAGGAACGTTGCTGGTCTG
>JALJCO010007365.1:0-32634 GCA_023101725.1 Atherinomorus stipes
GTAATGAGAATAACATAAGGTAAACAACAAGCATAGCTTGTAATGTGACTGTGACCAGACCATCCATTTGTAAAGTGCTTTAAAGCTGTGGATACTGTGGCATTGCTTGAGGTGAATGTCCAGGTTATTCTACAATTTTACCCACATCCTGACATACAAAACCTCCTCCTGGTAGTTTGCAATTAAAAAAACAAACAAACAAACAAAACTGTCCCAGACACATGAGAGCACCTTTCCTGTGAAATGTGGACAAAAACACCTGTCAACAGGTGTAAAAGTCTCTTTGAACGTTACAGAAAACACCTGATTGCAGTGATTACCTCAGAATGTTGCTCAATAAAAGTTGAGCTTCAGAGCCCCACCATGCTTGTTTACTTGTTTTATTTTTTTGTGTGTTTGTTTTTAAAATACCTTTTGAACCACAAGTCAAATTCAGGGTTATGATTTTCATAGAATTTTATTTTCTATTACTTTTGACAATTTCAACTTATTTCACAGACAACTGATTTTTTTTCCTTCATTAACTGGAAGGTGTTAATAATCTTGACTGTATATTAACACTGAGTGTATTATAAACAGCCCTGAATGGACGGTGATGTGTGTTTTCACCAGTGGGGTGGAGTTAGAGTAGTCCAGGGAGGAGCGTTCAGTCAGACTAGAGTCACTGTGAGTAGGGAAGTAGAGCAGTTGGAAACGTTGCGCAGCATAAAACTCTGAAAACGACCTCCAGAAGCTTCTGCATCATGACTTCTGAAACAAGTGGACAAACCATAACAGTGAAAACTGAGGATGCAGCAGCTGCTGCTCCTGAATCAGCTGCAGCGAAAGGAGGCCGGAAGGTGAGAGACAGTGATTACGAAGGTCCTCGCACATGCCTGTAGGACATAAATGGTACTTAACCCGTTCTCTGTCTTCCAGTGCCCCTTGAGTGATGCTCACGTTCACAGAGAAGATGTGAGGAGGGTTTGGAAAGAGTGCCAGGAGGAGAGCTTCTGGTACAGAGGTAATGTCTTCTGGACATTCAGGAAATACATGCATGCGTGTCGCTGATTTTATCGGTCAAAGAACTTAGGAAGCCAGGAAATGGTCCAAGGTGAGAGATCGGATTTGGGAATACTCTTTCATGGGTGCTGCACAAGTCTTTCATTGTGGAGGGAGTGGGATAGGAGCTCATCAATCAGTGTCTTAGTCCACTTAAGTGTGTGTTTACATTCCTCGTTTTTTTGTGTGGGGGCCCCAAAGTGAGCTCCCCCGTTTATTTATCCGTGCTCAGTATTTGTCAGTGAGTTGATCCAATCTCATGAATTCTGGAAAACATGTAAATGACTTTGCGATGACCGGATAAACTTCGTTTCAGGTTCATGTTGGGTGGAGCGTGGCTGGGAGTGTCCTCAAGTGCCACAAACCCTGCAGACCAGATTGATTCATCGGATAAAAAAAAGCCTGCTCAAACAGGATTGACTAAACTAACAAGTGAATTCAGCTACATGTCAGACGTTCATAATTCCACTCGTATCGAAATAAAAAAGAACTCACGAGTGGCATGGAGGGAACTCTGAGAGTGCCATAAGCCGCTGCGCCCAGCTGACCAGCTACAATTAAAGTCCACAAACAGAAAATGATCTGTGTTTTATGTGATAACACCTCATGGTCTTGATCCTCTCTCCTGGTCTTTCCACTCACCATGCAGCTGCTGCTCGCGTTCTCTCATCAGGCAGTTATGTAAACATGAAACAGCAACAATTACGACTTCCCGCATTCGTCCTTTCCCCCTCAAATTAGTCAGGAACAACTGAGTCTCGCTGCTTCACAGGTCAAAGTTCGGTCTGATTGCAGCCTAAGCGCACAGGGTGTGATCGAATCAAGGTGGGAAGGAACCGGTCTTGCTTCATTCAACACCTTTGTCCATCCCCCCCTTTTTGTTTGCAGAGACTTTAGATTTTATTTTTAAAAGAAAACTTTTCTTTCAGCTGAAAACTCTGAGATGTTGCAGCTTTTATGTGTTGGTTAAAAATGCAGAAGAGAATTTAACGTTCTGTAATTCCACAAAGCTTTAATTGATCTGTCCATCATTTGTCTGATTTCCACATTTAGCTCTTCCCCTATCGCTGGGCAGCATGGCTGCCACCGGGGGTCTCATCTACAACGGTAAAAAAACACTCAGTCTACATTGTTCTTTCGCAGAATAATAATAAATAAAGCATTTGATTTAAGATCTTTTTCTCCCATGAAGGTATCTGGAAGTCATCCAAAAGATTTGGACCTTTTCCAAAACTCGCAGGTTTGTGTCATTTGACGTATTGGCCAGTTTGGGTGAGATAACCGACCCCTGAACCAGATCTGTTCCCTCCTCAGTTGCTGGGATCCTTGGGTTCGCAGTCGGAAAAGCTTCCTATGCTGGAACCTGCCGAAGCAAGTTCCAGGAGCTGGGTATTAAAGATGGAGCAGAGTTTGGGCCCTGGTCAAGGAGAGGTCCCCCTGGTCCTGGACACAGGTGGGAAAACACTGGTTGTACATAAGCTATGATTATATTTTCCACTAATTTGCAGTTTTGTGAGTAGAGGAATCACACAATGAGGAAAAAACTCTGCTGTAACTTGCATTTTGTTTACATTCAACAAAGATAAACCACAGGCTTCATCCTCAAGTTCGTTTTACATTTATTCATAAAGGTTACTGACCAGTAGTCTTACTCTCCATCCATCCAGTCATAAAGAGCAATTTTATTCCATTAAACAACTCTTTCATGATGTCCATCCTTATTATTTTGCATCCTCTTTAAATCCCATTTCCTCTACAGACATTGCCATCATGTGTGTGAAGAATGTAAGAAAAAGCTCCAGCAGGGCCGACAGAGCAAGCTACAAGCTAAAGTAAGCCAAACCATCACTGAAAGGGTTAAAAGAGGGAAGTCTACACCACTCTATCACTTAAAATACAATCTTCTTTTTATTGAAAATCAGCCAGTCATAAAGAAATGTGATACGTGCATGTTAAAATATCCTGAATTCACCTTTAATCTACTGCCTTTTCTTTTGCAGCCTTACTGCAGGAGCCACCGTCGGCATGGATCCATCAGTTTCTACATTTTCATGGTTGAAAAAGCCCACAAACATTGCTCAGAACTTTCTTTTCATCTATCTGTGACGTTTCACCATGTATCCAGCAGGGGGAGCAGCTGCTCTGCTAATAGGATTGCAAAGATATTTGTGTTTGTACTTTTATCTGAATAAATACTGCCTGGTGAGCAAGAGTTCAAAGTTCGTCATTGGGTTTGAAAAAAAGAGGATAAAGTAGAGGTTGTTGCAGTAGGTTTAATTATCAGTAACAGAACAGACACCAAATAAACTGAATGATAGAACAAATGATGGAGATGCACCGATGCGATACCTGGATCGGATATCGGCTCTGATATTGACCAATTAGCTGGATTGGATATTGGATGAACGAGGCTGATCCAGCATTCCGGTCCAGTCATTTCTGTTTTTATTAATATCATAATAAATGTACACTTTACTTGTTAATAAATGATATTAGGTACATTTATTCTAAATTCAAATATTCTAATTTTGAATATATATTCGAATATTAATAAAAACCCAAGATTCGGATGTGAAAATTGATATTCGAATATCAAATAAACAGTGGGAAAAATTTCCTATTACATCAGGCCTAGATTTGCTCCACTGGTTTGATTATAGGCCGACTGTTTCAAGTTGTTCCATGTTTATTACAGCTTGCTCGAAGCATTCAATGTTCATTAACTGAATTTTAACTTGTTGGGACCTTTAATTGCTCACACAAGTTAGGGAGCTGCGGGGGAACTGCAGCGAGTTCATTTTGTGATGTCCTGGGCGTTGAGATGTTAATATTTAAAGAAAAATAAAAAAAATACCTGTACAAGTAATGTCTTGTATTAGCTTAGTTTGTCCTCCTGTTGGCATAATGCTCAAATAGATATTCGAATATATTCGAATTACGTGTTAATTTCAGAACAAATATTCAAATGTCATATTTTGGAGCAATTTTGACAGCCATAATATCTGTGTTAATTTTTTTTTACAAGGCTAAATGTTTATGTCAAATCCGATGCCTTCACTTACATGGCGAGGTATACGGTTCATTCATTCATTCAACAGTCCACTCAAAGAAATTATTCACTGGGTCAACTCAATTAAATTGAGGGCAGTTTTTCCATCCAATAAATATATGTAAGGTGAACTCAAATTTTATCCTTGCATGCAATATAATATAATTGAGTTAGTCCAACACATTTTTACTCAATTGCTTTAAATGGAAATAATCACATTTAATGAATGTAACTAATGTTACTTTAACACAAAATCATGTAGATCAGTGGACTTAAATTACAGTATTTTGTGTTTATTTGACTCATTTTAAACATACTAATTTCATAAAGAGGTTAGATTTACCACCAAGCCACCTTTATTAATAATATATAAATGATTGAAGTCTGTCATTAGACACCATCTTGCTGATCTTTTCCTTGTGAAATTGGAAAAGTTATGCTTTTACATATGTGTACTTATATGTACAGAGTTTGCAGCAGTGCAGATGCTTAGAAACAAGATGTTAAGGAGACAGGGACAGACTCATGAGATTACATAGACATTTCACTCGCGGTGCAGAAAGGACAGACAGTACTGCAATGCATGATGGGAAAATAGGTAAATAAGCCAATCAATCTCATTAAATTTGAGTTGAACATTTGCTATGAAATTATTTTACTTTACATCCATGAAAATAAAGTAATATTTACTTGCTAAATTTGAGTAAAATAAATTAAATCTCAACGTGTCACCTTTAAGAGGGGCTTTATTCAGTTTTTTGGGGTGAAATCTCAGCCCAGGTATCAGTATTGGACTGGATCAGAAAATACTGTATTGGTCACGTGTAACAAATGAGCTAACAGTGATAGCTTATGATCTGTGTACTTTCAGAAATCAGGTGTCCTTTTAAGGTGACTACTTTACTAATAAATAGGATTAAAGTTGATAAAACATTTCAGTTAATAAACATGAACATATGACTTTTATAAGATCCACATGTTCAATTGATCTTTTACACAAATTATTTGTAACTCAATAGTCACACAAATGTGGTGAAGATGACCTGCTGAAGTTCAATCTGAGCATCAAAATGAGGAAGAAAGGGGGTTGAAGTGACTTTGAACGTGGCATGGTTGTTGGTCTGAGTATTTCCTTGAACAGCCTGATTTTCTAGATTATTAGGACTTCACAGATATGCTGTCAAATAGAATTTGGGATTATTACAGGTTATGTTGTGTTACAGCTGAGTGCAGATGAACCACCTCTGTTCTGCAGAACTGACACAGTTCTCATATCAGAAGCTGCTCAAAATAAAATTTTCAGAATGAGTGTTTTGAACTTATCATTAACTAATTTCATGGATAAAACTACCAACACTACACAAGCCTGAGCCAATTAAAATGAATTTGCAGTTTGATCAGATTAGACGCAACTGTTCTCGCCATTCTCCTGTTTACATAGTAACAGGATGTCTGTTTTGTCTGACGTTTCAAACCAACTTACAGGAAAGTTTGTCATCGTTCACAGCGGTAAATAAGACAAAACCATCATGTCACCGGTGAAAGATAAAAATAGCCACCCTGCACCAACAAATGTGGTGACAGTCTGATGTCTAGTTCTTAGTAAAAAGCAGTATGAAAAACAAACTATAACCAGGGTTGGTAGAAACAGATTACATGTGAATAAGATTATATGAATCAGAAAAAATATAACTAGAATCAAAATGCATGAATGATCTAATTTACATAGTTATTCCTTTTAAATGGAGCAACATTTGTAAGGAAAAATCCACTTGTGGAATGAGCAACAGAGTTAGTTATATGGGTTACACTCATTAAAAACTTGTAAATTTGTCTCTAGCAATGCCAGACAGCTTGTTTATCTTTGTTTGGTGTTAAACAGATTGGATGATTAACGGCTGAATAAACAAAACATATCGGCAGTTTAATTGTTTTGTTCTTTTAACAAACAGGGGCTTCAGTATCATGTGGAACAGCAAAAATGTGAGAATGATGTAACTTTATTTTCCACTTACCCTGATGGTGAGCAAGACTCTGGACCACTTTTTTAATATGTCAAATGCAGCCGGAGATCAGGACGACTTCTCGTTTCCCCCAATGGAGTTCGCCAGGGTCCGAGCCAAAAAGGTCCATAAAAGTCCACAAAAAATTGTCAATATTCCTCCATACTGCTCGTCCCATGTAGTCCAAGTGCCCTGAGTGGGCAGCGCCCAGAATTTACTTGAAACTACGTCATTTACTATATTTTTAGAGTCTAAACAACACTACATCGCATGCCTAGCAAGCACGCTGATGCATGTTCACGACACTACGGAAGCCTCGGCAGATGAGATCGCGCGTTCTCTTTTTCTTTCTTTCTTTCTTTTCGATTAATATCCAACCCCTCCTGTGTTTGTCCCGGTTTGTCTAGAGCTCTCGCGCTCTTAGCACAATGTAAACACCAAATTTCTTCTTCTACGCTTGCATTATTGGCAGAGTAGGCTCTGAACGCCGAGGCTTCCGTAGTTTCGTGACCGCGCATGTGCGCGCATCATTGAAAACAATACTCCTTTTTAGGCTAAATATAGTCAATGACATCGTTTCCGTAAATTTTGGACCCTACCCACTCAAGACACTTGGATTACATGGGACGAGCAGTATGGAGGAACATTGACAATTTTTTGTGGACTTTTATGGACCTTTTTGGCTCGGACCCTGGCGAACTCCATTGGGGGGAAACGAGAAGTCGTCCTGATCTCCGGCTGCATTTGACATATTAAAAAAGTGTTCCAGAGTCTTGCTCACCATCAGGGTAAGTGGAAAATAAAGTTACATCATTGAGGGTGAACTATTCCTTTAAAAAGGCCAACTTCACAGCAGAAATAAACATGTTTACAGCAGATAAACATGTTTACAACAGAAATAAACATGTTTTCAGCAGAATAAACATGTTACAGCAGAAATAATTATGTTTACAGCGAAAAAAAGATAAACATGTTTACAGCAGAAATAAACATGTTTTCAGCAGAATAAACATGTTACAGCAGAAATAAACATGTTTACAGAAATAATTTTTTTCAGAATAAACATGTTTACAGCCTGGTTCTAAAATCATTTTAGGTTTCAAGTTTACCTTCATGTCAACTGTAAGAGGAGTGCATCTTTTTATATAACTCATCCCTTTAGATGTTACATAATCTTGAACTTACACATAATTATGGGCGTGTCCTTTTGATTGACAGGTGGCAGACTGGACGCTGGTTTTAGCCATGGAGGCTAATAGTTAGCTCTCTGCTTGCTCCCAGGAAGGCCTCAAACTGTAGCAGAGTTGCACAATGGTGGTTTTTAGCTGGTTAACAGCAAGTCTGAGTGTGTCTTACCTTTAGACCGCCTATCTTCCATCGTTCCTGTTCACTTCAGATTAGCTCGGTTAGCATTAGCTTGGTTGTCAATCATTTGACACGCGGCTTGGAGTGGCCCTGTTTTTGCCCATGTTAATATTTTCTGGGAGTGACGACACATGCAACACGGCAAGATGGTGATGGTGGGAAACACCCAACTGGCTCAAGTGTACCGTATCTGCAGCTTGCAACCAAGGGGCGTGTCCTGTAGTAGGCGTGTCCTGTAGTGGGCGTGTCCTGTAGTGGGCGTGTCATATAGTAGGCGGGTCGCATAGTGGGTGGGTCTTGTTAGGTTTAGGGGAAGGGTCACGTGTAGGGTTAGATTTTACGGTGCTCTCATAGGTCTGGTGGGCGGAGAAGAACTGGCAAGTTTTTCATACTGACCATATACTAAACTCTGCTGAATGAATACCAAAGTTTACTTGATTGTGACAGAATAACATTTGTTTTGTTGACAATCTCATTTTTATATTTTAAGAGGAAGATAAAAGATTTTATCTTGTGTCACAAGGCCAAATTCCTTGAATGTGGCTTCGATTGACAGCAAAAACTTTCAGTTAAAGGCATCTAGAAACATAGTCATGTGAAAAAGAAACCTCATCCTCTTTCCATTCTAAGGTTTTATGTATCAGGACATGATGAAAATCATCTGGTCATCACCAGACCTTGTAATGAGGTAAATATGACGTCAGATGAACAGCAATACTGAAAATTACACCATTAGTTCTTTATTTCTTTAACAAAAACTAAACCAAAATGCAGAAGCAGTGGCCTGTGAATCGGTAGCACGTAGAACCACTTTTAGCTGCAATAACATGAAGAAATATCTTTTTTAAGACGATGTCATCAGTCAGTCACATGGTTTTTGAGGAATTGGCATGCACTCTTTCCATCGTTACTTTAATTATTTTTAGTTTGCAGCATTTGCTCATGCACCGCTCACAAAGATGAAAATATTTCAGTCGGGTTGAGGTCTGGACTTTGACTGGGTCATTGCAACATCTCAGCTCTTTGACAATGTATTCTTGGCACTGATCTAAAGGTCTTTGCAGACCTGAGCTGTGCTGACATTTTCTTTTTAGACAGAAAAGACTTTCTGCTGGCAACCCTTTCAGACCAGCCACACTTGTTCAGTATTTTTCAAACTGTACAGTCAGGAACTTTAACCTTTAACATGTGGAGTCTGAGGTGTACCTCGGAGGTTTTCTGGCACATTTCATGCTCTGAACTTGGGTTGAACTCATCAAAGGCTTTATTTACCGAATATAGAGACCTGTTAATGACTTTTTTTTCTTAATTTATGTCCTGTTATTTAAAACCCGAGAACAATAAAAAAGAAAAAGAATGT
The DNA here is from genome assembly GCA_023101725.1 of Atherinomorus stipes. Taxonomy (NCBI): domain Eukaryota; kingdom Metazoa; phylum Chordata; class Actinopteri; order Atheriniformes; family Atherinidae; genus Atherinomorus; species Atherinomorus stipes. The sequence goes on from JALJCO010007365.1 coordinate 8,819, forward strand.
ACACCTTCTTTTCTGTATAGCTCACTTGCATTGTTAATTTGTTTCTGTTTGGATGACCAACATTTTAATTTGCTTTAATGGGCTATGTTCTCAGAAAGTGGGTGTTTGTCAAATTTGAAATATTTGCAATAAAAAAGTAATTTGATTACATCGCTTTAAAATCTGACGCACTCTTGAGTATGCAGCCTGTGTGTTTATCTGCAGATTTTCAAAAAAAGTACTATTTTTCATAATAATTCATTGTTGACAAATCAACTTTATTCTCAACACTGCATTTCAACTTTTTTGTTGACATTTCTACGATGGAGAATTAGTGCCACAGTGTGAAAAAAAGGGAGGAGGATGAATTTCTTCCCCTCTCCCTTACCTTGACAATGAAGTCAATATGTCAAAGATAAAGTCAAAAAGTCAAAAATAAAATCAAAATGATGAGAATGAAATCAAAATGTCAGCAATAAAGTTGAAATAAAGTGTTGATAATAAAGTTAAAATGTCAAGAATAAAGTCCAACTGACAACAATAATGTTGAAAAATGCACTGCTAAGAATAAAGTTGACATTTTCAGAATAAAGTTGAAATGTACGATGGAGTATTCGGGCCACATGGAGAAAAAAAAATTGGGGGAAGAATTTTTTTTTCTGCCTTCCTCACCTAGACAATAAAGTCAAAATTAAGTCTCATGAATAAAGTCAAAATGTCATCAATAAATTTGAAAACAGTTTGAGAATAAAGTCAATAGTATATTGTTGACATTTCAACTTTTTCAGGAAATTTCAACTTCGTTCTGACACTGCATTTCAACTTTATCGCTGACTTTTCAACTTTATTCTCAACAGTGTATTTTTGACATTATTCTTGACATTTCGACTTTATTTTCAACATTTCAACTTTATTCTCAACATCTTGATTTTATTTTTGACATTTTAACTTAGTTCTCTACATTGCGACTATTCTCAACACTTTATTTCAACTTTATTAGACTATCCTTGACATTTCAACTTTATTTTTTGACATTTTGACTTTATTCTCGACATTGTGACTTTATTCTCGACATTGTGACTTTATTCTCAATACTTTATTTCAACCTAGTCTTGACATATTTTGTTTTTGACATTTCAACTTTATTCTTGATATCTTTAATTGATTTTCTACACTTTATTTTGACTTCATTGCAGACATTTTGACTTTATTTTTGATATTTCAACTTTGTTCTCTGCATTTTTATGTTATTCTCAACATTGTGACTTTATTCTCAACACTTTATTTTAACAAAGTCTTGACATTGTGACTTTATTTTTGACATTTCAACCTTATTGTTGACCTTTTGACTTCATTTTCTACACTTTATTTCAACTTCATTGCAGACATTTTTACTTTATTTTCGACATTTCAACTTTATTCTCAACATTTTGATTGTATTTTTGACATTTTAACTTAGTTCTCTACATTGTGGCTTTAATCTCAACACTTTATTTCAACTTTATTCTTGACATTTCAACTTCATTTTTGACATTTTGCCTTTTTTTTCAACATTTTGACATTATGAATAATTCTCGACATTGTGACTTTATCCTCAACACTTTATTTCGACCTAGTTCTGGCATGTTTTGTTTTTGACATTTCACCTTTTTTTTCCTGACATTTTTAATTGTTTTTCTACACTTTATTTCAACTTAATTGCAGGCATTTGACTTTATTTTCAACATTTCAACTTTGTTCTCGACATTTTTATGTTATTCTTGACATTGTGACTTTATTCTCAATGCTTAATTTTTGACAAAGTCTTGACATTGTGACTTTATTTTTGACATTTCAGCCTTATTGTTGACATTTTGACTTCATTTTCTACACTTTATTTCAACCTCATTGCAAACATTTTTACTTCATTTTCAACGTTTCAACTTTATTCTTAACATTTTGATTTTATTTTTGACATTTTAACTTAGTTCTCTACATTTTGACTTTATTCTCAACACTTTATTTCGACTTTATTTGACTTAATTTTGACATTTCAACTTAATTTTTGACATTTTGACTTTTTTTTCAACATTTTCACATTATTCTCGACATTGTGCTTTATTCTCAACTCTTTATTTCAACCTACTCTTGACATATTTTGTTTTTGACATTTCAACTTTATTCTTGATATCTTTAATTGATTTTCTACGCTTTATTTCGACTTCATTGCAGACATTTTGACTTTATTTTCGATATTTCAACTTTGTTCTCGGCATTTTTATGTCATTCTCAACATTGTGACTTTATTCTCAACACTTTATTTTGACAAAGTCTTGACATTGTGACTTTATTTTTGACATTTCAACCTTATTGTTGACATTTTGACTTCATTGCAGACATTTTGACTTTATTTTCGATATTTTAACTTTGTTCTCGACCTTTTTTCTTTTTTGTTATTCTCAACATTGTGACTTTATTCTCAACACTTTATTGGACTTCATTCTTGACATTTTAACTTTATTTTTGAAATTTTGACTTTTTTCATCAACAATTTTTTCAATTAATTATTCAACAATTATTCTCGATATTGTAACTTTATTCTCAACACTTTATTTTGACTTAGTCTTGATATTTTGACTTTTTTCAACTTAATTTTTGACATTTTAAATTGATTTTCTACAATTTATTTTAACTTCATTGTTTAAATTTTGACTTTATTTAAACTTTATTCTCGAGATTTTTGCGTTATTTTCGACATTGTGACTTTATTCTCAACACTTTATTTTGACAAAATCTTGACATTTTGACTTTATTTTTATCATTTAAACTTTTTTCTAAACATTTTGACTTCATTCTCAACACTTTATTTCTACTTTATTGTTGACATTTTGAATTTATTTCAACATTTTGACTTCATTGTCTAGGTGAAGAAGAGGGGGAAAATTCCCCAATTTATTTTTCATTTTGCCCTAATATTCTCTCGTATAACTCCGGTGTTCTAAAACACCAAACAAAAAAACATAAAAGTACAAATACAGAAATAAAATTGTAAAATTTCCCTCACAGCATCTTCTTTGTTGGTGTATCCCCGCGAAAATAACAAGTACATACACGTGAATGCCAGCCTCCAACAGCTGTCATCCAATCATCAGGTCGTTATTTTGTAGAGACTGTAGATTGACAACTTTGTTCAACCAATAGGAAGATGTATTATATGTGGGCGTACAGCATTTCAGCCAATCGTAATTAAGGAGGCGGGACAAAACGTTGTCGTCTTTCTGACAGTGGACCCCTTCCAACGCAGACAGACTGCGAAAAAAAAAAAAAAAAAAAAAAAAAAATCACACCACTACGCAAATCCTTCCAATGGAGGAGGGCCAGGACGTTGAAGCTTGTTCGGCAAATGAGAAGACCGTCTGCAAGCTAGCGACCTAGCTCAGCCACAGGGAGAAGAAGCAAAAGTTGTGAGTAACGTCACCATTATCAACGCTCGTCTAAATGAGGACGTACGTTTTCTGATATTTGATGTTGTAAACGTTGACTTCCGCCAAGTTTGGTTGTTAACTTTGCCGTTGAGATTAACGCTAGCTCTCTAACTGTGGTACCAGAATCGGCTGTCCGTAGCATGCTAAAGAAGGAGTTTGTTTTTTCTGCTAGTGTGAGTTCATCGCTTTCTTGTCCTGCTAAATTCATGGTAAACACCGCTCTCGTTCCTGTTGTCAGTAGCTTCTGTCGCTGCCAGCTAGCTAGCCTGGCACTTAATTTGGTGTAATGTTTGCATGTTGATTGTTAACTCAAGGTTTACAACTGGCTGATCTGCTAAAGCAAGTTGCTGCGGCTAGCTAGCTTCTTGCTCAACATAAGCAGTTTCAGCAATAACCTGGTGTTAACAGCAGGCTAGCTGCTAACTCTGGGCTACCATGAACCATAGTTTTCTGTGCGTGGACACTTTTCTTTTTGCTTGTAATCTTAAAGAAGTAAACGAAGCGTCATCGCGCAGAATTATTAACAAACTTCTGCATGTTTACCCGCAGCAGCCAAAACAGTCACGCACCCAGATTTAACCCAGAGATTTTCAAGGTGCTGCCTTTCATTTGCAGACAGAGCTGTAGACTGATGGTGCTCTGTTGTGTTAGAGAACTTTTTGGTCTGTTTGAGGTTACTTGTTGTGTTTGAGGGGCTGAACTGTAACGTGTGGAGTATGGTGGCTCTTTTGCACAGGTATAGCAGTGGGCGAACTTGTCAGCTTTGCTTACAGCATTTACACTCATGGTTTCATGCTTCATCCTCAGACTGCATCATACATAAGATAAAACATTTCTTCAGAAGCACTTGGATGCAGACTGAGAGGAATCTGGACAGTCTGATATGTGGCAGGAGGGGGAGATGACTGAAAAGAGCCGGTTTGTGTGCACTCCTGAGATGCTCCTGGTGTTGGGGACTTAGTTGTGCATGTAAAAGTTATATTAAAATACACATATAATACTTCTGTTACTTTCTAACCATGGATCCTGTTATGAACTTTCCTTGATGTGACACTTCTCAGATTAAACATTTTACACACCATTTTGCAGAGTTGCATTAACACTGGTCTACAGGGCGACTGGTCTTTGCAACTGTCTGACACCCCCTCATCCCTGCCAGGATAAGCCCTTGATGGCAGTGCAGATGTGAGGTTTATTCTCCTGTTATGCACCAGCTAGACAGAATCCCCCTAGATTGCAGATAGACATCTATCTGTGATTATCTAGGGCAAAATTGCAGTGAATTAGTGTGTTTATCTTAATCTGGTAAGACATTAATGGCATTGGAGAGTATGGGGATGGAAAAACCAAGCCATGCAAACGCCCCCATAGTGGCCTCTCGCTAAGCCGCCCCCCCTGCAAGGATTAACTGTTAACTCAGCATTTCAGAAGTGGCTGCAGAATAATGTACAACAAAAATCAAATCTGGTTTTCTAAACTTTTCATGTAACAACCCTGTTAATCCCATCAGTTGCATGGTTTGGGTTTTTTGATGCGTTAAGTCTGCACCATTTATCAGTTTCTTCCACATTATATAATCACTAATTTCCCCATCTCCACTTGCGTCTCTTTTTCGTTTTGAAAGAGTTAATTCTCCTATTTCTTCTCAACTTTCTCTGTGATTGACATCTGGGACAAGCATGAGAGTGCACAAGTGTCGAGGCTATTTGATTTCTTTAATCACGTCTTTCCATGCCTGGTGACTCCTATTTAATTAGGGCTGTGCAATTAATTGAAATTTGATCGTGATTTCAATTTTAATGTCAAATGATCTCCAAACTGATATAATCGAGTTGAAACGATTTTATTTGCCATTTTTCTTTCCACAGTTTGAGAAAGACGCACATGTGCAATACATTCCCTTCCATGCGGTTCTGCTACAACCTACACTCTGGCAGCTGAAGCATTGCACTAAAGCTTGATAAAGTTTATTCTGGGATGTTTTTTATATAAATAAGCACATTTATTTTATTCTTCAAATAATTGCAAAACAGCTGGATACATAGTTTATTTTGTATACATTTATGTTTTTCTATACCTTATATTTACTTTATTTATTCAATGTTCTATACATTGCATAACAGCAGTCAGGCTCATGTTTTTAGCCTATATATTTATTTTCAATTTGAAAATTTTGCGTAAATTAAGTGTTTTTTGACAGAGAGTGAAATGCTGAATAAATGCATCACATTGTTACTAAACAATAATTGTTTAAATAATCATGATTTCAATATTGACTGAAATAATCGTGATAATTTTTTCCATAATTGAGCAGCCCTATATTTGAAGCACCCATTCTAAATCCTCTTCTTCAAAAGTGCTAGGTGTATCCATGTGCACATTTGCCTTCATACATGGCAAAAAAAATGAATAATTAGACAGATAATATGCAGAGAAACTGCATCCATGCATGATCTAAAACCTTGCTATTTGCTTAAATGGTTCCTGCAAGCACCTGAACACATTGGCCTGTGCTGTGAAATGATATTTCCAGAGTACTTGAGGTTGAATAGCTTTGCTGGTTATGAGAAGTTCATACATGTAGTTCATGAAAGCTTCCTGTTACACAGAGAGGATGTTCACTAGTCTTTAAAACAAAACTAAAAAAAAAACCCAAAACAAACCAGTCTTGGAAGATCAGTTGTTTGACAGTGGTGGTGTTTTTAATATATCAGATGAAAAAAAAGCATGTTAACATAAATTAATTTTAAGTGGTATTTCTTCATGCTTAGATGTGATTGTTGTGAAGCAGTTTGGAGAACTGCATCTCTGATCTTTGCTGTGCTAACTTTCAGAAGTCCTCTCTTAGTGTAGCGTAGATTAACACACATCATTACTAACTCTGAGTTAGGCATTCTTTCCTTTTATTGCATTGGGAGACTTGGCACGATGTCGTGCACGATGATGACTGAGTCTAGCTAGAAATAACCTATAATTGAGCCCTGCTGAGCGAGATTATCCTTGGCCTCGGGAAAGAGGGTTTGGAGCATAATTGATGTTTGGGTCTGGCTTTGCCAAAGAAACCACCTCGTCTTTGCCCTCAAGATGGCCTCAGCTGTGTGTTTCTGACATGTAAACAGTGCAATAACGGCACATTGTTTGGCTGGATGTGGAGGAAGATGGAAATGAGAAACTTGTCTTATGAATCCTGCACAGAAGTCTGTTTATTTGCTTCCCTTCCCAGTCGGAAGAAGCCAGTGATGTTTCAGTTTAAGAGGTAGTGATTACAGCAGGCCAGGCCTGTTATTTAGTGTTGAATGTAGCCAGATATAGGCTCCCCCCAGTCTTTTTTGTCCAATTAACTGTAGCTCACTGCCTGTTTCCGAGTCTAATCTGGTCCAGTTTTGTAAGACAAGTTTAGTGCATAAACTAGTTGTTTGATGACAATAAAGGGGGAAATGGAGTATGGAAATGTTTCATGCTACTGGAAGCTGATATGCGGCTGGATGGAAAAGGGAGAGCAAATTAAGACGGGACAGTGTTGTCTTTGTTGGAGTTATCTCCCATTTCCTGAACGGCCTATCAGCCTCCTGCTCGCGGCATCCTCCCTGTGTGCTGGACTCAGAAAGTTGCAGGGCGATATTAACCGATGAAGCCGAGTTAAACATTGATCTGATCTGTGCGCTTCCACTGACCTTTAGCTTTCCTCGGACGACCAGAATCTGCATGTTTACAGCTGAAAACGGGGAACTGTGCTTATTCACCATAGAAATGAACGAACCGTGTTGAAACAGGATTGGGTAGATGCAGAGGGAAGCATCTTTGGGTGCTTAAATATAGAGCAGCAGCTTAGATTGTGGCTTGATATCTGCTACAGCACAGGACGTGCGCAGGGTTAGCTCACTTGCTCTGTGGTCACATTTTTTTGTGTTTTGGAGTTTCTGTGTTGGAACAGGAAGTCAGATGTATTATTCACAGGTTTTTCAGCGTGAGAAGCGAGCGATGAGTTTTTTCAGCTTTGTTTGTGGTGGGTGGGATTAGGTGTGTGTGATGGTGTGTCACTCCATCGAGACTTTTAGGCCGTGGAAGTTTTAGTAATGTTTTGACTCGCTATCTGTGCTGACCTCTTGGCATCTGTCCGCCGTGGTGGTGAGCGGTGGAAGTTCTCACACTTCAGCTTCTCTGTCTGGCTGCTGTGACTAAGGGCTTGTTCTTCCTTCCTTTGTTTGACTCTGGTTTGATAAAAGAAGTTTCTAACGTTCTCTACTGATTCTCTTCATTTATGTTATGATTGGATTATGTTTAAGAAGTCCTTGTTTTTTTTAAAAAGCTAGAAACATGCCAAACTAAGAGTCAGAAACTAACAATGAATGTATGACTAGATTTTTATGTTGCTTGAGTATAAAAACAGTGAAATGATGAAAGGAAATAGGAGTTTAGGAAGCTCTGAATGCTTATGTAACAGCCTCTTGGATGTAACGGTAATCTTCAGATTATTACTCTGCTCAGGAGGAGGTTTTAATCCTGTCTCGATTCAGAGCAAACCAGGCTGGAGCCAACTGTGGGCTGACATATCACTTTGGCGTGACCAAGAATGAACTGTCAGGTAGCATCCTGCCTGCTGTAGTACTATTATTAGTCTGTGGTACATTTAACTGCTCCTGAACAAAATGTGAGATTTAATCCTAGAACTGTAACTGTGTAATCAGCTAAGTTCCTGTGTAATTTCAGATTATACAAAAAAAAAAAAAAAAAGACCAAGCAAGGTTTTGGTCCATTTATTTGTTTTTTTGGGGGTTTTACACAAATGATAAAAATGCATGTAGAGTTACAGCTGTGACAAAAGTCTGAACTATTACTGCTTTCCAGAGCAAGTCTGGGGCTACGTTCACACGACAACAATCAGAAGATAAGAAGCAAAAGTGGCGTCTCATCTTCATCTTTTTATCCGCGTTTAATAATAATATAATAATAATGATAAATCAGATTTTATATAGCGCTTTTCAAAAAGAACTCAAAGACGCTTTACAGACAAAATAATAACACAGATATGACAGGAGGGAAAACATGGATGGTTATGAGTGGTATGCACAGTTAAACAGGTAAGTTTTGAGTGAGTGTTTGAAGGTGGTCAGAGAGTCAGAGTTCCTGATTTGGAGAGGGATGGAGTTCCAGAGGGCAGGGCGGCAATGGCGAAGGCGCCATCCCCCAAAAGTCCGGTGCTTGGATTTGATAGCAGGTTTTTAGAGGTTCGAGTCAGCAGAAGGGATGTGCTGTGGTGCTGAAGAAGGGCTCTGAGATATGGAGGAGCTAGGTTGTGGAGGGCTTTGTAGGTTATGAGTAGGACCTTGAAATGGATGTGTTGCTTTATAGGGAGTCAGTGAAGTTGTTGGAGGACGGGGGTGATGTGGTCTCTGGAGCGGGTGTGGAGTGAGGAGGCAAGAGTAGCGGAGTTCTGAATGCATTGAAGCTTTTGTAAATCAGGAGGAGGGGAGTCCATAGAGGAGGCTGTTGTAGTAGTAGAGTCTGGATGAGATGAAAGAATGAATGAGTAGCTTCAGCACTCAGCATAGTTCACCCTCAGAATGATTTAACTTTGTTTTCCACTTACCCTGATGGTGATCAAGAATCTGACCACTTTTTAAATATGTCAAATGCAGCCGAAGATCAGGACTACTTCTTGTTTCCCCCAAATGGAGTTTGACAGGGAATCCGAGCCAAAAAGGTCCATAATTCCACAAAATCTTGTCAATATTCCCTCCATACTGCTCGTCCCATGTAATACAGAGTGTCCTGAGTGGGTAGCATCCAGAATTTACTCGAAACAACGTCATTTACTATATTTTTTAGAACCTAAAAAGGAGTATTGTTTACTTCCATGAAGCGTACACATGCGCGGTCACGAAACTACGGGAAGCCTCAGTGCTCAGAGCCTACTTTGCTAATAATGCAAGCGCAGAAGAAGAAAATCACTGTTTACATTGTGATAAGAGCGCAAGAGTTCTAGACAAACCGCGACAAACACAGGAGGGGTTGGATATTGACCTAAAAGACAAAAAGAAAAGAAAAGAGAACACACGATCTCCTCTGCCGTGGTACTTCCGTAGTATCGTGACCGTGCATCGGCGTGCTTGTTAGGCATGCGATGTTCTCTCGAGAGTAGGGCTCTAAAAATATACTAAATGGCGTTGTTCCAAGTAAATTCTGGACGCTACCCACTCAGGACATTTGGATTACATGGGACGAGCAGTATGGAGGAATATTGACAATTTTTTGTGGACTTTTATGGACCTTTTGGCTCGGACCCCTGGTGAACTCCATTGGGGGGAAACTAGAAGTCGTCCTGATCTCCTGCTGCATTTGACATATTAAAAAAGTGGTCCAGAGTCTTGCTCAAACCATCAGGGAAGTAAGTGGAAAATAAAGTTAAATCGTTCTGAGGGTGAATATTCCTTTAAGTGAGCGCCGACATGAAGAAATCTGCATGCATAAGAGTGTGTGGAATCTGATTGGATCTGCACGCCAGGCTGTTAGGTGGTCCTGTGATGACCCCATGCGCATCATGTCCGAATGCATGCATAAACCTACTTTTGATCTGCTGGGTTTATGTAATCCAACGTTGTTTTTCCTGTATGTGTGTGACGTCAACGCGCGTGCGACATGAGCATGGCGTGAGCTGGTCCACCATCATTTTTATGTTTTGGATCAGTGCAGATGAGAAACGCAACAGCATCGCGCGTCTTCAGGAATTCCACCTTGGATGAGTCTTCAGATTTTTGCGTCTTCAACCCAGAACGACGTCTTTGCCGTGTGAATGAAAGGCACTTCTGATTAGGGCAAAGCGATTGCCTCTAAATTTCAAATTGTAGATTGTCATTGCTCTACATTACTAATACACGGTTAAATTGGCAAGGGGTTATGTAGATCGCTACCAGTTAGCATGGCTGCGTGAATAATCCGAATTTGATTGCATGTTTGAGCTGTAACCCCTGTGATGTGGCTTTTGTAATAAGTACTATTATATTTATGATATCTATTGTATATGTATATATTACATGGATTGTATGACTAATGATATGTATAATACTTTTTAATTGTATAATGGTTTAATATTTGAACTTTCATCTAGACTAGATCTTAACTAATAATGTTAAAATCAGCTTTTGCTCGATGATGTGGTCATGAAAACTCTCTTCATGAAAGCCCTTGTGTGAACATTTCAGTAGTTACACATTAAAACAATATTTATTTGTAATTGTCCTGCTTTGTTGAACGACCCTGAAGCATAAGCAAACGGGCTGCGTCAGTTTGAATCAAAGAGATGCGTCCTGTCACGGTCGCAGAGCTGCTGACACGTACCTGCACTGAGGAGAGAGGATGTGGATTTTAGGGCTGTTTGTAAACGGGGCTTCTCTAAATAACAGTGTATTTTTCCAGAAACATCTCTAAACGCACAGTACAGTGCTGTTTTTTTTTTTTGTTTTGTTCTTTTTCTTTTTCAAACTTGTCTTTATAAACAGTAAACTGCCTGGCAACCTTCCAATTGCTAATATACTGTATGATTTGATTGGTGATTGTCCCAGCCCTACTTGATAAGATATTCTGTCATTTTTACCCGCAATCGTCCCTCCTGTGAACGGCCCCGAAATAGGCCAATGTAACACCTGTTTTTTAGTTGAACAGAAAGATGCTGCCCCATCCAAAGAGCACCTTCTTCAAAGAGTTACAACTGAATCCAGGAAGCGCTCCTCCACAAAACATTTTTAGACCTGTTTTTTAGTATTGAAACATGTTTTAGCTTTTAAAGACATCGTCTAGACTTCAGTGGAACTGACAAAACACTGGTTAGAAATGTTGGTTAAATGGAAACAATTCAGGGATAGTTGGCTGGTCGTTCATGATTTCTTTGTAGAAGTCTTGGGGAGGATTGTCTTCCCAGAAACATAATAATTAGGTGACACCAGTCCTTAGTCATTTGTTTATCGTTGGCTGCTCCTTGATCACCCCTTGATTGAACATCACTGTTGATTTAAGGTCTCTGATTAGTCAGTAATTTGACGGGAAGTGGTTTCATCATAATATCTGGGTGAAAATAAGCCTTTTAGCAACATAGTGGTGATACTGATCTTTATTTTTTATCATTAAGGAAAATAAATATCATAGATAATTCATTATGGATTTACCTAGGAGATGCACCAATCCAGTTTTTTCCGACCCAGCCTTATATCAATACCTGGGCTGGGTGTATCGGCCTCATAATACTGTTAAATGAATGAACTGTATACTTGCCATTAGGGATGCACCAAAATGAAAATTCTTGACCGAAACTGAAAACAAATAATGAGCAAAACCAAGGCCAAAAACTGAAACACCGAAAGAAATTATGTCAATTATTAGAACTAAAAGCATTTTTGGCTGCGATGTGTACTAACTTCACTAAAGTCAAAGCATTGCAAGAAATCAATTACAAAAGTATCTAAATATTTTTTTTCCACCAACATTACAGAAATGCACAATGTAAATTAAAATAAAAAATAAGATATTTAGTTTGACCCCACTTGTGTACATTACTTGCCTTTTACATTTTTCTCTGTAAGACAACAAAACAAATAATATCCAGGCTGATAACTGGCTGGCTGCTGAAAGACTGTGAAATTAAATATGTTCTCACATAAAAACACAAAGTGCAGAAGTAGCGCTGGATGTGCTGTTTGCGCGTCATCACAAGTTTCAGCTGTGGTGTTTCGGTGATTTATGTCTTTCGGACGAAAACCGAAAATACACTTTTTTGGGTACTTTTCGTCTGAAAACAACTGGATGGCTGAATTTTCGAGCATCTCTACTCGCCACGGGAGTGAAGGGCTTGACATAAACATTTAGCCTTGTTAAAAAGGTTATAAGTTAACACACATATAAATGTTCTTAATATGATTTATTAAAAAATAAAGAAAATATAATTTCTCTGCTCTGCGTGATGACGCAATTGTTGTTGCAAACATAGGAATGGATGTGACTAGATGCCTGTAACTGTACTGGGTTGTTTGATATTGATAAAATAAAGAAATGACTGGATCGGAATACTAGGTCGGCCTCATTCATCCGATATCTGATCCAGCTAATTAGTCAATATCAGAGCCGATATCCAATCCAGGTATCGGATCGGTGCATTTCTAGATTACCATGAGGGCTCTCAGATTAAACGCCATGTTTTTAGACTGTAAACCTCCTGAACGGGGTAGAAATGCCTGGAAACTTCTCTGTTGATCACCTAAAGAGGAAGATGACAGATCATAATTTACCCCACAGAGTTACACGCCAGCGTTCCTGACAAACTGCTGACAATGTGAGCCACAGTGCTAGCAGAGTTGTCAATGTGCTACTTTTGGTGTAACGCTGCGGTAGAGTAGATTTTCTTGTGTTTGGTAATGTCATACAGTTTGTGTGTTGTTTAAAGATGTGGTCTTTGTTTCAGGTTCCTGTGGGGCTCCCCTGTCTCTTTCCATCGCCCATCCCTGCTCTATGGCCTTAAGGTAAGCTGCTGGGGTTAAGTGGGCTGCCTTCCACTGCCTGCTGTTGTTTCAGTTTTACAGCAACTCATGGTTAAGCACTGTGGGAAAGGACAGGATATTTAACTAATCTGTTTGTTTTGCTGAATTCTGTATGTGGCAAGGTAGAGTTTTTAGTCTTTTTTTCTGGCCGGCGTTTGCTTGCTTGCGTCATTCATATGCCGAACAATGTCCATGCAGCAGTGTTGGAGGCGAGAAGGGCGTCGCTTTGCTCAGCCTGCAGAATAATACCTGGGTAAGCCATCTATAGAGAAGATGCAGTGTTTTTGTAGATTATCAGGTAGAAGTAAACTACAGTGAGCAGGGCTTGAATTTCACCTCTCAGAATGGGGGGGGGTCCCTCCTTACATGCTTCACAGAGGGGGATTTATATACTTTGTGGGGGATGTTAACGGGGAGCTTCACCACAGGTCTCACAGTGTCCTCTACCTCCATACCTCAGATTAATAAGGAGCATTAATCTGTCTTTTCCGTCCTTCTTAGTTTTATCTTAGACAGCTCTCTTGTCCCGTCTCCACTTTTCTGATCAGCTGTCATCAGTTTTTACCAACTTCATTTATAAAAAGTATATATTTCTGTAATCTGTTTCATCTTTGGAGCTGCATAATTATAATAAGTGGTTCTGTGGTTCTTCCAGCTCTGTTCTGTTCTCTCTCCTCTAAATAATCTCCTGCATTTCGGTTACCACGGTTACAGGATATTTTACACTGAGGACATACACGAATCAACCCAACACACATAGGAAGAGCTCGCGAACCAGATGACTGAAAAGTGGATATTGTTAAACCTAAAAGCGGTCTTGGACATTTTGTGCCGTACGTTGCTGCAGCAGCTTGTGAAAACAGTTAAATATGAACTAGGGCTGGGAATCACTAGGTACCTTGCGATACGATACTATCACGATATTTTGCCTACGATAACGATAATATCACGATACAGTAATTCTGAAAAAATCAATATATTGCAATAAATTTATCCATGATAGACCACAGTATTTGTCCCTGAAGACATTCCAAATTTATCAACCAAAGTGAATCCATGTGAAATGAATTACAAAATATTATCAATCAGTAGCACATACGTGACATCAATGAGAAAAACAGTAAACAAAGTGCACAGTGGTTCTTCTTAAGAAAGCATATAAAAAATAAACATTTCAGTCATTATTTCTTAATAATCTCAAACAACTGGGTGCTCTATGACAACTCTTGACACACATTTTAATTTGTACTTTACACCATGTTTAAAGTTTAACCTGAACCTGCAGCCTGCACATAGATATCAGTGCTGATGCAGGGACTTTTCTACATGCTGAACCGCTGCAGAAAGAACAACGAAATCTCGCGAAATCTCACTGGTCTCTTACAAAATCTCGCGAGATTTTGTTAAAATATCGATACAGCTTTTTAAAATATCGATATGATATCGCAACACAAAATATTGCGATATTTCAGTGTATCGATATTTTGGCACACCCCCTAATATGAACGTTGTCAACTGAGCGAACTCACCATAGGACGGCGGCCACGCAGCTACGTGACCGACCACCGGGTGCAGCCCGCTGTCTCAAACTCTCCGTTATCCTTAATAAAAATAAAAAAAAAAAAAAAGATCCACTGTAACCACCACTCATGCCTTCTGACAGGAATCATCCAGACTCTGGCTCGGTGTTGAACATTTGTTTCGTGGACACTAAACTGCTGTGTGTGTGTCGCCATCAAACACAGCTGACTGCGTCCCTATGTAAGTCTATGGCGTTCCTGTTTTTATCACCATAGGACTCAACAAAAGTACAAAAATATGTTGCTAGTTGTAACATCAGGTCATTTCATCATATTATCCTCCCAGTTCAGTGTCGTAGCTGGTGAGGAAGTAATAAAGCATGTTCTTTTATAAGAAATAAATGAGAATGTTATTATTTTAGAGACATCACTATTCAGTGTAAATGAATGCAAATATTATCGACCGGAAGCGCTTGGCAGAAAATACTGCAGAAGTAAAACGGAAATGTCCGTGAAACTTGTCTATAGGAGCGGGGTTTGTGGGAGTTGATGATATTATGCGCGATTCCCACAATCCCGCAGTGAATTTCAGGCCCTGGTGATTATCAGTATCTGTTTGGTTGGATTAGTTACGATAGTTATGATTCCCAAATATAATGCTTTCAGTTTTTCCAAGATGAAGAGAGAACTTACTGGTATCAAACCAGTTTACTATCTGAAGTTTAAGTACCTCTGTATCAAAAAGCTGCTTCAGATTGTCCCACTACAAAAAAGTTGTAGTGTTCCAAGTCATTCAGATAAACCTGAAGAGTGGCAGCTGGATGGAAGTCTGTCAAAGCTTAAAGGAAACAAAAAAAGGAAATCATAAAGGGAGAAAAATGGATTCAGATTGTTGTATTTGTGTGTGGATCATCCCAAAGGAAGATCCTAAAGACTGGCCCAGCAATGTTGGAGAGAAACTAACTACGTGAAGTTTAGTTGTTATTTTCCACCAAACGTGTTGCTGAATGATGTGCTCTGATATTATCGTGTTCTTTAGAAGATGAGATCTGTCTCACAGCAGGTCTGGGGATCATTTCAACGCCGGGTCTGGTTAGGTCACATTCTAACATTCCTCAGCAGTGACAACCAGACTCTCAGCGTGCTGCTTCACTACTGTCATTCAGATCCAGCCTCATCTCCATCTCACTTTCATAATGCTCCATTTCTAGTTTCTGTCTGAGGGACAAGCTTGATTATCAGTAGGGCTGGGGGAAAAATCTGATACACTGAAATATAACACAACACTATATATGCTGATTTCATATAGAGATTCAAAAATGCAATATTGATCTATCTGATCAACGAAATCTCGCAGATTTCACGAAAACCACGAGATTTCACATGAAAACCCGTGAGATTTTTGACTGAACAACGACATCTTGCGAGATTTCATTGGTAAAATAGATCAATACCACATTTTTACATATTGATATGATATCAGTATATGAAAATGTCGCGATATTTCAGTGTATCGATTTTTTTTCCCCAGCCCTAAGTATCAGTGTACCTAGGGCTGGACATTTAATCGAATTTTAATCGTGACTTCAATTTAGCCTTTTCACGATCATAAAAACACTATAATCAAAGAAAAACTATTAATCCTGAAGTGAACAGACTGGTGAAGTTATAGGAAGCAAAACTGCAGGGAGAGGATAGAACAGGAATGCATGTTGACTATTCATTTTTATTGCTATTATTGTCATAAATAATGTTCTTATTTTACTCCTTTCCTTGTTTCTAATTTATTTATATTTTTTTTATTATATTTGTTATATTTATATAAGTTATATTTGAAGTTGAGTTTTGGTGGTTCAATAAACACTTTTATAAAATCAATGAATAATCGATTTCAATATTAGTCAAAATAATCATGAATATAATTTTTTTCTATAATCGTCAATCCTAAGTGTACCACACGGATCTGAGCTGAAAATGTAGTGGCGCTATTATGCTCGTTTCTGGTCAATTTATTTTAATATGCGAGTTCACAAGGACAGGAATTAATCAAGAACGCTGCTGAGAGCGTGCACATCAGCTGTTGCCACCCCGATGTTTTCATCCTGGACCTTATGTTTGTAGCATCCATCCAGTGTAGCTACATCTGATGTTTATCGTGTGTTAGCTGCTGGTAGCGGTAAGGTGAAGTGCGGTCGGTGACCGGTAATTCACCGTTGCTCACACACTATCAAACAAAACACAGCTTAGTCGGTTTTATTAGCAGCTTGTTGCTCAGGATCAGAAACGCTGTCCTTGGTTGTAGGAAGAGACTCTTAGCAAATAAGCCATGAGTTGCAAATCCGTCTTCATGCTGGTCCTTATTCATCCAACAGGTTTCGATGATGTGCCGTCACAAATACATCAACTGGTGCAACTCTGCTGTCACTCCCAAAAACCAAATCCATCCATCACTGTCTAGTAGACGTTTCCTTGATAATTTTGAAAGATGTCGTTTTCCCCTCACAGCTGAAGAAGCTTTTCTTGTGTGACATATTGATGAAAAATTGACACGGAAAGCTGAACTTCTGCCTTAACAGAGCATTTTTTGATTTGCATACAGCTCAGCTGTATTGCATAGTATACATTCATATGATGAACTTAATTGTTTGTGTTGACAAATCTTTGCTTATTTTTAACCAGTGGTTGCATTCATAAAATAATTACAATAAATAACAGAAATTGAGGCATGTAGTATATACACATATTATTTTGCATACCAAGAGAGCAGTGAAGGTGTACCCTCCTCCCACGATGAAATGAAATGAATGAAATGAAATGAAAAATACTTTATTCATCCCCGAAGGGAAATTCAGTATTGTAAAAGCTCACTTTTTTTTTTTTTTTTTTTAATAAATAAACAAAAAGTCAGTTAGTCTTGTTCTTTAGGGTGATGGTTGCTGGCAGGAATGAATTCCTGTATCTCTCCGTCCTACAGCAAACTTGACGCAGCCTCCCACTGAACACACTCTGTTGATTCTTCACCGTGTTGTGGAGAGGATGGGAAGTGTCCTCCATCATCTTCATCAGCTTGTGAAGCATTCTTATATATTCTTATATATTCGATGCCACTAAAACTAGGGATGCAAGATAAAATCTGCCCCTATCGGTATCGGCTTATATCGGCCTTAAACTGAGTTTTATCGGCCACCCCACCGATATTTAACTGATCAGGCCGCTGTTTCTAAAGTCTAAAAAGACAAAAACAACTACTACTTCTTCAAAAAACTTCTTTAAAACTTCTAAAGACAGTTTCTTTTAGGATGATCTGTGTGAACAGAGTTTATAAACACTCATTTGTGTAAATAACCTAATATCCCCTGTTTTTGATTATTGTTTTTTTTTTTGTTTGTTTGTTTTTTTCTTCGGGAGAAGAAAATCTAGGTGGTTCTAGGATATAACATGCATATATTAGTTGTTTGAACAACTCTCATTAAGTTTGACTTGTTATACATAACACAAGTTGAGGTATTTTTCTAATTTTGCACAAGGATTGAATATTACATCATTAATTTTTCAGCTTTAATATCTGTATCAATAATGGTCATTGGCCACATGAGTTTTGAAATATTGGCACATTGGATATCGGCCAAAATTCCTATATCATGCATCCCTACTAAAAACTAAAGTAGAAATAATTCTACAGTATAAATTCAGTGCATTTTAAGGAGACACACCAGAAAAAGTATGCATTTATGTGATTTAAAAAAACGGTGCTGGTCACTTGCCTGGTTGATATTCAACGCTAACACTGTACAAAAAAAAAAAAAACTGGGTATAATATGGCCCCTTTAGAAATGGACAATCAATGTCCTTCAGATATGTTTCAGTGAGGGTTTGGATGGTGTTGAAGTCAAGGACTGAAAGGGGAAAAATGAGTTCTGGTGGAAAACTGGTTTTAGCCATAGACAATGATGTGATTTAGGTCACTGAGATTTTATCCTGGACATATAAAGTGTATGGGCTGATACAGCCTCTTCCCTTTTAAGCAGCTTTTGATGGCTTCAGTGGTTGCCTTTGTGTCCATGCCTTCACATTACACACATACGCATCCCTGTCAGGTTCATTCTGGAAAATGTGGAAGGTCAACTTTTTATTTAAAAATAAATGGATCAATAATTTTTTCAAAAGAGAAATTTAAAAATAAGCTAGGGTGTATTTATTACTGACATCCATCACTGCCTTCTAAAGCCTCTCTGCATTATGGGATAACATGACGGCAAGATCTTTTTGTTTTACAAAAGCACACATCCCACCCTGGCTGTGGTGTATCCCGGAGTGTGTGCCGCTTGCACCGTTAGAGGGCAGTACAGTCTAGCTTTGGTCAGCTTGCCTGATGTGAACCTCAAACTGTTTACTCCCAGCTGGAGGTGGAGTTAGAGTTCAGATTTATGCAGACTGGTCACAGTGACGGTAGTGGATTTAATGCTGACAGTGGACAGCGCAGCCCCCTCAGCTGACTGCAGAGCAGAAGCTTTCTCCTGGGCCCTAGCCCACTAGTTTTCCTGTTTTCTCCGGTTTGAAAGCAGAGTGAGGCAGAAACGGGCGGGACCCAGAACAGCCTAGGAACGCTGCACATTGTTCCCAGAGCTTCCTCTTCCACATTCCTGGACTGATTGGGATGTGGGCCTCCTGTGCAGGGTATTGTTCTAACTCAGCAGCATCGCAGACCTGGTCTCAGCAAACCGCAGCTGCCTCACCGACAGGCTTAGTGATGGCTATCGCTGCCTCTTCAGTGTTTCTTAGTTACATCTGCTGCCTCAGCATCTTTGCATCTTTGCTTCGGCCTCAGTCTTGATTTATCTCAACAAATATCCCTCCCCTACTGTTACCCTCAGATATATAAAAAAAGAAATTCCCTTATGTATTCAGGTTGTCAGCATTAGGGCTGGGTAAAAATATTGATTAATCGATTCATCGCAATACTTTCCTGTGCAATTCCATATCGAATCGACAAATCCTCTGAATCCATTCGCCTCTTGACACGTGGGGAGCTGTGCGTGTTATTTACGTTGACTGGACGAAGGCAACGTTAGATCATATAACACCAAAATGGCAACTGTTTTTTTTTTTATTTTCAGATGTTTTATTACCCAAAATATGATGTGACATACTACATACGTACACTCACATAGGAATGAAAAAATATATTAAAAAATCTACAACACAGTCTCTATATCTTACGGAATCGATATCAAATCATTTAAATCGACATTGAGTTGAACTGCAACCCAAAAGAATCAAAATCAGATTGCATGGTGAGGGTCTTAACAATACCCAGCCCCAGTCAGTATGTCTTTTTGGCCATGCTAATGATTGAGGTGTTAATTAAACTGCTCATGTAAATCATTCTAATTGACCTATGGCTAAGCCACGCCCCCTCCACTCACTCGGACAAACAACATTCGGTAACAGGCGCTATGTGACATCTCGGGAGATGACAGCTGTCAACAAGGACAGCAGACGCGTGATCAGACAGAGAGATCATGACAAGATGAATTAAAAAACAAAAACAAAACAAACAAACAAAAACAAATTGTTCACAAGTCTTAAACTGGGAGTAGAAATCAAGCCTGTGAAGTCTCTGGAATGTGACTCGTGTCGCTCCCTCAGTTTCTTGCACAAACTGCTGCACGGCTGCTGCTGTTGTGCCAAAAAGTGATCATCTGACAAAAACTGATCAAACAGCCACGGAAGCGAAGCAGTCTGGCTGCAGCTTGGAAGCCAGAGGCATGTCGTTATCTACGTTACTACACGACAGTTTCTCACCGTTACCACGTACCAAAACTAGCATGTTTAGCTAGCGTTAGCCAACTTAAACTAACGTTAGGAAAGGTAACTTCATATTTCTTTCAAGCAAAGTGACAACATGTTGCCTCAAATACGATGTTCCCTTACCTTAGAACAGATGTAGACATCCTTGTTCATTTTATCCACGTTCAGTTGATGTTGTGGTCTGCCGCATAACTTTGGCTTGATGTGACTTGGTAAAAGGCAAAAAAATACGCCCTGTCACCCAGCCTCTCAGGATACCTAGTGTCAGAGTTGCATGTACCCCATGCACACGTTTGACCATTTTAAACTAAAAAGAACACATAAAAACTAACAAAAACGGACTAACTTCAATGCATTTCAATGAACGTTAAAGCAGAGAATGTCCGAGTGTATGGGATAGCTGTGCGCACTGTGATTGGCTCATCGCATTTGGGGGCGTGGTTTAGCCATAGGTCAATTTTGGCACAAACATTCATTTAATCTTAAGGATAGATTTGTGGTTTGATATTCAGAAGTCAAGAAATAAAAGATCGGGTTGGGTCAGGATGAGCCGATAGTTTGATGGTTAATAGTTAAAGACACAAAACAGCACTTTTATCAGTTTTCCCAGTGACCCCCCTTTCGATGGCTAAACTTCATCATCTTCATCATACCTGTACTGTGATCCCCTCCAGCCAGTAACAGACAGTCTTATCTTGACTCTTGTTCTGTCTCTTCCTCTCTTTCTTTTCCTCTCTTCCTCCAGTAATGTTTCCTTGCGTTTCTTTGCCGAATCTGACACGACGCATACAAAACACCTGCTGTGTTCATGTCTGGTTCATATCCGTTTGCTAGTAAGTGACGCAGTGCTGCAACGTTCTGGATGGAAAACTTACATACTGCAGTTTCTGAGCCTCAGGACGCCGCTGGACGGCTCGAAGATGCGCGTAATGAATGTTGGTGTGCCATCAAATCGAGTCAGAAACACAGATTTTTAAGGTCTAAAGTTACGTTGTGGGTCTTTAATGTTCATATGAACTTGTGACATAAAATTTTAGCTGTTAATGAAGACGTCAAGACTAATTAGAGCAAATACTTTTTTTTTGGTTATACTAGTATGATCCCCGAGGGGAAATTAAGGCTCTGCATTTCACCCATCTCTGTACTGTGAGTATCAGACTTAAGGCGCCCGGGGAGCAGTTTGAGGGTTAAGGACCTTGCTCAGGGGTCCACAGTGGTTCACCTGGGGGGGTCGTGTCAGGGACTCGAACCTGGGTCCTCCGCGCCAAAGCCCACGACGCTACCACTACCCACTCCCCCAGTGGAGTTCTGAAATTTTAGAAATTTTCCTAATTTGTTATGATTGTTATGGTGACAGTAGTCTCTATGTACATTATCCTAGTAATTATATAAATTACTCTGTTTTGTCATCTTGGTCAGAATTTTTTTTATTGACTCCACTTACACACAGATTTGTATATCTTGAGTGTGTGAGAACATTTTCACATGAAGTGTGGAATTTCCCTACATGTTCTTACACTTGGGAATTAATATGTGTAAGTATCTGCAAAGCTATGGAAATGCTTTTGTACAGAAACTATTGCAGGGAAGCAGCAGATATCTGTACCATGGCACAATCTCAACATCCACACGTTCTTTTATGTCCTTAACACATTTAGTTACTTACAACAGTGATGTTTATTTAAATTTTACATTACATTAACTCAATAAATGAACGATAAAAGACATCATATGGGTTAGAAACATTAAAAGAATTCAATTCCTGCAGCAGGTAAATACGCTGTTGGCCTTTTTGTAATAGCCTCTGTATTTTTGTCAAACTTTAGTTCAGAGTCGAATATTGTGCCCAAGTATTTATATGGCTACATTTACACTGTCAGGTCTTAATGCCCAGATCGGATTTGATGCCTAAATCTGATTTTTTTAAAAATGTGTTGTTACACATATTTTATAATGTGTCCCATATCGACACCCCGCATGTGTACCTAGTGTTTACAAAACTGAAGCGCTGGCATACAAACAGACAAGAGGATATACCAGACAGATACAATGATGGGAAATAGTTAGATTACTGATCTACAATGTAAAAAAATACAATAAAATAAGCCACAAGATTTCGATATAACTACCAGTACTGTGGGCTTCAATCATCTCCTGTTGCTTTTTAAATTATGCCAAGAGCGAGCGCACTGGTGATTTCTTTAATTGTGTTCTGATTAATTTCCAAAATAAAGGTTTTAGCATCTGAAAGTCAGATTTTAAAGATTTATTATGGAGCTCGTTAATCATGATGATGCGGCTTCATTCTGAACTAATATTTCAATAAACCTGGACGACCTTCGGCATCTGGAGATAAAAGAGTTTTGTGTGACGTGCGTAATGCGTAAGGCGCTTCCCACCTGTCTAACATGAAGGAGACATAATTCACATGTCTTGGCTGGAATTAGTCAGTGACTTCAGGTGTCACCTGCAGCACCGTGCAAATGATGCCAGCACGCGCAAAGACGCACGGCTCTGTGGAGACTTCGTTCCAGTGACA
Source organism: Atherinomorus stipes (assembly GCA_023101725.1). Classification (NCBI taxonomy): domain Eukaryota; kingdom Metazoa; phylum Chordata; class Actinopteri; order Atheriniformes; family Atherinidae; genus Atherinomorus; species Atherinomorus stipes. Next base: position 31,659 of record JALJCO010007365.1, read on the forward strand.
GACTGTGTTTCTGCTTCCAGTCAGTGATCCTGAGATTCAGACATGAATCTAACATGTTTCAGACCAGTTACATTAATACCTGAGAGGCGGATTATATTTCCTGTTTCATTTTAGTAACAGATTATTAAGTTGGTTTGCGAGGTTGTGGAGTCCGTCTCCTGTAAAAGCACCTAAAAAATCTGAATGCCGGGGGGAGGGGAGGTTTTGAAAGAATGGTGGGATGTTTTTTTTTTTTAATTTAAATTTAAATACGTCATTCTGACCATAGAATGAAAAAAATGTCGGAATGATGAGACGTTTGCCATTTCGACTGTTAGGATGTTGGAGTGGAGGGAATGGAGATTGCCTCCACACCTTTCCTCCTCATCTCTCTTTCTCTGTCGGGCCTCCATTCTCGCATTCAACTACTGCTCACATCTTAATAGTACCTTAAAAATGTTGTTGTCGCAGATTTAATGACGTGTGTATAAGATCCTACCTGCCTGCTGAGACTGCAGTCGCATTGTCACAGATCTGATTGAGGTCAGATTTATTTGCACATATGAATGAGGCCTGTATTCTGATCTCAACAGATCCGAATGCATGCGTCTTTTTCCTGTTTACATGGTCAAAAAAGCAGATCGGATCTGAGTCAAAGAAGAGACAAAAATTGGAATTTGGTTTCATTTCACTGACGGTGTAAATGAGGCCTATGTGTTCACCAATTTCCACCTTTTTCCCCTATGGATGATACTACATTCATGTTTAGGAACTTTTATGTATGGCTGTTTGTTGTTGGTTAAGTTACCAAGTTATCACAAACATTAGAATTAGTCACATGTTGGCTAATACCTGCTTGTATCTGATATCTGGCAGCCAGATGTCCAAAATGAACTCCTCTGGCTGAGTTAAGGATATTTAGTTGTATTTCTCAAAATACGAGATACAATCTCACAGTTCTCTGCATATATTGGTATCGATTGATATCGGAATTTAA